>OY740768.1:85801987-86164174 GCA_963513935.1 Aphrophora alni
TGTGTGGGGTCTAATGACAAGGGACTTGCAGACCATAGCAAATGACGGTGTGACTCGTGTAATGGAAGTTGAATATCGAGCTAGATGGCCTGTAAGACATTAGTACTTTGGATCTTTCATAACTTAATGCATTCACGTCTCTTGTATCAATCACACACACACACACACACACACACACACACACACACACACACACACACACACACACACACACACACACACACACACACACACACACACACACACACACACACACACACACACACACACACACACACACACACACACACACACACACACACACACACACACACACACACACACACACACACACACACACACACACACACACACACACACACACACACACACACACACACACACACACACATACAGGTATCTGCCGCATTGTGGAAAACACCCAATAGTGGAAACATCGGAGTTATGTACAGTGGGAGATAGCCTATGACAACACCAGTTTGGAAATAAACTTTGTTTTTTTTTACACACCAAATTACCCTATAAAAATCATACTTGAAATTGTGGAAACTTTCCACTGTTTTGTGGTATGCACAAAGTGTATTAGAGTTTCCATAGTTACGTATGGGTACATGGACTGTGTGTATCCCCACCACAATCCATCCGTGCGCTGTTGCCAAGTGATCCTTTGGAATGTTTTGACCGTACTTGGACGCGCTGTAGTCTTTTTCAATTCTTTCTTTACATAATGAACCGACTCCGTCACTCGCCTCTACCCCTCGCCCTACATCCTTCACCCCATATTTCTACTAGCGATGTTGATACTCTGGTGAAATGGATACTCGAATTACTCGGTTGTAATACGTAATTAAATGTTATCCTTGCCTTAACACAAATTCAGTAATTTAACGTTAGTACAATAATTATTACCAACATTAATAATTTAGTTGTTATTTAAAATAAGTTAGTTTACTATATTTTTTATAAAGATGGTAACCTATTAATATTTATTTAAATATAAATAATAACAATTAAATAATAATTTAATTTCCTTTTTGTTAATGTGGAAATAAATGAATATTATTATTTAAAATTGAACTTGTTACCCAATCTAAATCATTTTAACTCAAAAACGTAATGTTTAATTAATGTGTAGTGAAAAATTAGCTTAAAAACTAATATAACCAAAGAAACACAGAGCATTTTATTTGGAATTGACACAATACTAACGAATATCGTTGTCCGAGGATTTTATTTCGAAT
Source organism: Aphrophora alni (assembly GCA_963513935.1). Classification (NCBI taxonomy): domain Eukaryota; kingdom Metazoa; phylum Arthropoda; class Insecta; order Hemiptera; family Aphrophoridae; genus Aphrophora; species Aphrophora alni. Next base: position 85,803,229 of record OY740768.1, read on the forward strand.
TCATACTCACACATTACCTCCTCCTTGTTCCTAGTTACGAGGTTTTCGTCCGAATATTTTAATTCGAACTCACACATCACTAATTTCCACCTCATTGTTCTATTTTTTTATTTATTAAAATTTTTTTTTTTTTATAAATCACCCTTTTATAGGAAATTGTAGATGTCTCGAAATATACTTTAGAACGCCTGTTCTGTAATTACCCGGAAGTTGACTTCCTAGAAACTAGGTTTATTTTGTGTGTCTCTTATTCAGCAGTCGTCGATGTTCTTAAAGTTGAGTTTCAACAAAGTTCCCGTGAGAACAGCTACATGAAACCCATATGCCCAGCTACATGTAAAAACAAATTATAGTAATAAGTAAATTGAATACTCCAAATCATATGTTTTTTCCAGAAATAGCCTACTAAATGATACATTTTATTTAGGTCCTTAACGGATACATTTAACAAAATTTTATCAAAACTGTTGTAACCAAAAACACTGCAAGTACTTTCTCACTTACCCATCCTCACAACTAACCAAACATATTCCTTAACAGAACTGCCAGTTTGCTATTTGACAGTAAAAGAGTGAAAATAAAATATGGTAGCAGTCTATAAACAAATATTATTTATGTATTAAAACTTGCTTTGCTTGTATGATAAACGACAATTATAGTTTTTTACTTGCCATTTTTCACAAGGTAGGCCTAATTAAAGTTTGGAAGTAATCTGTAGATATGATTTTGAAAAATTAATTAATCTTAGAGAATGAGATGTTAGATTGATAAAATAGTGAAACAAACCGTACAAAAACCATACAAAAGTCTCTCTTTCATCTATATCCAAAATCAAACCAAAATTATTCGTCATAAAAAGTGACAGTTTGGTAGTTGTCAGTCAAAAAGTGAAAATAACCTGGGTTGAAATTACAAAAGTATAGGTTATACAATAACACAATTTCTCTCCCACCTAATGTAAAACTCCTCCAAAGACCCACATCATCCTTAACGTCTACAGATCCCTAAAATTAAATCATAATATCCTCAAAATAACACGATCTAGGATGAAAATACTGTTTTGAAGGGAAATCATCGGCCGTGGTAAACATGTAATTCTCAGGATTCAAAGTTATTAAAACTTTACTTTAAAACAACTATTTCTAAGAGAGTTGCTTTCATTTAGGCTTTCAAGTAAAATTCACTTATTCCCAGAAAAGTAATACTTGTTTGTTCATTGGATGGCAGGACAGTTAGTAGGTATAAAAAGGTTTAAGGGCTTTTATTGTATATGGGCTGGTGTTTTCTTTATACACCCATTGAAGCATAAATGTTCAAGTGACATCTTTCAGTCCAGGAATATTTATTATGCTTCCAGTAAATTATGCCGACAATTTTAAAAGTCTTAACATAAGAACTCTGATATGTTTACAATCTATATTTTATTATACAATAATTGTATCATACATATTTGTTTTCGCCATTCCGACTACTGATTAATAATTAAATATATTATAAGACTTACCGTCACAATAGTCTATGTTTGTCTGTAGTTATATCACTACGGCCGTTTCGGCTATTCAGCCATTTTCAAGTGTTATGCGGGTATTACCGTTGTCTTAGTTTAAAATCAGAAATTACGAACACACGACACATAACAAACACACAAGTTCTTTAAAAATTTAAAACATGATGTAGTAGGCCCACTGTCACAACGCGTACCTTGAGTAAATGTTTAAAGAACTTGTGTGTTTGTTATGTGTCGTGTGTTCGTAATTTCTGATTTTAAACTAAGACAACGGTAATACCCGCATAACACTTGAAAATGGCTGAATAGCCGAAACGGCCGTAGTGATATAACTACAGACAAACATAGTCTATTGTGACGGTAAGTCTTATAATATATTTAATAATTGTATGTTTGTTAGTTTGTGGGAGCTTAGTACAAGTATTTGGAAAGATGTTTTGTTCAATAGTTTTGACAGTTATACCATTTAATAGGAAATTAAATATGCTACATAAATTTAGTCTTGACGTGTTACATAAAAATTTACTATTTTTGTGTCATTTTAAAAACTTTTAAATAACCGCCATTTTGAAACGAATTGAATTCTTGGAACAAGTTGATTATTTTTTTCTATCAAACTAGGTCTTTACTTTGATGAGTACCGTGAAACATTTCAACTCAAACCGTTCTAAAGATATAAATAATTTATTAAAAATAAAATGGTAGGTATTGATTTTTGGATATATGTTTATAGGAACTTTTTTCTATATTATGAACCATATAACCACCTTATGAATTATCTCCGTGCATTACAGAAACACCCTGTATATAATTCAATTTTCATGGTTCTATGACCTTTTTTTCCAAGTATGTACAGTTTGTTGATATGTCAATCAGTTAATCAGTCAGATTTCGTATATAAGAGTAGAGAGATTATTATTATTATATTAATTATTATGGTATACCCTCACACACAATTTAAAAAAAAAAATATTATTTTAATTTATTCTTCGAAATAATAGGTAATAATAATATTTTTAGAATGTGATTTGATTGTACGGAATCTATAATAAAACCTGATGCACCTGATGCTGCCCCTTTGATACGGAAATAAAGGGTGGAAATTTTATGTTTTTACGACGTCAATTCTTATCTTGTGATATATCATTGGAGAGGTATATGTAAGAGGAAAATAATGACACGGAAAACATCTCTCATCAACTTCCGTACATAAAGGTACCTAATTAACTACTTACAAATTTAAAAAGTAAAGACATACAATCCCTACCTATACACTACAATTTACTAGATATATTAATATTAAACCTCCACCATAAGCAATAAAACAACGTATCTTATATGATGTTTTTACCGTGTAAATAACATCAAACTTTTCATCGAAAATTTCTTAAAGATAAATAATGCTGCCTAGCAAAAGGTACAAACACTACTAAACAAAACAATAACTAATGCTCTTGTCTTAGTTATTTCTAGGAAATTAGTTTTTTCATTGCCAAACCACTCAAGGTCAACAATTCGAGCACTTTTACATTTAAAAAAGGTTAAAAAGCACAATTACCTAATTTTAAAATTTGTACAAGTTTAGATGTTGTGAGTGTACTGTAGAACTACTAGATTAGCCTATATTTTACTATTTATAATTCACTCTTGTTATAAGAAAATGTAAAAATTTACTCCTTCATTCAGTTACTCTATAAAGTAAAAAAAAGATGAAATTGTATTTATACATTTTATTTCATTATTTTTATTCATCTAAAATCCGAATTTCAATTTAAAATTAAACTAAACATCTCTAAGCAGTAATAGTAATCTTATTTACACGTATTACATTGTAGGTTTGAGTTATTTGATGTATTACTAAAATCCCTAACACTTTCGCTCCGTATTATTAGTTCCCTTTTCCAACATAATCTCATATATTTCACGAAATGTCATAGATATCATTTAAAAATAAAATGACATCTTCTCGTAACAATTCCATTGCCGTGATCTGTGAATATGAAAATAATATATACATAAACAGTCGAGATATGTCTTTAGACGGCAGACGAAAATATTTCAGTTTCGTCAATTTTCAATATTTCGCCTACATCACAAAGAGAAATTACCTCAGCTAACTAATATTACACACAGTAGTTTGTAGTAGTGATAGAAATATTCTGTGAACATTTCAATAAAATCGGTCACACCGGTCTTACTTTATTAAGTTATATGTTTATAAATCAAAGCTGAAGTAAATTTTGGACTACAGCCATGTTAAATTGTATATTGAATTCCACAGTTATCAAACTTGTAAGAAACAAATTCAGAAAATATGTTATATGATGAGAAATTAAGACTAAAACTAGGTACAACTTCGTACCTAATATGGTAAATGAGTTAAATGATGTATTAGTAAAAACCCCAACTCTTCCGCTCCGTATTAATTCCCTTTTCTAACATAATCTCATACAGTATTATGTTACAGACATGAGCGTTTATAGATATCCTTTCAAACTAAATAGGGATTTACTCAGAATACTACTTTCGACAAGAAAAAATATTTGAAGAAAATATATATATGTCATTAGACGGCAGACGAAAATATTTTAGTTCTATAAATTTCCAATATTTCCTAAAATGTAAAATGTATAATTTATTTTTAATTATTGTTGGCAATATGAATTGGGATAGTGTTCGCTTTCTTTAAGTCTAAAAGAATATTAAAAACAATGATTTTCTCGAAAAGGTAAAACGTCAGACACTTTTAAATTATATTTTGAAATGCCTCTTATAGTATGTATACCGTTGGGTGGCGCAAGGGCCCGCCAGCTTCCTTAATGAGTCACCAACTAGCAGCTCTAATAGAATTATTAACTTTTTTTACTTTCTCATAATATCTCAATCTAAATAGAATATTTGTAAAGTACTAAAAAAACTAAGAAGAGTGATATAAAACACGATGTGCTTCGATTATAAGTAACGAAATGGTCGAAAGTTATTTTTTAGCCTTTATACTGTATGATTTGTTAAATATTTTATATTTCTCATAATATCCTAATCTTGATACAATATTATTTTAAGAGTACTTTGAAATAAGGGAGAATAATATAATATATAACGATGTTATCGCATACTATATAATCAGCCAAACGTGAAATAGGCAACACTTACTATACAGCTTATTGTAATAATATTTACAAACAAAAGTATAAGATGAGGTCTACACAAAATAAAGCATTGTTTTGAATTTCATCAAAACTACAAATACCGTTTGAAAACTACTAATTCATATTACACAACTATATATTTAGGAACCTTTCTAACAAACTTTCCTAAAATAAATTTTAGTTTTATTTATGTTAAAAATTCACACATATATAAAACAAAACGGTGTCGTGCCATCTCGTCCAGGTGCTATCTCATCCAAGTGCCATCTCATCCAGATTCCACGGACGTAGGGCAGGGGGTTAATTCTTTACCCGCCAACTAGTGCCATCCAAAAACCTATGCTATTGTTTACTTGACAGGTCTACAAAAACTATTGGAACGTTTGTAGTAGCCTAGATTTATAATTTTATAAAATTCTTATTATTTATAAAATTTCGGGTCTTCCATATTTTCTAGCTTCATACTATTTAAACCCCCCTAAATGCTCTTTGCTTTTTATATCAAAATGCTTTAAATCATGTTAAAACTCGCCTTGTATGTAATACAGGGAGAAAACTAATCTTCTTGCGGGTGTTCCTTACCTAGGCTCCAGGTTGCGCAGTTCAACAACAGTCTGTTATAATGTTCCACCTCAAGGTTTGTAGAATATGAAGCCGCTAGTATATTAACAGAATTATTTGACATAAGTTACAAATAAAATCTGAAAATATTCAAAGCGGCCGTTAGGTTAGGTTAGGTTTCACACACAATTTCTTACCACTTTTTTTATTATTATTTGTATACCGGAAACCGTTATATAACAGACTAGGTTGGCCTCTTATGGTGGTCGAAAACTCCATATTCATACAGGTGTTTACACCTACCGATCAAGCATACAAATGAGATTTAAAGTGGTAGTGTCCACATGTAAACAAAGGGGTGGGAGAGGGGTGGGATTCCAGGGTAATTCCATAGTTTGGCCAGGGCGCACAACCACAGGGGTCATGAACCTCCAGCTACCTGCGTTGCGTTCCTTAACCCTTGTCAAGTTTTCACGTGGACGAGATGGCACTAGTTAGTATGCTTAATCTACTGTAAAACTGCACTTGACGAATGGCACTTTTTTCTAGGAAATTGGATGTTGGATGAGATAGCACTGGGATGAGATGGCACTACATCAACAAAACAGCCCAGCCTAGCCATCACATCATTTTACAGTGTCAACTTTTAAATGCATTTGACAGGATGTTTTTCAATATAGTGTATACAGTATAAGTATATTACAGTATTAAATATTTAAATTATTTACTAACGAGATGGTATTACTTGCCCAGCCTAGCCTAGCCATCACATCATATTACAGCGTTAACTTTTGAATGCTTTTGACAGGATATGTTTTAATATAGTGTATACAGTATAAGAACATTAATAAATATTTAAATTATTTACTAACCCCATTGTATTACTTGCCCAGCCCAGCGTAGCCATCACATTATTTTACAGCGTTAACTTTTGAATGTTTTTGACAGGATATGTTTTCATATAGTATATACAGTATAAGAACATTAATAAATATTTAAATTATTTACTAACGCCATTGTATTACTTTCCCAGCCCAGCGTAACCATTACATCATATTACAGCGTTAACTTTTGAATGTACAACATCGTACCTAGAATGGAAATGAGTTATATGATGTATTAGTAAAATCCCCCAACTCTTTTGTAGCAAAGCTATCATATTCCTCAGACGATTGTGGGATCATGCAAAGTACGTGTACCACTGTATACAGTACGTTAACAGTTTTATGTACCACTTTTTAAATTTAATATACTCGTTCTCGATCTTAGGGTTCTAATGAATCGTAAATACAATGTTAAGAAATTTAAAAAAAAAAGGAATTTGTTTCTTTTATTGCTTTTTTTTTAATTTAAAAAAATTCAAATGAACTGTGTTAACATGTACTACTTTATATTATATATATACTGTTAAACTGGTATATATTGGTTAATAGATAGATATCTTACGTAATCATTTTTCGTTGGTTTTGCTATTATGATTTACCAGCGATTGTTGATTATTTTTGATAAACATTAATTGTGGATCTTTTGATTTCGAGCTTCAGATCAACAATTCAAAATCAACAATTAAGGGATCCAATTACGAAAATCTTATACAATTATTTTGCTTCAGTAACTAAATCCTTGGTTTAAAATCTAAGTAGATTCTTTTATTGTATAATTGACACGATATCACATATTAAGCTAATGTTCAGTTTAAACTATTTACAAGTTAACAATATTTAATTAACATTATGTGCTGTTTAAAAAAAATGCTTTAAAGAGTTTGTTTTTTTAAATTTTGACTGGATTAGAGGAGAGCTTACCTTCCCACTCTGCACTCTCCTGTCATTGTGTTCAATTGTCTGTATAGTATAAATGATTATTATTTTAAAATTAATATTTAAATATAGGTTGTACAAAAATTGAAAAAATTTAGTCTTTTTGTGAGTTTTTAATTACATAGCTAGTACTTGTCAAACGGTTGCATTGTCCACTGAGGTACACAAATATAGTGTGCAAGTTCTGTACTCGATGCATTCAGCGGCGGCCGTCTAAGAACATGTCTAACGAAATAGCTATTTAATTTATAGGAAATTATTAAAATAAAATACAGTTTTTATTTAATTAAATTGAACTTATTATTACCATTATTATTATTATTATTAATATTATTATTATTATTATTTATTTTTTTTATTATTATTATTATTATTATTATTATTATCATTCTTATTATTATTAATATGGAAAACACCTACAGTGTTTGTTTGCTATATTTGTAAAATTAAAAAAGGTGTGTAAGAAAAAAGCTGTGTACAAATATAGCAAACAAACACTGTAGGTAGGACAAGCCGGTTTCAAATGTCTGGTTTTAGAAAATGTTTAGATACCTAGTGTGAACATTCCTATAAAATTTCAAGTCCATATGATTATTTATAGATCCGTTAAAAAATAATAACTGAACTTTTTTTTTAATGTATAATTTGTTTCTTTTCCTTTAATCCTGCTACAATAACTTGAACGGGTATCCACGGATCGAATTTAAATTGATTGGAAATGTTCATGTAATTATTATGAATAAAATATAATCAATTTCGTATCGATATCTTTAATGGTTTGTCAGATATATCTTGTTTAATGAAAATGTAAGTGAAATTATTTAAAAAAAAAAAAACTTAAAAAAAAATTTTAATAATATATTCTTATAGACAGTTAAAAAATAAAAACAATGATACTATACTCGACCTGGTATCTTTTTTAGTTTTTGAGTTATTTACATTCAAAATGTCTAAATTTTGTAATTTTCATTTTCAAAACGTTATAACTTGAAGATTAAGCATACCTAGAACTGTCTATGATTATTACTTTTAAAGTTATAACGTTTTGAAAATGAAAATTATAAAATTTAGACATTTTAAATGCAAATAACTCAAAAACTAAAAAAGATACCAGGTCGTGTATAGTCTCATTTTTATTTTATTTTCCATAAGAATATCTTATTAACAAAAAAAAAATTAAGTTTTTTCGTAGGGGGTATTTTACTAAAATGTCGTATAACTTTAAAACGGTTAAAGATAGAAAGTTCGGATTAGTTTTATTCTTTTTTTTACGTGAATTTACATAGGTATTGAAACTTTCATATCGAAATATTCGCAACTTCAAAAATTGAATCGAACAATTTCAAGTTGTTAGTTATATAGTCATCTTGATTTTATTTTCCAAGTCTAAAGTGATATAAAATCTATATTTATCTTTAGAATTGAATGAAATTTTCTCAAAATGTTTATATCCCTAGTGTGAATATTCCTATAAAATTTCAAGTCGATATGAATATTTATAGGTCCGTTATAAGAAAATAGATTTAAATTCTACTTAAAGTTTGGGGGATTTTACTAAAATGTCGTATAACTTTTAAACGGTTAGAGATAGAAAGTTCGGATTATTTTTTTTATTTTTTTTATGTGAATATATACATAAGTATTGAATATTTCATATTAAAATATTCATAACTTCAAAATTGCAATCGAAAAATTTCACGTTGCTAGTTATACAGTCATCTAGATTTTATTTTCCAAGTCTAAAGTGATATAAAATCTATATTTGTTTTTCGAATTGAATGAAATTTTTACAAAATGTTTAGAGACCTAGTGTGAACATTTCTATAAAGTTTAAAGTCAATATGAATATTTATAGATCCGTTAAAAAATAATAACTTAAATTTTAAAAAATGTAATAATTTATTTCTTTTCCTTTAATCCTGCTACAATAACTTGAACAGATGTCCACGGATCGAATTTATATTGATTAGAAATGTTCATATAACTGTTATGAATAAAATTAATCTATTTTGTATAGATATCTTTAATGGTTGGTCAGAAATATATCGTTTATTGAAAAAGTTTTTTTTTTTTTTTTAACTTTTAAGATAGTTTAAAAACTTTAAATTTTATATAGTTCTAGGTGTGCTTAATCGTTCAGATTTTTAACTGTCTATAAGAACTGTAAGTTTCAATTTTTTTGTAATTAAAAAAAATTTCACTCAAAAAACGTAAACATCGACGATGAAAAAAGTGGATTTTTTAGTGAATTTTTTTAATTACAAAAAATTGAAATTTACGGTTGTTATAGAGAATTAAAAATCTGAACGATTAAGCATACCTAGAACTCTCTATGATTATTACTTTTCAAGTTATAACGTTTTGAAAATGACAATTACAAAATTTAGACATTTTAAATGCAAATAACTCAAAAAGTAAAAAAGATACCATGTCGTGTATAGTCTCATTGTTTTTAAATTTTAATTGTCTATAAGAATATATTATTAACATTTTTTTTTTAACTTTTTTTTTTGAATATTTTCATTTTCATTTTCATTAAACGATATATATATATCTGACAAACCATTAAAGATATCGATACGAAATTGATTATATTTTATTCATAACAGTTAGATCAACATTTCCAATCAATTTAAATTCGATCCGTGGATAACTATTCAAGTTATTGTAGCAGGATTAAAGGAAAAGAAAAAAAAATTACATTTTTTTATATGTATTAAAATTTACAATAATATAAAGATAATCAAAATTTTACACATTTTTAGTTTCTTCCATCAATCTTTGTTAATAGCAACTATTTAACAATTTAATGTAAGTCCACATACATATTTTCTATGAATTCTATGATAAAAACATGAAGAGACTAATATAATTCAATTCAAAACTCTAATGATGTGCATTCTAAATGTTCCAAAACTATAGTCCCTATCTCAAATATTGTTTTTAATTAAATCACACTCTTCTCTTCCTTTTATGCAAGTAGTTTTAAAACTGTTGCTGATAAAATCACTACATTGTTAACCATGATGATTTTCTGTTAACCATTTATTCTCTCTTTTTCAGAAAGTTTGAACCAAAATTAGCTTTAAAATATATGATATAAAACTAGTTATATTAACAAATTATTATTATTATTGCTTAACCCGTATAAAATGATAATTTAAATACTTTGTTTACAGTGTTATTTTAAGCCTAAAACTTTTTTCGTTAAGCATAGTAGGCTATATTATTTGACTCAGTTTGAAATTAAAAAAAAAAAAGTACCACGTGAAAACCAACTTAAGACAAAAAGTTGTAAGCACTGTTCAACGGGAAATACAATATGCGGTATTTTACTAATAAATATAGTTACACATTAACACAATCGCAAATACTGATTTGGAACGAATATTTGGACAATGTTCTCACTTTCCATTACGTAGGCCTACATTGAAAAGTACAAAAATCAACAATATTTCAGTATTCACTCTGGATATTGAAGCTCAACAATACATTTGGCATAATAATCGACAAACATAATTATAGTGCAGGTATTTTAGTTTACTTCACCACGTATTTAAGATGAAGTATTACGAATAATACTTAAGGCAATGAAGAACATTTTATTAAGAAACTGCATTTTATAGCAGTGTTTTTGCAACGTGTTTTGAATTATTTCCTCATTGGCCTCAAGAAAAGCGTTTCCCGATATGAAATTTTACGAACTGCGGCTTTTGATATTTAAATTGTTATTCATATGTATAAGACATAGTTGGCGATGAATTTCATTCATAAAAATTATGGTGGCAAATAAGAATTGTATACCCTTCTCGTTCTAAGCAGGCCGTTAAAAACGCTTCAGTAAACTGTTATATTTATAATTATTACTTTTTTCAAGCTGTATGGTGTATAATTTTATACTTGATTTACTCTATATGTATCATGTATGAGGTCTGCGTGTTTGGATTTATATTGTCATTGATTAATTCAAATCGTTCTATTTAATTGATAATTTAATATGTCTTATATAAAGTACGGAATAAATAAGTTGTTTTATTTTAAAATTGATATACAGAGGTGGCCAAATTATTAGACTAAAGACTGTTATTTCTCTTTTTTAAGAGAAATATCATGTTACATTAGAACTTAATACCTTTTTTTTTGTTTAGTAACTTATATTGCTATTATAACATATACTGAAGTATTTAATTGTCTATTTTGTAGTAATGTATGTTGGTACAACTGGTTTGACCAGCTGCTTTATTGATCACTGACACAATACAAACTGACATCAGCTGTGCTGTATTGTTTTCCTAGGTTAGTGTAAACAACTATTTTGGGGTGTTTTTATTCCAGTTAGAGTCTATATTGCCATTTTATTTGATTTTTATTGTAAAATTACCTTAAATATTTAAGTTTTAAGTGATAGTTTAGAAGTTTATATTTTTTTTTTCTAAATCATCAAAGAAAGTACTCCGAAAGTCGTGAACTGTTTTCAATTTGAGGTTATGGGTAAGAAATCTGACCTCTCACCTAGAAAGGTGTCAAATGTAAAACTTCTTTTGGAAGAAGAATGTTATTCCCAAGGCCAGATTAAATATTTCCCAGAAATCAGGTAGTAGAATCAAGAATAAGTTTTTTAATCGTGAAGGTTTGGAAGGTAATCGGATTGGGAAGTGTGGTCGGAAGAAGATCCTTAGTGAAAGAATGGCCAGAAAACTAAAAAATCTTTCACTCTCCAATCGCAGAAGTACGAGCAAGGATCTCTGTAACAATTTAGAGGAGTATGGGGTGAAGATTTCGCCTAGAAGTGTAAGAAGAGCTTTAAATAATGAAGGACTAAAAGCGCGCCGGCCTAGAAAGAAACAGAAATTACCCCGTCCATGGCCAAGAAGAGATTTCAGTGGGCCAAAGACCTTATTTTGACTGAAGATGATTGGACAAAGGTAAGAGGCACTTAGTATTCAATAAATAACTACTTAATTAATATCATGATTTGTTTTAGGCTATTAAATTTGACGAACAAGTCCTAGGCCTAGGCCTATACGATACCGGTAAGCTTAAACAAATGCAGCCAGGCTACTCCTGAGGATTATTTTAAAGTAGTAATATGTTTATAGGTATCAACATAATTATAATTGTATTTGTTTCAGATGTGTTTCTCAGATGAATTGATATTTCAAGTGTGTGAGCAGAGTTCACAGTATGTCAGAAGGCGGCCTAATGAGGTGTTTCACCCTGACTGTGTAAAACAAACTGTGAAGCACCCTACATCTGTTATGGTTTGGAGCCAAATGTCAATTAAAGGACCAGGTAGGCTGTATATTGTTGAAAACACAATGAGAAAAGAGCAGTACTTGCAGGTTCTGAAAACCAGACTAATACCTCAAGCAAAAGAGTGGTACCCGGAAGGCGAGTTTATTTTCATGCATGATGGAGCTCCCTGCCACCAAGCAAAAATCATCAAAGAGTACCTGGCCCAAAAAGAGATAAGTGTTCTTCCCTGGCCTGGTAACAGTCCAGATATGAACCCGATTGAAAACCTCTGGGCCATAGTGAAGCAGAGAATGAAGCAATAGAAGATAACGACAAAGACTGAACTCATAGAAACACTGATTCAAGTGTGGCATCATGACGAAGAAATCAAATTGTGTTGTGAAAACTTAGTTAAAAGTATGCCTACAAGGCTGAAATTATTAAGAAAACCAAAGGATTGTTTACTAAGTACTAGTATGCAAATATTTAGTGTTAAATGTGCTTAATGTAGAGGCAAAATGAATAAATTCATGTTTTTCGACTCTTAGTCTAATAATTTGGCCACCACTGTAGGATCAAGGCGAATTTAAAATGAAAGTGAAACATTATGTCTCAATTTGAAACCATAGTTAGTCTATATAGTTTATTTTGTTCATTTTGACTATTGAAATTAAATCATGAGTTATAGTTATAAATTCACAGTTATTAGATGCTATATATAAATATAAGGCCTCTTTAAACTGAGTAGAAAATAAATTGCAGGAAATGGTTGCTCATTTAAATATCTAGATTTTCAAGCCCGCTTAAGAAGTAATATAAGTGTAGAGAACAATGAAAATCGTCACGAAAGAAAAATCCTAAACTTGGTAGCTTACAGCCTTATAACGGGGCCAGTAGAAATTTCTAAAGTGGTAGACCATTTTTGTGCAATTTACAATCGTCTTATAAAAAATCACTTAGCCTATATTGTTATGTTATACAAAACCAAACTTGCAATATATATATTTCCATAAAGGCGCAAGAAATTTATCTATGTATTGAACTGATGTTATATTAAAAAGTTTTGAGTTAGTATCTCCGGAATAAAAAAAAATTTAAAAAATGCAGTAAACGAAACCAAAACTCGACAAAAAGCATATATATATATATATATATAGGCCCTATATATATATATATATATATATATATATATATATATATATATATATAACAAGAGAATGTTTTAAATTTTATTCAAGAAATAGAAAAGTTTTGTAATGTAAATGTGAATAAATATTGGTAAGAAATCAATTTAGAACATTTTAATAAATAGAAAAAAAAAATTATTTTTATTAAAAATTATAATTATTAATAATTTTTTTAAAATCACCAAAAATGTACAACGCAACTAGTAATATATAATGTTTTAGAGAAAGATGCGTAGACATCATATATATGTAATAGAAATTTTGGACATACAAATTTTAGAGTTAGTGTGTCAGTAATAAAAAAAAAAGTAGAGTAACCGAAGATAAAAAGCCACACATAAAAGCATATTATACCAAATATTAAAATGTTTCTAATTTATACAAATGTTTTATAGAGTAGTTTTGAAACAAATTTGAAACATCTTTCTTCAAAACGCATATAAAAAGTAGGATCCCACCAAAAAGAGCGAATGTGAAGAACTGAAAAACATGCACAAGGAGGTATTATAAAATAAATCTTGGTTAAAAATTAAAGTTTTCATTCAAAATCAGTACATGAAAAAGAAATAGCTGTTTATTTACTTGATATTTCTAACAACTATAAGCGCGAAGTACTTCAATGATTGTAAGTTTTTTTTTATTGATTATAGGTCATAAGAATCCGATACAGCGTAATCTAATTGTTAGTTGAATAGTATTTATTGTATCGTTTTATATAGTTTTTGTTATGAGTAAGATATGTTGCTTATATGTTACGAACTAACAAAGTTTTTTTTTTATCATAACTTTTTATATATAATATTCAATGATTTTATGTTCATAATTTATTGTTATTTTTACTTCGGAACTATTATGTTTATGTGTAAGCTGTTGCGTTTATTATGTCTTAACAAAGGTGTTTTTTTTCTTTTTTATCATAACATTTTTATATATAATATTCAATGATTTTATGTTCATAATTGTGATCTTTATTTAGGAACTATTATGTGTAAGCTATGTTGCGTTTATTGGGTCTTAAAAAATGTGTTTTTTTTTTTTGGAGGGGGGTTTATCATAACATTTTGATATATAAAATTCAATGATTTTAAGTTCATAATTAATTGTTATCTTTACTTATAACATGTTCAAAAGATTACATTATATCGTCAGCGACTATGAGAAAATACAGCTGAAGAATCAATTGTTGTTAATGCTTCTTCAAAAATAAGAATTACTTCAACTGCAAGTAAAAATGTGCTCTTTTTTACTACATCCACTCATTTGTTCTTAAAATACAGTTACAGTAGTTTGTAAGTGCAGGTAGCCATCCCCGCCTGGGTGTTTTACAACTTAACACAATGAAACAATAGCAGCCCGGTAGCCAGCATGACCCAAGTAAGACACAGCCTATGACTCAAAACTAATTTCATGGTTTCAAAAGTTTTTAAAGTTGGTGACTTTGTTCAGAGTAACATTAGGCACCAACAGTTCTGCCAGTTACTTTTCATTTAATTTTTTTTTTCACTGATTATGGTTTTTGTGACAAATTACAGATAAGCCACCAGACACACAAACCAATTTACAATACAAACCAATTGTAAAACCAATTCATAGAAAAAAATACACTTTACTTTAAATTTTTTGTGATTGTCCTAATTATTAATCTGAAAAAAAAAAATGTGATTTATTATTTAGCCAACTTTTCGCTATAAAAATATTCCTGAGAAATGCTTCAGAATCGTGTTCTGAATTTTTATTTATTAAAAATAATTGTTTCTCACGAGTCAAGCTCGAAAACATTTATAGCTTCAAAACAAGATAACATTTTTCTATTAAATTTGTTAGAAATCTTATACGATGCGTGTAAAATTAATTTACTTTAATTGTAAAACATACGACATAAAATTAGGTATTTTTAAAAGAGTAAATTATAAATTGTTACAAGATTCTTTTTCCACATATTCTTAAAGTTGATAAAAGAAAAGAAACTACATGGCCCCCACGGGTCCTGGAGTCCGGGAATTTAATAAGTTTTTAAGGGCATGAAAAACTCCGGGAAAATAAAGTACTAGCGTCTAGCGTCTATGACAGTCGCTATACAAATAATATATCGTATGGCAGTCGCGTACTAGATGACATAACAGGAAGGCGACTCGTAATTTAGAAATTGAAATGATCAAATTATCATTGTTATGTTTTGTGGCAATCTGTTACCAATTTGAATTATAACGTTTCACTTCGTATCAGTAGGCAAAGTAGGCTAGTAATTTGTGGCAACTTGTTATTTTAGTAACAGTTGCCCACTGTCTGTTACCTTTGCTTGCTAAGTTCAGGCGTTGTCTATTGGCTATTTCTAACTCAAATGTTATTTCTTCAAAGTGGCTACTCAAGCGGAAAATACCCGGGAATTCGGCTAACGTATTGGGAATTTTTTTAATACAGTGGAGTCCCGCTAACCCGAAACAGTTTGTCTAGGGGAAAATGGTTAAGTTCAAAAGCACATGTTTTTAAATGCGTCTAGTTAAACTTAAAGGTTGTTTATGGTTAAGAAGATATAAACCAGTTATAAATTTAACAAAATCATACAGTGCATATTATTTTGTAAAGGGGTAACAGTAAACTAATATAAAACGATGCATACTGTGTAGGGTGACCAGGCGTCCCGTAAAAACGGGAAAGACCCGTTTTTTTCACGTTGTGTCCCGTTGTCCAAAAAAACGTTGTCGGGACGTCAAAAAGTCCCGTTTTACTAGAAAACACATCTGTCATCGCTTACGGTTACGTAACTACGGTTATATAACAGGTTTTTATAAAAAATGCTTAATATTGACTTGAGAAATAACTTTACTATTAAAGTAATATGAACCACAACCTTTTATTTATTTATTTTTATTCCTTGGAAAACTAGAAACTTGTGTGATTTGATAGGCTTAAAAAAAAAGAAAATTCACGTTTTAAAAGTTTTAAAAACAAGTTTAGACACTTGATTTTTTAAATTTTATAATATTTTAACAGACGAACATTAAACCAGGATTCTGTAGGCCCTATTCCATACCCCCACCCATAGACCCCAGTCCCGGTAGTGCGTGTTAAAATAATTAGTGTCCCGTTTTTACATGGTAACAATCTGGTCACTAACTGTGAGAGACGTCTCGTCTCGTAAAGCTGTCTTGTCACGGTGTTGCGGTCTGTCTGGAATTTCAGGAGAGACAATTGTGTAAACATACAAACAAAGCTCTACCGTTTCTTAACAATATACACCGATTGAATATGATTACTTTTTATGACTTTAATGCAAATATTTAGTCTAATCCGAAAAGACCTCTGTCCCAATTATTTCGGTTAAGCTGACGTCTGTTATTGTTTTTTTTTTTTTTTTTAATACTATACGTATTTTATTATTATCTATTGCCTTGTGAAAATGGGTAGAAAACAAAGAGGAAAACACTACTAAATTATACCGGTAAATAATATCTAGTCGTGTCCGGTAAGTAAAGCAGACGTTTAAAACTACGGCAGAAATATTTGCCCGCCACAAACTTTTTTTAAATTTTTTTATGAGAATATACAAACTTTTACACATACAATTAATTATATTAACCTACGATTAGTTTTTTGATGGTGCTTAGAGAGAGAGAGTTAGGAAAATAAATCCCTTCTGTCTCAAGGTCAAGTTTTCTTTATCTGCTCCGGAAGTTCTTTTTAAATACCTAGGCCTGTTCTTTATTTTGAATTGCACACGTATGTAAACTATTGTATTCGTTGTTTTTTATTAGCTACCAGTTATTTGTTAAATGATAAAATATAGTCTACTTTTAAAATTAATTTTACTTGTAAAATCAGTTCCGCATTTTCGTCCAAACTAACGGACGATTTTTCACAACGTAGCGGTTTAGGTTTTGTTCAATCTTTATCAAATTTACCAGACGTGATTAATTTTTGGTATGGAATATTTAAGATTTGAAAGCTTTGTCATTGTAATGAAATAAAATCTGCAATTTTATTAATTTAGATAAATGAATTTTAAATAATACACGAATTAAATATAAATAATAAAAATGTATATATTTTAAGTGTCTTTGTAAGTAAATATTATTTCTTAAATGTTTGATGTGTAATAATTTTCAACTATTATTACATGTTTTAAAAATATCTGCACGAAAATTTGCGACGTTCTTGGAAACTGAATTTATGAATTTTACAAATCTTAAAAATAAAACAATTGTGATATAATTAATATTTATTTGCTCACCTATAACATTTAATGAACCTATAACTTCAGTAAAAATGACAAGAAGGCTAATAATTTTAGCTAGAAATCCCCATAGACTATAATATATTGGAAACTATGATTGAATTTGTTGCTTCGAATATTTACTTAACATCCTTGAAAATTTGGGGGAAATCCTGGAAAAGTCCTGGAAAAACCCTGGAATTTTGTTTCTTTGATAATGTGGGAACCATTCAAACATTTAAACGAAAAACTTGTTCATCCGACTTTTCATTTTATGTTTTTTTGAGAATAAGACATTCTGTCCGAATTAAATTTTTTTTAGCTGACCATATAATGGCCATTATTATTATTATTACTTCTTTTTTTTTTTCACAGGAACGCTTTTTTTCCTACGTATTCTTAGAGTTCATAAAAGAATAAGGAACATTTAAAGGTAAATCTTTCCATTCGACTTTTATTCGCCATATTCATATTATGTTCACCTGAAAAAAAAAAAAAAAACTAATCCAGCCAAAATACATTCCCTAAAAAAATATAAAACTTTTTTCTGTAACTTTTTTCTATAAACTGCATATTTTGGGCTGTATTTAACTGTATATAACTGCAGTCAAGCAAATTTTTGTGGAACGAGAAAAAGACTTAATTGAGAGTAAACAGCCTGATACTGGTTATCTTCAGTAAACAGTGTTGCCAAATTGTGGACGTGGGTAACGCGTCAGGATATACATGAGTATTCACGGCGTGTATATTGGAAGTGAATTCCACCGAACCTAGCGGCAATTGTCAGAACTGTACAATGAATATCACAGTATAAAAGACGATCTCTAAGACGTCCACGTTGCTCGACTAATATTTTTTTCCCTTCGTAATGGAATGGAATATAAAATACTGAGGCAGTAGGGGTTTAGTTATTAGTACGTCTAGCAGATAGGATTTTTTGTTGTGATATTAGAACGAGTTAACATGGGGTTGTGTTATTACGTCCGTATACGGACGTAACAAAACGCCGGACGTCCTAATATATGAATGTAAAGTAATACATGGACGTCGCAGTAGGATATATATATATATATATATATATATATATATATATATATATATATATATATATATATATATATATATATATATTCAGAAACGTGCTTAGAATTTATTTATATATACAAAAGTTTTAGATGTAACATGTTGAAGTAGTATGTCAGGAGTCGCTCAATATCCAATGCTGGTAAGAACGTAGGTATAATTACTACCACTTATTATACTTTTGGAATATTTTGTGAACAAATGGCAGACGACGAATTTCGGTAAACGTTGTATATTTCCCTACATCAACCCGTCAACACGAATTTAGGGGGACAATGCCAAACATAAATAATGTCAATACTACTTAAAATACTCCAACTAAAACTCTTAGGTTTCGGTAGGTAAGACACGATTTACAACCTAGTGTTTGAGACAGTACCGCACTAAGGATTAGGTCGTGCGGGCGCACATGTTCACTAATTTACTTGGGAAATTCCCAGTCTCGTGGTTACTTTTAATGACACTCATGTTACAATTTTAACTTGTCTATATTAAAAGGACACATTTAAATAATCTTATTATTTCTTCTTCATGGATGATTTAAGAGTGTGTAAATCCTCTGCTTCTTTTAGTTGAGAAAGAGGTAATTTTTAACTGTGGAATGGCATAGTACAAATGACTATGTACATAATCATTTGTATAAGTGTTGAAATCAGTAAAATAAGTGAACAGTTTTGTTTGTACTTCGAGTGATGTCTTTATCGCTCTCTGCTACGAGTCGGGCGGCAACGTTTTCACCCTTTCGATTATGACCTACTTTACGCTCTTAATACATAACAAAATCTAATTTATCATTTTTTTCTCTTTAACTCAGCGTTTATGGATGTCAAAGTGTATTTATTTTTTAATAAGAAAACAGTTAAACCGATTTTTTTAAACACATAAACGTGCGCACGAAATGAACACTTCTTAATTATTATTTTATATTTTCTTCATTGATGACTTCAAAACATAATATACATTTTTTTTCAGTAGTTAGTATATAATTTAAATATTTATTAATGTTCATATACTGTATACACTATATTAAAACATATCCTGTCAAAAACATTCAAAAGTTAACGCTGTAATAAGATATGATGGCTAGACTGGACTGGGCAAGTAGTACAATGGCGTTTGTAAATAATTTAAATATTTATTAATGTACTTATGCTGTATGCACTATATTAAAACATTTACTGTCAAAAGCATTCAAAAGTTAACACTGTAAAGTGATGTGATGGCTACGCCGGGCTGGGCAAGTAACACAATGCCGTTAGTAAATAATTTAAATATTTATTAATGCTCTTATATTGTATAGACTATTTTAAAACATATTCTGTCAAAAGCATTCAAAAGTCAACAGTCTAAAATGATGTGATGCTAGGCTGGGATGGGCAAGTAATACAATGGCATTAGTAAATAATTTAAATATTTCTTAATGTACTTATAGTGTATACACTATATTAAAACATATCCTGTCAAAAACATTCAAAAGTTAACGCTGTAATATGATATGATGGCTAGACTGGGCTGGGCAAGTAGTACAATGGCGTTAGTAAATAATCTAAATATTTATTAATGTACTTATATTGTATAAATTATATTAAAACATATCCTGTCAAACACATTCAAAAGTTAACACTCTAAAATGATGTGATGCTAGGCTGGGCTGGGCAAGTAGTACAATGGAGTTAGTAAATAATTTAAATATTTATTAATGCTCTTATAATGCATACACTATATTAAAACATATCCTGTCAAAAGCATTCAAAAGTCAACACTGTAAAATGATGTGATTCTAGGCTGGGCTGGGCAAGTAATACAATGGCGTTAGTATTTAATTTAAATATTTATTAATACACTTATACTGTATACACTATATTAAAACATATCCTGTCAAATGCATTTAAAAGAACACTGTAAAATGATGTGATGGCTACGCTGGGCTGGGCAAGTAGTACAATGACGTTAGTAAATAATTTAAATATTTATTAATGCTCTTATACTATATACACTATATTAAAACAAATCCTATCAAAAGCATTTAAAAGTTAACACTGTAAAATGACGTGATGGCTAGGCTGGGTTTGGCAAGTAATACAATGGCATTAGAAAATAATTTAAATATTTATTAATTTATTATACATATACTGTATACACTATATTTAAAAATATCTTGTCAAATGCATTTAAAAGTTAACACTGTAAAATGATGTGATAGTAAAACCGGCAACACTGTATAAGTTTACTCGACGGTCCGCCATGAGCGCTTTAGTAGGCTTTCATAACGTTTCCATAGCTGTGTTAAATATATTATTTTAACACAACACGCCAAAAACCTAATTATGGAAACTCATGTTGAAATGACTTATTTTTGCATTTATTAAAGAATATAAGATCCGAAAATTGTTCAACATATTTGCCAAAAATCTAGTTATGGAAACTGATGTTCATATGGCTTCTTTTTGCATTTTGTTAAAGAATATACGATCAGAAAATTGTGGAAACGTGTGTATGTTTCCACAATTTGAAAATGTATCCACAGTGTGGCCGTGTGCATGTCGATGTATCCACAATTGAGTAAAAACATGAACACACACACACACACACACACACACACACACACACACACACACACACACACACACACACACACACACTGCCACGCTACTCTCGAGGTCGTTGGGTTCTTCTCACCCGACACTGGAACGCCACTTACCACGCTCCTTTCTCACGATTTTAAGATTCTTACGTCCCTCTTTGGAACGCTATTTACCACGAACTCTTAAACTCGCTGTACGATCACCACCGATAGGGCGAACCACCTTTCTGCTCAGAGCAAGCGCGGACAAGGCCAAGATGCTCACTTTTACCTTTTATACAATCAAAGATATTGCAAAACTTGTCTCTAGTAAGTATGAGCTTGTCCTCATAAACTTACTAACTTTTAATTTACGCAAAATTCCCTGAATTTTATCTCAATGCTCGATTATTTGACTCTTTATTTTAAAATAACACTCTCTCTCTCTGAGGACGTGCCTTTTGGGAGAAATCGGCTCTTAAGTTCTGATGATAACTTTTAAAATTTTCAAATTATATTACCAGAGCACACATATAATATTTATATTTAAACAAGGTTAATAGCATATACAGAATGGATATATATAGAAAACACAACAAAATTTAGAAATGAATTATTTATATATTCTTTTCTTTTTATCACAGTTAAAATGTTGAATTCATAAACTTTTTAATAACAACAAAATTGATTAAACAACAACACAAAGATTTAAATATTTGACAAAATTTACAAATGGAATATTTTCTATATTCTAAACAAAAATAAAAAACGCTAGACTTTTCAGACAGAACCAAAAACAGTTTTTCCTGTACTGAAAAAGTCGTATTTAATTAATAATTATTTATAACACCAAAGCAGAAGTATAAAAATGAATTTAATTTTTAATAATTCCCCTAATGACGTTATATTTGAAATGAAGTTAATATTTGCGAATTATTCCTTAAGTATAAGATATCTTCACACTTTATTAGAAGTTCTGGTTGGTTTTGGAATTTGTTGTATAATTAGGCTGATGTTGATACGATGTTTTCGGTCCAGAGTCTGTAAACTGCTATGTAGTTGAATGCTGGTCTCGAATTCTTCTAAGTTGCCTTGAAGTTCGATAGGAGTAGAAATTATTCTAAGTCCCGTTAAGTAGAGTGACAGTTGAATTTTCCTCTCAGCTCGGAGTCTGATGCAGAAGAAACGTCCACCTTGCGTCGATTCCAAATCAAAAGTATCCTTCTTTCGATGGATAAATTACGGTCTCCCTTTTAGTGGGAATTATTCCACTACCTGGAGCCAATTTTTCTCCCTTTTAGGGAAAAAGGTATTTTCTTCTTATTACGTGTTTTCAGGACCTTTTGGTCTGAAATATTTACACTATTTATTTTATTAGTCATATTTTTTGACTAATGAATAGTTTTCTTCCTTTATTATTAATTAAAACACCTTTTAAATAATAATTTATTGTATTTATTCTTTAGTGTTATCTGTGATCCAAGTTGGCAATATGATGGTTCAGACTTTAGATTCCTACTGAGGGTGCGCGCGCCACTTTACAGGATTTTTCATGAAAATCTCGACTTTGGTCGTTTTTTCGTTCAACTCGCTATAACTTTCGAACGCTCTAACCGATTTTAAAGTTCCTTTCGGATTCTTCTTCCTATCCATCTTGTGGGTCTTGTGGAACTTGAATCATCGTTCTACTGCGCTTCGTTCTCGAGTTATCGCCCTTTTCCCGAAATTCGATTTTTCTTCTTTTCAAATTTTGAGATAAGTCCTTTCTCAAAACTCTTTTGACGAAATCTTGTTCCTCTTCTACTATGACGAAAAACTCGGTTTGTACTTTTCATGTAGCTCGCTTGGTTCTCGAGTTATACGTCCTTGAAGTCCCAAAGTTTTTATCGTATAAGTTTTTGTTCATAAACCCCCCCCCCCATTATATATTATCATTTCTGCTTTGATGTTTTACAATTTTACATAATAGATATCTATAATTACAATGTTATTTCTCCCCTTTACCTTCAAATTAAACCGCTTTTGGGCTTTAAAGTTTTACTTTTTGTAATTATTATATCTCCCTTATTTTATTTTCAAATTTGAATCTAAGTACATATTATTGTGCCCTATTGTGGTCTCTTCAATAGTACTTATTATTATTTTTTAATTAATCCCCCCTTCAACTCAAAAATTCCAAAAAACTCCCCAAGAAAGACTTTCTAAGTCCATTCTCACCTGTTTATTATTATTAATTCATATTTTTTATTTATGATTATTGTTAGTTCCCCTATGAGTTATGACTACGTTTTTTGAATTTTGAATTTAAGTTTTTTCCATATTTTAGGTTTTTGAGCCCCTATAAAAACTTGAATAACTTTTTTGTTTTATATGCTTCTAAATTTATTTTTCGATATTATTTATCGGTTGATTCTACTGAACATTTATTTATTTTAATAATTTAGTATTTTAATAGAATAAGAAACGAGGCAGAGTGACTTTTCACGTACCAACATGCAGTGTCTAGCACCTGTTGGCGTGACGTCATCGTTCCTCCTCGCCCCCTATCTATATGGCTTTATCGCGGGAATTTAAACTGTTTTAAATTGACTTGAGACTTTTGGCTTTTCCCAAACCGTCTCAACACACACACACACACACACACACACACACACACACACACACACACACACACACACACACACACACACACACACACACACACACACACACACACACACACACACACACACACACACACTGCGACGGTTTGGAAAAAGCCAAACGTCTCAAGTCCATTTAAAACAAGTTAAATTCCCGCGATAAACCTAGTAGATGAGGGACGAGGGGGAGCGATGACGTCACGGCAACAGGTGTCGAACACTGCATGTTGAATCGTGTACAATCGTTCTGTCTGGTTTCTTATTTCATTAAAATATTAAATTATTAATATAAATTAATGTACAGTAGAATCAACCGATTAAGAATATCGAAGAATAAATTTAAAAGTATTTAAAACAAAAAAGTTATTCAAGTTTTTATAGGGGCTCAAAAACCTAAAATTTGGAAAAAACGTAAATTCAAAATTCAAAAAACGTAGAGTCATAACTCAGAGGGGAACTAATAATAATCATAAATAAAAAATATGATTTAATAATAATTAACAGGTGAGAATGGACTTAGAAAGTCATTCTTGGGGAGTTTTTTGGAATTTTTGAGTTGAAGGGAGGATCATTTAAAAAATAATAATAAGTACTATTGTAGAGACCACAATAGGGCACAATAATAAGTACTTAGAATCAAATTTGAGAATAAAATAAGGGAGATATAATAATAACAAAACGTAAAACTTCAAAGCCCAAAAGCGGGTAAATTAAACGTTAAAAGGGTAAAGTAACATGATAATTATATGTATCTAGCCTGTAAAATTGTAACACACCAAAGCAGAAGTAATAATACATAATGGGGGGGTTTTTATGAACATAAACTCAAACGACACAAATTTAAGGACTTCAAAGGCGAATAACTCGACAACCAAACGAGTTATGTAAAAAGTGAAAACATAGTATTTCGTCGTAGTAGAAGAGGAACAAGATTTCGTCAAAAGAATTTTGAGAAAGGACTTATCTCAAAATTTGAAAAGAGGAAAAATCAAGTTTAGGGGAAAGGGCGATAACTCGCGAACGAAGCGTAGTAGAGCGATGGATCAAGTTCCACAAGACCCACAAGATGGAAAGGAAGAAGAATCCGAAAGGAACTTTAAAATCGGTTCGAGCGTTCGAAAGTTACAGCGAGTTGAACGAAAAAACGTCAAAAGTAGAGATTTTCATGCAAAAACATGAAAAGTGGCGCGCGCATCTTCAAGCTGAGTCTAAAGTCGGAAACATCATACTGCCAACATGGATCAAAGATAACGTTAAAGAAAAAATACTATAAATTATTAATTAAAAGGTGTTTTAATTAATAATTAAGGAAGAAAACTATTCATTAGTCAAGAAATAGGACTAATAAAACATATAGTGTAAATATTTCAGACCAAAAGGGCCTGAAAACACATAATATATGGAAAATACCTTTGTCCCAAAAAGGGAGAAAAATTGGCTCCAGAAAAGTGGATTAATTCCCACTGACAGGGAGACCGAGATTTAATCGTCGTAAGACGGTTACTTTTGATTTGGAATCGACGCTTATAGGACGTTTCTTCTGCAACCGACTCTGAGCTGAGAGGAAGATTCAACTGTCACTCTACTAATTGGACTTAGAATAATTTCAACTTTAAATCGATCTTCAAGGCGACTTAGAAGAATTCGATACCAGCATTCAACTACATAGCAGCTTACAGACTCTGGATAGAAAACATCACATCACCATCATCCTAATAATACAACAAATTCCAAATCCAACTAGAACTTCTATTAAAGTGTGAAGGTATCTTATACTTAAGGAATAATTCGCAAATATTAACTTCTTTTCAAATATAACGTCATTAGGGGAATTATTAAAAATTAAATTCATTTTAAACCTCTGCTTTGGTGTTGAAAATTATTAATAATTTAAATACGACTTTTTCAGTACAGGAAAAACTGTTTGTGGTTCTGTCTGGAAAGTCAAGCGCTTTTATTTTGTTTAATATATAGATAATATTACATTAATTGATTTTATCAAATAAATAAATAGTTGTGTTATTGTTCAATTAAATTGTTTGTGTGATTAAAAAAGTCTTGAAGATAAAATTTTCTGTGCAAAAGAGAAAATAATATACAAATAATTCATTTCTAAATTTTGTTGTGTTTTTAATATATATCCATTCTATGTATGCTATTAACCTTGTTTTAACATAAATTTTATATATGTGCTCTGGTAATATTATTTGAAAATTTTAAAAGTTATCATCAGAACTTAAGAGCCGATTTCTCCCAAAAGGCACGACCTTGGAGAGAGAGAGAGTTAATATTAAAAGAGTTAAATAATCGAGCATTGAGATAAAATTCAGGGAATTTTGCGTTAATTAAAATTTAGTAAGTTTATGAGGACAAGCTCATACTTATTAGAGCCAAGAGTTGCAAAATCTTTGATTTAAAAAAGTAAAAGTGAGCACCTTGGCCTTGCCCGCGCTTGCTCTGAAAAGAAAGGTGGTTCGCCCAGTCGGTGGTGATCGTACAGCGAGTTTAAGAGTTCGTGATAATAGTGTTCCAAAAAAGGGAACAAGAATCTTAAATTCGTGAAGTACCGAAGAGAAGAAGCGTGGCAAGTGGTGTTACAACGGGGGGCAAGAAGAACCCTACTCGAACCCACTCACGGAGAGAGAAGCGTAGCGTGGCAAGTGGCGCCCAACGTGGGGCACGAAAAAGCAAAGTTTTGGAACAAATTTTCAAAATTTTGAATTTTTCAGTGTTTCATACGAACGAGAATATCTTAAGTTCTGATATAATTTATATGTACATGTGTGTTAGTAATAAGTTGTGCTGGTAATTACAACGACAAATATACTAAATTGCAAAAATAATAATAATTATAAGTAGAGTCCAAATTAAACCGAAATTTAAATTTTTTAATTAATTAAATAAACCAAGTGAATAAGTGAAGTGAAAATGGGACCAGCGAAAGATCCAGCAAAACAGGAAGGTTCAAAGGAACAGGAGACGGAAATGCAGAAAATGGTGAGGTACCTGAAACAAATGGAGGATAGAAGAAAGCAAGAGAGGGAACAGGACAAAGCGGAACAAGAGAGAAAAGAAAAGGAGAAGGAAGACAACGAACAAATAAGAAGAATAGAAGAAAGAATCGAGAAAAACAAGGAGAAAGAAGAGATGGAATCCAAGCAGATCCAAATGGAAGCAAGGTGGAGCAAGAGAGACGAAGAATTGGAAGCCAAAAGGAAGCAAGAAAAGGAGGAGATGGAAGCATTGCGAAAGAAGGAGAAAGAAGAGATGGAGGCCAAATGGAGCAAGAGAGATGAGGAATCAGAAAACAAGCGGAAGCAGGAGAGAGAAGAATTGGAAGCCAAATGGAAGCAAGAAAGAGAAGAAGCAGAAGCCAAGAGAATAAAGAGAGAGGAAGAAATGGAGACAAAACGGATCCAAAGGGAAGAAGCTCGAAAACAGGAAATAGGGAAATATATGGAGGAAATTAAGGAATCTATAGATAGTAATATGGCCGAAAATACGAGGCGAATAGAAACTTGTGAAGAGAAAGTGGAAGAGTGCGTAGGGGAAATTAAAAAAATGACGGACAGTTTAAAGGAACAGGGAAAGTCGACTATAGAAATTGGGGAGAAAGTTAAAAAAGTAGAAGTTAAAATTAGGGAAGTCGCCAAAATTAAAGAAACCGGTGGTAATGCTAAAAATATAATTTATTTAGATAGGGCAAATTTAGAGTCAAAAACTATAGAATTTTGGGGAAATTCAAGAGATAATCCTGTGCAATTTTTGAAACAAATTGAGGAGGTATTTCAAGAAATAAATCCGGTCATGGAAGAAAGTGATAAATTAAAAGTAGTGGAGAAAAAATTGAAAGGAGCTGCCATGGAATGGTGGGAAATAATCAAGCGAGATACAGAAGAATATAGCCAGTTTAAATTGCTATTTTTAGAGCATTATTGGGGTTATCAAACGCAACAAGTAGTTAGGAATCAGATAGAAAACCATAGATATAATCCTAACGGAAATATGAGTAGGGTCGATTATTTTTGTAAAATGGTGCGAAAGGCCGAATATTTGGAACCCAAAATTCCGGAAGAGTTCCTTATATACCAACTAATGAGGCATTTCGACCAAAAAGTTCAATTAGCGTGTATTGGTAGGGCTAGTGAGCATTTGGAGGACGCTATCAAGTTTTTGAGGACCATTGAAAACGTAGACGGAATGACGAGAGAAGTTCGCCGACCAGATAGTTTCGAAAGGAGGGACGGACCACAAAGAGATCAAAATTTCAGGCAAAGGAATCAAGACTACTCAAAACCATCCCAAAACCCTAACCCTCGATCCTATGGTCAAACCCAGAATAAACCTCAACCACAGATACCTCGAAACCCTGGTCCTTCAAACCAAAAATTCCCACCCAAGGTCACAAAAAACTAAAATACGAGATCTCAAGGCAAAATTTTTGGCAGAAAAAGGATAATACAAACGGAATTGAGATCGACGATAAAACCAAATTTAGCAAACATAAAAGGGGGGATCTGAAAATAAATAAAATTAAATTGGGGATTTTAAACACAGAAATTAAGGAAGATTTAATAGAGGAAAGAGATAATAAAATATTAAATAGTGAAGTTTACGAAAAATGTCCGGAAATAGGGATAGAAATCGAAAATATAAAAGTAAATATGTCCATTGACACCGGAGCTCAGATGTCCTGTGTTCAAGAGGATTTTTATAAACATGTGCTTAAAAATAGGAACGATAAAATCATGGAATTACCAGTTGTAAATACGGAAATGGTGACAGCGATAAAAAGCCAGCGACAGAAGATTAAATTACAGGCATTATTGGAGATTAGAATAAATAACCAATCAATAAGAGGGGTATTTATGGTGGTACCAAAGCTGGAAAGCAAAATAATAATGGGTTGTGATTTAATGTGCAAATATCGAAGTCGAATTAATATGGAAAAGGGTTTCCTACAACTGGTAAAGGAAAATGAATTAATTGTTGTAGATTTTCTTAAAGAAAATAGATTAAGATTGAGCGAAAATAACATGCAGAACGAACATCAAGATGGCGGCGAAACCGGTAAAATGGTAGAGTCGTCAGCTGCGAATAAAGGAGGCTCAAATTCGTATAAGCGAGTATCAGGGGCTTATACGTTGTCTACCAAAATGCCGGTAGACATAAAACCAAAAGCAAAGGACGTGTCTAGACTGGAATGTGACTATACTGGAGGTGACAAAGAGTGTACGAATAGGGTGAGCCAGTTTTTTGAAAAAATTAATAATAGAGAAGTGCTTAGAAAAGCGGAGAATAGGAGTTCAAGATTGAGCAATAGAGACGCGCAGACAGAACATCAAGATGGCGGCGAAACCGGTAAAATGGTAGAGTCGTCAGCTGCGAATAAAGGAGGCTCAAATTCGTATAAGCGAGTATCAGGGGCTTATACGTTGTCTACCAAAACGCCGGTAGACATAAAACCAAAAGCAAAGGACGTGTCTAGACCGAGTAGTGACAAATCAGAAGGTGGTCAAAAGCGGAGAAGCAAGTTAAGTACAAGGAATGAATCGACGAAGAGGAAAAATGCAAATTTTATTAATGATGAAGTGCTGTTAAAAGCGTGGGATAAAGGTAACCAATTAATTAATAAAGATGAAGGGCTGAAAGGAGCGGAGAATAAAGGAAATAAAAATGTGCCAGAGGCAACAATCGACGAAAATAATAAAATAATAAAATACGACGAAAATTTGCAAAATAACTCTGAAAACGATTCGGAACTTACACAAGACAGATTCGACGCCAGAGACGGGAGTGATTGGAGAGCTATAATAAAAATGGTGGATCCGGAAAGACAAAATGGACGAAATTTAATGTATCGAAAGAAGAAAGTTAAATTCAAAAATTCTACGAAGTGTAAGATGAGAGAAGGGAGGCCCGAAGGGAAAGTAATAATTAAATGTGAAGGACTAAGGAGATATTAATAAAAAGTAAGAAATTTCATAAATAAATTGTATAAGTTGTAATGTTTATAAAAGTTGTAATATGTAAAGTGTAGAAGCGAGTGAGGTAAAAGGGAAATAACGGACTGTCAGCTGATTAAAGAATGTAGCCTAGGTCAGTGATTAACAGGAAAAGTCCCGAATAAATTACTAAGTGTACAAGGTCAGGAGCATAGCGGTGACACGCATCTGCAGGCCGCACCTGAATAAACAAAGTATAGACGAGGAGGTGAAGGGGAGAACCGGACGTCGATTAACCAATATTGACAGACTGCTTGTTCAACAAATTAGCCGAGGGGGATAGGAATGAATGAAGGTATAAATGTGTACTGTTTTGTTTTTTATTAAAAGGAAATTTCCGATAGATTAAATAATTTTATCTTTTTAACTGCAAATAGGATACTCACCGTTGTAGTTACCAAGTATTGTTATATATATGTAAGGCATAAGTTTAAATTCAACCAAAGCAGATAATTATTATCATATAAGACGAATTATTCCTTATATAAATGTAATATGTTTTGTGTGTGATAATGTGTTTATTTACAGCAAGGACGTTTAGATGAAACGGCTGTAATGGACTAAGATGAACGATTAAGCAAATTTGTATGTATACCATAATAAATAACATGTGTTTTGAATATATAAATATTATAATATAATGAATAAAATGTGTGTTGAATATATAAATATTATACTATAATGAATAAAATGTGTTTTGAGCATAAATATATGAAATGATGGAGGAGATGTTTTTTAAATATAAATATATATGTTTATGTATATTGTTAGGTTAATATGTCAAATTTTATGATGATGATTAATGGAGATGTTAAATAAATAGTTAATATGAAATGTGAAATGTCAAAAAGGGGTTTAATACTAAAATTTTAGTTTTTTAAAAAATGAAAAATAGGAATTTTTCATTTTAACCGAAAATTTTAGTTCAAGGGGGCATATTGCGACGGTTTGGAAAAAGCCAAACGTATCAAGTCCATTTAAAACAAGTTAAATTCCCGCGATAAACCTAGTAGATGAGGGACGAGGGGGAGCGATGACGTCACGGCAACAGGTGTCGAACACTGCATGTTGAATCGTGTACAATCGTTCTGTCTGGTTTCTTATTTCATTAAAATATTAAATTATTAATATAAATTAATGTACAGTAGAATCAACCGATTAAGAATATCGAAGAATAAATTTAAAAGTATTTAAAACAAAAAAGTTATTCAAGTTTTTATAGGGGCTCAAAAACCTAAAATTTGGAAAAAACGTAAATTCAAAATTCAAAAAACGTAGAGTCATAACTCAGAGGGGAACTAATAATAATCATAAATAAAAAATATGATTTAATAATAATTAACAGGTGAGAATGGACTTAGAAAGTCATTCTTGGGGAGTTTTTTGGAATTTTTGAGTTGAAGGGAGGATCATTTAAAAAATAATAATAAGTACTATTGTAGAGACCACAATAGGGCACAATAATAAGTACTTAGAATCAAATTTGAGAATAAAATAAGGGAGATATAATAATAACAAAACGTAAAACTTCAAAGCCCAAAAGCGGGTAAATTAAACGTTAAAAGGGTAAAGTAACATGATAATTATATGTATCTAGCCTGTAAAATTGTAACACACCAAAGCAGAAGTAATAATACATAATGGGGGGGTTTTTATGAACATAAACTCAAACGACACAAATTTAAGGACTTCAAAGGCGAATAACTCGACAACCAAACGAGTTATGTAAAAAGTGAAAACATAGTATTTCGTCGTAGTAGAAGAGGAACAAGATTTCGTCAAAAGAATTTTGAGAAAAGACTTATCTCAAAATTTGAAAAGAGGAAAAATCAAGTTTAGGGGAAAGGGCGATAACTCGCGAACGAAGCGTAGTAGAGCGATGGATCAAGTTCCACAAGACCCACAAGATGGAAAGGAAGAAGAATCCGAAAGGAACTTTAAAATCGGTTCGAGCGTTCGAAAGTTACAGCGAGTTGAACGAAAAAACGTCAAAAGTAGAGATTTTCATGCAAAAACATGAAAAGTGGCGCGCGCATCTTCAAGCTGAGTCTAAAGTCGGAAACATCATACTGCCAACATGGATCAAAGATAACGCTAAAGAAAAAATACTATAAATTATTAATTAAAAGGTGTTTTAATTAATAATTAAGGAAGAAAACTATTCATTAGTCAAGAAATAGGACTAATAAAACATATAGTGTAAATATTTCAGACCAAAAGGGCCTGAAAACACATAATATATGGAAAATACCTTTGTCCCAAAAAGGGAGAAAAATTGGCTCCAGAAAAGTGGATTAATTCCCACTGACAGGGAGACCGAGATTTAATCGTCGAAAGACGGTTACTTTTGATTTGGAATCGACGCTTATAGGACGTTTCTTCTGCAACCGACTCTGAGCTGAGAGGAAGATTCAACTGTCACTCTACTAATTGGACTTAGAATAATTTCAACTTTAAATCGATCTTCAAGGCGACTTAGAAGAATTCGATACCAGCATTCAACTACATAGCAGCTTACAGACTCTGGATAGAAAACATCACATCACCATCATCCTAATAATACAACAAATTCCAAATCCAACTAGAACTTCTATTAAAGTGTGAAGGTATCTTATACTTAAGGAATAATTCGCAAATATTAACTTCTTTTCAAATATAACGTCATTAGGGGAATTATTAAAAATTAAATTCATTTTAAACCTCTGCTTTGGTGTTGAAAATTATTAATAATTTAAATACGACTTTTTCAGTACAGGAAAAACTGTTTGTGGTTCTGTCTGGAAAGTCAAGCGCTTTTATTTTGTTTAATATATAGATAATATTACATTAATTGATTTTATCAAATAAATAAATAGTTGTGTTATTGTTCAATTAAATTGTTTGTGTGATTAAAAAAGTCTTGAAGATAAAATTTTCTGTGCAAAAGAGAAAATAATATACAAATAATTCATTTCTAAATTTTGTTGTGTTTTTAATATATATCCATTCTATGTATGCTATTAACCTTGTTTTAACATAAATTTTATATATGTGCTCTGGTAATATTATTTGAAAATTTTAAAAGTTATCATCAGAACTTAAGAGCCGATTTCTCCCAAAAGGCACGACCTTGGAGAGAGAGAGAGTTAATATTAAAAGAGTTAAATAATCGAGCATTGAGATAAAATTCAGGGAATTTTGCGTTAATTAAAATTTAGTAAGTTTATGAGGACAAGCTCATACTTATTAGAGCCAAGAGTTGCAAAATCTTTGATTTAAAAAAGTAAAAGTGAGCACCTTGGCCTTGCCCGCGCTTGCTCTGAAAAGAAAGGTGGTTCGCCCAGTCGGTGGTGATCGTACAGCGAGTTTAAGAGTTCGTGATAATAGTGTTCCAAAAAAGGGAACAAGAATCTTAAATTCGTGAAGTACCGAAGAGAAGAAGCGTGGCAAGTGGTGTTACAACGGGGGGCAAGAAGAACCCTACTCGAACCCACTCACGGAGAGAGAAGCGTAGCGTGGCAACACACACACACACACACACACACACACACACACACACACACACACACACACACACACACACACACACACACACACACACACATGTATATCTTTCTCATTGCAAATATGTCCTTCTGGGCAGCAAGAGAGAACTTATCGGACTCGTCCACTATCACCATTTGTAGTCTGCCTACAAAATCCTCCAACCATTGCTTCACTGCCTTGCGGTCATGTATTCTGCAACAAATGTTTAGGAAGGTTCTTTAGATGTCCTGTATGTTGCCGGTGGGTTGTCGACACTTTTAAACTCTTCTTGCAATTTGAATAAACGCATCCATTGTGTCTGTTCCCAATTCTAATTTAAAAAGTTAAATAATTACAGCAGTAAAGCGCCCATTATTTTTACGATGTGTCCGTTATCTATCTCGCACGACAAGCCGTCGACGTTTCACCATCTTTTAGATTATCTTCAGTACCACTTTTTAGAGAAAATGAGAATTTTCGGTAGGTTATCGGTCAACGAAGAGCTGCGTAAAAACATTTCAAAAAAGAGTGCCGAAGAGAAAATTTTATTTTACTGTATCTATCCACAGGATTGGCCGTTCGGTGATGTAGAGATAACGGAGGAACTCGGAGTGGATTTCAGTTTCGATATATGCAATTTCACTTCTATCGGTTTCAACAGACGCTTCATTAAAATTACAAATGATCTGATAACCAATCGAGATTTTTTCACAACTTGTTTAGCCATACCGCTGCAGGAACTGAGTTTTAACATGTTACAGCTGTGCCTTTGTCCGAACGGACTCGTTAACGATGAAGGTGAAGTGTATCATTTTGGGAGATACCATAACGTAAAAATATTGGCACATTTGATACTGATCACGGTAGAAATTAACGGTATTCAACGGATAAATCAAAGATTATTGGAGTCGATAATTCGTTCTCCAAATTACTGGCCGATATCGGCCGATTATGTCTACTTCGGTCGGGCAGTACTACCTTCTACAATGTCACCCAAGCCGAGTGTTTTTGGGACGGATTGGTTTCAGCCGTACAGTCAGGCCTCTTTGACTTTTAGGGGTATAGAATACTGTTGCGAAGATATAGTACAACTATTTACAATTGCAGGTAATGAATATTACGAGCATTTATTGTATTCCGAGCATTATGCGAGCGTCATGATCGGTGTTCATTCCTTCCAGGAGAGACAACTTGAGAAACAGACATAATGTTATCGTCACTTATAATAATTAATCAATCTCTTTAATGTCACTTTTTTTTACAACTTATATTATTGTAACACTTTAGTTAATATATATAGATTGAGGGAGAGAGAGAATTAATTATTAAAACATTCTACAAGTTTTCATATTATTTACCCCGTTCATCTGACCGTTCTCTAAGCTCAAGGACTCTTTCAAGGTACGTGTATTATCATTTACTGTATTTTAACAGTTAATACACTTAGTTTAGCAGTGAAAAACCTACCGGTTCCAACTAAAGCGATGTTTATGGGTTAGGAATCGGAAAATATTGTCGAGAACGTCGAGTTGCCTTAGTCGTACCACTTTGAGTTTCCTTGATCGTACCGGCATTTTGTGGTTGCCTTGATCGTACCGCTCAATGCTGTATTAGGCATGTTGCGAAAACTGTTTGCCAAACCCAACTCTAATGCCCACTGGTTTTGTGTGTTTTAGATGGCAAAAAGGAAATATGGTGCATGGAGCGAAGATGATATACATCGGGCTCTTAGTGCATTCCGAAACATTACGGGAGGAAGGTTTCGCGCAATTTTTATTATTGTTTTATATATTTCCGGCTTTATCAAGTACCTACTATTATGGGGGGGTTGTCTTGGATGTTTTGATGATGTTAGGGAAGTAGGTACTAAAACCTTGCCTAACCTAAGTCTGCGTGCGATTGCAGGAAAATTATCATTTTTTGGAGGTGAAGGATTAAAGAAGAATTCCTGTGAACAATCTAAAATACAATGTAAAACGAAAAAATGTGCCTGTAAAAAAAGTAACGTACTTTCTAAACAATATTATTTCATCTTTTCATTAAAACAGTGAAGGGATTTGATCAAATCACTTACTTTCCTTAAGGAAATCAAACCACAGAGTTTTAATTATAACACTTTTCGTGAATTCATCGCCTACCTTAGGGATTTAATCAAATCTCCGTTTTCATCATTTCCCTGCGATATATATTTTAAATATTATAAAATCAATAAAACACAGTTTGCAGTTTATTTGTCAGTCCAGTAGGTACCAAACATTTTCTCGATATCGCCAATAACAAGAACTTACAGTCTGCGCCGCACAAGCGCTGTAGTCACTCTATTTCATTTTAAAATCAACGTGGTACGATTTAGGAGGCGGTACGATTTCGGCAACTCTCCTCTATTTAGCTGAACGATTATTTCTAGATATAGGCTAGGCTTATAAACTCATGTGACAGTTTCAATTTCAATAATTTAACGATTTTGCTAGATCTCTATAGTTACATTTTAATTAGGATTGCAACGGTAATATGGTCGGAGATTGGTTCATTTTTGAACGAGAGGGGGTAAAATAGATGTCTTCTACGAGTAAAAATTATTTTTACCCCCTACCAATTCTTTACTTTAAAATTTACCCCCTTCCACTTTTGTCTTCTATAAAAACTGTGTTCTAATTCGAAGTAGGTGTCAGTCGTCTTTTTTTCAACTAAGAAGACTCCAGAAGAGGTTTATAAGGTACTTTACTTAAAAAAGTCACCCCTTCTAGTTTTGTCATCTTTAAACACGGTGTTCACATTCGAAGTTGGCGTCAGTCGAAGTTCTTTCAATCAAAGAAGACTTCAAAAGAGGATTTAAAGGTAAGTCTACTATAAATTTATATTTACAATATAAATTGTAATTTAAGGAATAAAATATTGCAAGTTGTCACAATATTGAAAGAGCCGTTTTAAATTACTGTGGGTTACGTAATAATATTGTTATTTTAAAACAGTTTGGAATTATTTTTTATGCTTTAAACACTCTCCTTATTTTTTCCTCAAGAAAAATTAAGTATGATGAAAATTAAATATTATTTAATTATTTGGCGGCAAAACATAACAATCATTTGAGTTTATTACATATTGTCCAAAACTAGTTTTAGGTTAAGTATATTAATGTTATGGGAAAAAGTATGCATAGTGTTTGTTTGGAACATAAACAAAAGTATTTATGAAATTATAGCATATACTTTTAGATTTTAACTACTTGAAAATATGTAGAAAAATTTTCATTTCAATAATCAATTTAAATCTTTCATTATGATTTCAATAAACTTTTACTAAACTATTTCTAAAACATTATATAACAATATTTGAACTATTTTGTACTGTCTCTCCTTGATATTTTGTAAAATGTATGTCGAATTTTGTATTATTTTTAAGAAAAATGATAATATGTATATTTTAAAGTTATATAATCAATTAACAAATACATTTTAATGTTTAATTTTACCTAAGTTTATTACAAATTGTGATAAGTTATAAAATTATTTTACTTTTTTTTTTTAGAAATTGAGATACGTAAACAATATGCGTGTCTATTGTTATTTACCACCAATATGAAATATGTAACACATTTCAATATAATTAATTTTTTTAAATTGTTTTTATATTTTCAGCAGATTCTAGTAGCTGCTCAAACCATGAGTGTCAAGAATACGTTGTAGAAGATAAAATGAAAAAACTAAACCCGCAAATAAAATGTATAATGGGTATATTACAACCGAGACACCATGAAACATTAGTAGAGGCTACAAAACAAGTTTCCGGGTATTATGAGGAAAAAGAAACATACCGAGCACCAACATATGCGATGATTATTGTAAAAGCAGTAAAAGACTGTTGTGACATAACAATGACAGAAGCGTCAAAGGGCAAGTGGCTTAACAATAGTACTAGTCAAGAGGTTCAAGAAACATTGAGAACACTTGTACACCTAATGGATGCAAACAGGCGTTTCGATGTTTCAAGTGTGGCTGCCACCGACTTAAACATGAAAAAATGGAACAAAATTACAATTGTGCCCCTCGCACAGGATATTAAGTTATTGAAAGACCACCTGATGAAGGAAGGGATCATTGCAGCAGAGAAGTTAAAAAAGAACCAAGAAGATGAAGGCATATAGAGAACTCCTAGAAGTGGCTTACTGTCGGGTTATTTTACTTAACAGAAAGCATCCAGGAGAACTAGAAAGACTGCCACTGGCCATCTACGACGAAGCAAAACCTAGAGAATCGTATGAAGAATTTGGGGATTCTATCACTCCCACAGAAAAGGTACTTGTATCTAGATTCAAACGAGTTGTATTCGTAGGCAAGAGACATCGAGGAGTGCCAGTTTTGTTTTCTACTGACGTGCAGGAACACATTTCTTTGCTGAAAGCAACAAGACACAACATTTTAAAGGAGTGAAAAATCCATGTATGTTTGGAATACCAGGCAAAGAAACACCTATCAGCGGATACAAAACACTAGCAAAATTGGCCTAATCTTCTGGGGCTAAGAATCCGGTTTGCCCTTAAAACCACTAGACTGAGAAAACATTTGACAACTATTACTCGACATGAATGATCATGAAATCGAACAACTGGCTAATTTCATGGGTCACACTGAGGGGATTCACCGAGGAGAATACAGATTGCCAGATGATGTGTACCAGACGGCAAATATCGGCAAGCTACTTTTAATGATGGAGAGTGGTGTAGCAGCACACTATAAAGGGATGAAATTAAATGAAATTAATTTAAATTTAGAAGAGGACCTGCTCACTGCCGATGATGAAGACGAAAACAACTTAGATAAAATTATGCAAGAGCACGAGAATACACTTGACATTAGCGTAGATAGTACGTCACATGAACCAGATGTTACCCAAAAATCACAAAAGACGAAACGAAAATTAGTACCATGGACAAACGAGCAGAAGATGGTTGTTACATCTTTCTTCAAAATGCATATAAAAAGTAGGATCCCACCAAAAAAGAGCGAATGTGAAGAACTGAAAAACATTCACAAGGAGGTATTATAAAATAAATCTTGGTTAAAAATTAAAGTTTTTATTCAAAATCAGTACATGAAAAAGAAATAGCTGTTTATATACTTGATATTTCTACCAACTATAAGCGCGAAGTACTTCAATGATTGTAATATTTTTTTTTATTGATTATAGGTCATCAGCATCCGAAACAGCGTAATCTAATTGTTAGTTGAATAGTATTTATTGTATCGTTTTATATAGTTTTTGTTATGAGTAAGATATGTTGCTTATATGTTACGAACTAACAAAGGTTTTTTTTTATCATAACTTTTTATATATAATATTCAATGATTTTATGTTCATAATTTATTGTTATTTTTACTTCGGAACTATTATGTTTATGTGTAAGCTGTTGCGTTTGTTATGTCTTAACAAAGGTGTTTTTTTCTTTTTTATCATAACATTTTTATATATAATATTCAATGATTTTATGTTCATAATTGTGATCTTTAAGTAGGAACTATTATGTGTAAGCTATGTTGCGTTTATTGCGTCTTAAAAAAGGTGTTTTTTTTGGAGGGGGGTTTATCATAAGATTTTGATATATAAAATTCAATGATTTTAAGTTCATAATTGTTATCTTTACTTATAACATGTTCAAAAGATTACATTATATCGTCAGCGACTATGAGAAAATACAGCTGAAGAATCAATCGTTGTTAATGCTTCTTCAAAAATAAGAATTACTTCAACTGCAAGTAAAAATGTGCTCTTTTTTACGACATCCACTCATTTGTTCTTAAAATACAGTTACAGTAGTTTGTAAGTGCAGGTAGCCATCCCCGCCTGGGTGTTTTACAACTTAACACAATGAAACAATAGCAGCCCGGTAGCCAGCATGACCCAAGTAAGACACAGCCTATGACTCAAAACTAATTTCATGGTTTCAAAAGTTTTTAAAGTTGGTGACTTTGTTCAGCGTAACATTAGGCACCAACAGTTCTGCCAGTTACTTTTCATTTTATTATTTTTTTTTTCACTGATTATGGTTTTTGTGACAAATTACAGATAAGCCAACAGACACACAAACCCATTTACAATACAAACCAATTGTAAAACCAATTCATACAAAAAAAATACAATTTACTTTAAATTTTTTGTGATTGTCCTAATTATTAATCTGAAAAAAAAATGTGATTTATTATTTAGCCAACTTTCCGCTATAAAAATATTCCTGAGAAATGCTTCAGAATCGTGTTCTGAATTTTTATTTATTTAAAATAATTGTTTCTCACGAGTCAAGCTCGAAAACATTTATAGCTTCAAAACAAGATAACATTTTTCTATTAAATTAGTTAGAAATCTTATACGATGCGTGTAAAATTAATTTACTTTAATTGTAAAATATACGACATAAAATTAGGTATTTTTAAAAGAGAAAATTATAAATTGTTACAAGATTCTTTTTCCACATATTCTTAAAGTTGATTATAGAATATGAAACTACATGGCCCCCACGGGTCCTGAAGTCCGGGAATTTAATATAGTTTTTTAAGGGCATGAAAAACTCCGGGAAAATAAAGTACTAGCGTCTAGCGTCTACGACAGTCGCTATACAAATAATATAACGTATGGCAGTCGCGTACTAGATGACATAACAGGAAGGCGACTCGTAATTTAGAAATTGAAATGATCAAATTATCATTGTTATGTTTTGTGGCAATCTGTTACCAATTTGAATTATAACGTTTCACTTCGTATCAGTAGGCAAAGTAAGCTAGTAATTTGTGGCAACTTGTTATCTTAGTAACAGTTGCCCACTGTCTGTTACCTTTGCTTGCTAAGGTTCAGGCGTTGTCTATTGGCTATTTCTATCTCAAATGTTATTTCTTCAAAGTGGCTACTCAAGCGGAAAATACCCGGGAATTCGGCTAACGTATTGGAAATTTTTTTAATACAGTGGAGTCCCGCTAACCCGAAACAGTTTGTCTAGGGGAAAATGGTTAAGTTCAAAAGCACATGTTTTTAAATGCGTCTAGTTAAACTTAAAGGTTGTTTATGGTTAAGAAGATATAAACCAGTTACAAATTTAACAAAATCATACAGTGCGTATTATTTTGTAAAGGGGTAACATAAACTAATATAAAACGATGCATACTGTGTAGGGTGACCAGGCGTCCCGTAAAAACGGGAGAGACCCGTTTTTTTCACGTTGTGTCCCGTTGTCCAAAAAAACGTTGTCGGGACGTCAAAATGTCCCGTTTTACTAGAAAACACATCTGTTATCACTTACGGTTACGTAACTACGGTTATATAACAGGTTTTTATAAAAAATGCTTAATATTGACTTGAGAAATAACTTAACTATTAAAGTAATATGAACCACAACATTTTATTTATTTATTTTTATTCCTTGGAAAACTAGAAACTTGTGTGATTTGATAGACTTAAAAGAAAAGAAAATTCACGTTTTAAAAGTTTTAAAAACAAGTTTAGACACTTGATTTTTTAAATTTTATAATATTTTAACAGACGAACATTAAACCAGGATTCTGTAGGCCCTATTCCATACCCCCACCCATAGACCCCAGTCCCGGTAGTGCGTGTTAAAATTAGTGTCCCGTTTTTACATGGTAACAATCTGGTCACCCTACTGTGAGAGACGTCTCGTCTCGTAAAGCTGTCTTGTCACCGTGATGCGGTCTGTCTGGAATTTCAGGAGAGACTATTGTGTAAACATACAAACAAAGCTCTACCGTTTCTTAACAATATACACCAATTGAATATGATTACTTTTTATGACTTTAATGCAAATATTTAGTCTAATCCGAAAAGACCCCTGTCCCAATTATTTCGGATAAGCTGACGTCTGTTATTGTTTTTTTTTTTTTTAATAGCCTACTATACGTATTTTATTATTATCTATTGCCTTGTGAAAATGGGTAGAAAACAAAGAGAAAAACACTACTAAATTATACCGGTAAATAATATCTAGTCGTGTCCGGTAAGTAAAGCAGACGTTTTAAAACTACGGCAGATATATTTGCCCGCCACAAACTTTAAAAAAAATTTTTTATGAGAATATACAAACTTTTACACATACAATTAATTATATTAGCCTACGATTGAGAAAATAAATCCCTTCTGTCTCAAGGTCAAGTTTTCTTTATCTGCTCCGGAAGTTCTTTTCAAATACCAAGGCCTGTTCTTTATTTTGAATTGCACACGTATGTAAACTATTGTATTCGTTGTTTTTTATTAGCTAGCAGTTATTTGTTAAATGATAAAATATAGTCTACTTTTAAAATTAATTTTACTTGTAAAATCAGTTCCGCATTTTCGTCCCAAACTAACGGACGATTTTTCACAACGTAGCGGTTTAGGTTTTGTTCAATCTTTATCAAATTTACCAGACGTGATTAATTTTTGGTATGAAATATTTAAGATTTGAAAGCTTTGTCATTGTAATGAAATAAAATCTGCAATTTTATTAATTTAGATAAATGAATTTGAAATAATACACGAATTAAATATAAATAATAAAAATGTATATATTTTAAGTGTCTTTGTAAGTAAATATTATTTCCTAAATGTTTGATTTGTATTAATTTTCAACTATTATTACTTGTTTTAAAAATATCTGCACGGAAATTTGCGCCGTTCTTGGAAACTGAATTTATGAATTTTACAAATCTTAAAAATAAAACAATTGTGATATAATTAATATTTATTTGCTCACCTATAACATTTAATGAACCTATAACTTCAGTAAAAATGACAAGAAGGCTAATAATTTTAGCTAGAAATCCCCATAGACTATAATATATTGGAAACTATGATTGAATTTGTTGCCTCGAATATTTACTTAACATCCTTGAAAATTTGGGGGAAATCCTGGAAAAGTCCTGGAAAAACCCTGGAATTTTGTTTCTTTGATAATGTGGGAACCATTCAAACATTTAAAGGAAAAACTTGTTTTTCCGACTTTTCATTTTATGTTTTTTTGAGAATAAGACATTCTGACCGAATTTAAATTTTTTTAGCTGACCATATAATGGCCATTATTATTATTATTACTTCTTTTTTTTTTCACAGGAACGCCTTTTTTTCCTACGTATTCTTAAAGTTCATAAAAGAATAAGAAACATTTAAAGGTAAATCTTTCCATTCGACTTTTATTCGCCATATTCATATTATGTTCAGCTAAAAAAAAAAAAAATAAAAAAAAAAAAAAAAAAAAAAAAAAAAAAAAAAAAAAAAAAAAAAACTAATCTAGCCAAAATGCATTCCCTAAAAAAATATAAAACTTTTTCTGTAACTTTTTTCTATAAACTGCATATTTTGGGCTGTATTTAACTGTATATAACTGCAGTCAAGCTAATTTTTGTGGAACGAGAAAAAGACTTAATTGAGAGTAAACAGCCTGATACTGGTTATCTTCAGTAAACAGTGTTGCCAAATTGTGGACGTGGGTAACGCGTCAGGATATACATGAGTATTCACGACGTGTATATTGGAAGTGAATTCCAGCGAACCTAGCGGCAAGCGTCAGAACTGTACAATGAATATCACAGCATAAAAGACGACCTCTAAGACGTCCACGTTGCTCGACTAATATTTTTTCCCCTTCGTAATGGAATGGAATATAAATATACTGAGGCAGTAGGGGTTTAGTTATTAGTACGTCTAGCAAATAGGATTTTTTGTTGTGATATCAGACCATATTAAAACGAGTTAACATGGGGTTGTGTTATTACGTCCGTATACGGACGTAACAAAACGCCGGACGTCCTAATATGTGAATGCAAAGTAATACATGGACGTCGCAATGTTAGTAGGATATATATTGCGACGTCCATGTATATATATATATATATATATATATATATATATATATATATATATATATATATATATTATTCCTTCCACGAGATTG
The DNA here is from genome assembly GCA_963513935.1 of Aphrophora alni. Classification (NCBI taxonomy): domain Eukaryota; kingdom Metazoa; phylum Arthropoda; class Insecta; order Hemiptera; family Aphrophoridae; genus Aphrophora; species Aphrophora alni. Next base: position 85,846,629 of record OY740768.1, read on the forward strand.
ATTGGAGAGAACAACATTCTGAAGTGTCCAAAACTAAGAATACTAACATGACTTAGAGTAGGATAACATAACTCTCGAAGTCTAATAGACCTCTCTACAAACAGTTAAGAGTCATTCAGACTCGAATAGTCCGACTTACTGCGACAGCCAAAAGAGACTGCACCAAAATTCTTACTTTATACACTCAATACCTATACCGGCTAGTAACAGATGCGTTTTGGCTCCCTATAAAACTGTTCGATGCCACTACATATTCATGATGAGGCGCCTCAATGACATGCTTTATTCCACAAATGTATTGAGATCTCATCCATTAGTACACAGCTAATGCAAAGACATACTGAGCTACAAATGATCCACTCACATAACAGAGCAACATTACGATTACGAAAATCAGTTATTTCTACCACAGAGGCATGCTAGGCCATCTAGTCGCAAGGCATATTAATTTACCTAGGTGACACTACTTTATCTCAAAGAAACTTCCAAATTTGTCCACAAAATTTCTAAAAGGTCTACAGAGCTTCAATAACAATTTGTCAGAACCAATGATATAGCTAACTATACGAATGTGGCTCTAGAATCAATTGGTGGTTTACAAATACATTTACATGAATAAAAAGTGTAAAAAAAAACAAATAGTTATAATAATTTAATGTTCAAAATATATGCTATATATTTTATTATATAATTAACTATTCTTATAATTTGGTTTACAGCAGTATTTTGGTTGGTTGAATCTACAGTTAAAAACCTAGTTTATATTTCACAGTTAAAAGGATTGACCATTCTTCCGTACATAACGAAAGACAAAACCTCAAATTACTTGAGTCAATAATCCCATTCTGTACCACTCCATTAGAACATCGAAGTTAATATACCAAAACTAATTGTCTTAGTTCCAGGACTCGCAATATTTGTTAGCCGTATTAGTTGTGTTAGCCGTATATTTTTTTTTTCTAAATGACATAATAGTGTGGATTAAGATGAAAACCACTGTCTTCCTTCTTAAACTACTGTACAAGAATCTTACATATTAGTTTGGGCATTTTGCAAGGAGATATGAGTTAATTTACGAAATGAATAGATGATTTATGATGAAGAATCCTGCATGATTTTTTACTCGCTGTTAATCTTAATTGCTTTTGATTTAATTTCATAGATAATTTGTATAAAGAAAATTATGGGATGAATATAAGATAACCCTTTATGTTGCCTAAGTAATTTTCAACTTGATCGCAATTTCAATGTTTGTTTATACCAGAGAGAATTATTCGGAAATAATTATTATAAGTTAGAATTGTAATGCCTGTAAAAATTTCCAATATTCAGTCATATTTTAAGTGTGAATCAAAGTTGCTTTAGTAGGCCTATGTATTAACGTTAAGTATCGCGTATTTACCATAAATGAGTGATTTATGGTAATACGCGATATTTTATAATTATTTTACCATTAAGTAAAAACTCTCACCTTGTTATATTTATTACATCATTATTTTTCTAACAATAATAGGGTTGTCAAAATTTATGAAACTACGCGACTGGTGGTGGGTAGGTGGGGGGACCTTACGGCTAGACATTTCTAATACGACAGACAAATTATTCTTCATTTCCATAGCTTCGGTAAGAATTACATATACGTACTACATTGTTATTTCAATCCTTTTAAAATAAGTAGCTAGTCAACCCTTGTTTATTACCAAATTTAAATACATCTGTGTTAAAATTAATTGATATATTGGAGAATTGACGTAGGCAGTTAACTACCATGTATATAGACATAACTAATTAGAATATTCTTGTGCAATATCACACAGTTAAACTCGGGCATTTAAACAAAACCCTTTTGTTAGAAAATTTAATTTCCTTAATTATATGTTTACTATAAGTTATACTTGAAATGCTAATTTGAATTGAGTTTTGATTTAAATTTCATTTGCCAACAAGTTTGGTATTATAGTCTGAGACATACTCGTAGTCGTAAATTTTATGAGCACTAAAATAAAAAACAATATCAATTTTAAACATTTAAAAATTTATGTAAACAGATATCTGAACTCTAATATAACTTTCTATAATGTTGTGAATGAATGATTGAGTTATGATTAAAGCACGATTTCCGGACTTTTTTATTGACAATTAAAACAAAAACAGAATTAAGTATATTTAAAAGCTAATATTTGTGTTGAAACATTATTTATTTAAACTTTGAAACAATAAATTACTAACTTTTTAAATTGTTTTGCAACCTCTAAGTGTCTAGAAGAAAATCCAATTATAAACTAAAGTATTTCACGATTTAACACAAGTTATCTAAACAGCTGTCAGAACTTCTGCAGCCACTTTACCGAATGTTCTTAGACGAATGTTGTAATTAAAAGTAAGATTTTCCCAGCAGCTGGCATGAATAATATTTTTTCATTAGTAGTGTAGTTAAGTCAATAATAATTATTCGCCGACGTAAATTTTTTGTTTTGATTTGATTTCAGGGGGAGGGGTCGAGAGAAAATACCTCAAATATGTGGATAATTCTATCACCTGATCAAAATGTCATAAAATATTAAAATTTCAGAATCATTTTTTAATTATTTATTAATTATATCTCTAATTCTAATAACAGTATGAAGAAAAAAATTTTGTTCTTGTTTTACTTAATTAAACTTTAATCACTGAAAAAAGGAAAAAGAAAGTTTTCTAAAAAAAATAAAAAATATTTGAGTGTGTTTACGTTTAGATTGTTAAAACTCATGTATTTGTTTTTTAATTATCATAAAAGGTTAAATTTTTGTTAAAATTAATTTTTTGATTAAAAAAAAATACCAAAATAACCCTACAAAATAAATCAATGCACTTTTCTCTCAATGTACAGAGATTTGACGAGTTATATATACATTAATATCTTTGCTGTTATAAAAAATTTTGTATAACTTTAAATAGTTCTTTAGTGATATTAGGAGTTCCACTGTCCAAAATTTACAACAAAAATGATCCACAATTGATGAGATACAATAAATTATTTTAAACTCCGCTTATGTGTTTTATTTTACTGTAATAAACAATAAACGGTCAGGTATATCGTTGGTTTAGTTTTCTTTGGAACAGTTAAAAAAAAGGAATAATATTGTTTGTATGATAAATAGAATCAGAGATAATAACAAAAACACTTAAACACATGATTTAGAACCTTATTTGTCTATAACTTCGTACGACGTTACAGAGCTTGTTTATTTTTACACTAAAATAAATGTTAACAAAAATAAATTTGGTTTATTAATATTGAACAGTTTCGATTTAAAATGATCAATGCCTATAATTGACTCCTATTCTTTATAAACTGGGCGTACATTTTATTTCACATCAAACCATTTAAAAGCGGCTTCTTTTTTAAAAGCGTTTGTTTTTATATAAATATTACTATTTAAACAACTTTATATTAACAGATAGACTGAATATTTGTTAAATATGGGCCAAATTTCAAGAATCGCGTGTTTAAAAAATAACTGTGACACAATTAGTAAAACTGACATAGATGGGAAAACTATAAATCTCAGATGATGTTCTACATTTTTACAACATTTCCCATTCTACCTTAGTCCACAGAATATTAGGCATGACAAGAAGATTATAAATTAATTTGAAGTGACAGAAATGATATGTCATCAATCAGTTTTAGACATCACAATATAAATCGTATTAAACAAAAGAAACCCCTCAAGAACAAGAAGTACAGAATGTTGTAAAAAGAGGTAAATAATAGGGAGAAGGATTGAGAATGTGATGAGAATGCCTAAAGAAAGGAATTCCAAAACAAGCGATGGCTTCACGTAGAACAAAATGTGGTTATGTCGTTGGCGTAAAGTTTGTGTAGCCGAAACAGGTAAATATTTGTAATCTTGTATTTACATAATTTTACAGAGACATTAATTTATGAACAATAAATATATAAAGTGTTGTAAATATATCCCAGTAAGACAACAAGTGCAAGACAGCTATTTTCGGTAAATTTGATGTTAAACATATCAAATGTCAAGAAATCGGTCAAAAACATTTGTGTATAGTAATCGAAAATAGAAATAGAAACTATACCATATCAAAAGCAATAATGTTGTAATAAATTCTTTTTTTCATTAAAATTAAAAAAGTCATTTGTCCATTTGTACCGATTAGAACTGAGTAATAAGTAAAATAAACTTTAGTATAGAGTGGGAAATCGGGTGAAAATAAGGAGATTGGTAAATCACGATCCAAGAACGACAGTAATACATATCGGGAAAAGAGGGCTAATATCAATTAGAACTAACAAATAAAATACGTTTAAAGGAACAAATAAATATCTAAAAATAATTTGTAAAATTTATAAAACGAAAAAAAAAGTAAATAGTGACACATAAACGAGTAAAATTATTACAAACTTGAAGTGAGTTGAAAATGGTGTTATATAATATATAACTTTCACTTTCGTCTTATACATTTTACAAATTAATTTTAGATATTTGTTCCTTTAAACTTATTATATTTGTTATTTCTAATTCATATTAGCCCTCTTTTTCCGAAATGTATTCGTATTTTCTTTTGAGTCTCATATTAAGTAGTTTCTCCCTGCCTGCAGATTAGTTTCTGCCCCTACAAGTGGGCTGGAAAATCCTTTTTTAGCAATATTATATACATTTGTATTTACGTTTATTTACATCTATTCCCATTTGTCCTTGCACCCATAGGAGAGCTACTTTATTATATCAGTCTTCCTCATTAGATCATTAAATGAAATATCGCACTATCACTGAATTGATGATTACAAAAATGTGTGGCAACATTGTGATGTTTTTCCTTTTCTATCACCAGTCAATTTTCCTTTGCACACCCCTGTATATAGCGTAGATTCCGGTTTGATTGATTCATGAGAATATGCCCATCGCTTCGGAGTACAAAATACTTCGACCAATACTACGAGCCCAGTTCTCTCTTCAATTTTGGACCTGTCCGTGAAAAAAACAATGGTTTCCTTTATGGGTGAGTTGATGTACCACTCGCTCCATTCACTTTTTGAACACAGTAGGCCTACAGTAGTTCCGAGATATTTTAAATAAACCCTCTTGAATTAAACTTGGGAGTATATTACTAGATCTCACACCAGATTATATGTATCAGTTATATGAGATAATTTACAAAATAATTATGTAAACTGGGATGAACTTTTTATAAACACTATTTTATTTTAATTTATCTACAAAAGAACGTTGATATAAAATAACAGAGAAGGAGAGCTCGGAAAAAAACAAAGTGGATTTTTCCATTGTAACTAAAATACATATAAACGACTATAGTATTTCTAGGACTCAAATAATTTTAGCTAACCGTACATCTAACCATCATAGATATTTTTTGACTAGAGGGATGTATAATTTTACTAATATCAGTTTTTATGAAAATGGAGTTAAATATTGTGAACAGATATGATTAAATACAGAAAAACCAAACTACGCAACATTTGTTTGTGGCCTACATAGTAAGAACATTTTACTCCAAAACTATATTTTATCGTCGTAAACTCATTAGGACAAGAACATATATATTCGTCTTTGTTTTTAATATCCTTACATAACGGATCTATTATCCGGAAATACTTTCTACCGAATATGTTATGAAAAATGCTATCTTCCTGTCAAACCTGCCTCTGTTTTAAAAGCTCTGAAGATTCTTATTTTACAAATTCTCTTCTATTGCGAGACGGTATTTCCTAATACTATAATTTTTCTGTTTAACGATCAGCGCCGATCAACAAAACAATAAATATTGATGTTCAAATAATGTTCGCTTATCCTTTTGTCTCATAGAACTAACTTGTGGGATTCTGACGTCTAAAATCTGTCCATAAACGCGACCTATCTTGTTGTTGCTCATGCTACAAATAGTCCCTGATAGGCTAGGCATCCTGGATTTGTTTTATCACTATCAAATGTACCCATATTACTCGTCTAGTTAAGTATAACCTTAAAGGTCACCATTCAGATAGCAATGAAATAGTTTCTGGGGAAACAATTATAATGTTACCTCCAGATTAAATAAATCAACGTAAAACGTAAAAAGCAGTTGTGAAAGCTAAAACAACAACCACTTGAGAAAAGAGATATGGTGGCCTGTTGCAGGAATAGTTTTGATAAAAAAAATAAAGAATATAATATAATATAATATTATTTTCATTTCGTTTCTATCTAAGAAGATTTTATGTAAACAATGTGTAACACTCCATGTACAACTAGAATACCGTTGATTTTCGTATTTACGATATTTGTAGCTGTGTCCTAAAATAAAATGATTACTTTCAATTAAATGACCTGTACTCACCGTGTCAGAATTTAATAAGAAGACGGGAAAACACTTTATTAAAAGACATAAGTTATAGTTATAGAATTTCTCAGTAAATATCGTTATATTCCAAATAATATATAAAGGTGACTCTATATAACGTGACTCTAATGAACATTTTACATTAACAATTTACAAACCTCTATTAATTTCAATATTTTAGATCATGAATATTAGTTTAATTTCGGTCTTGGTTATTGGAAGTAGATGAATAATATGAATAAATAATATGAATAAGAGAATAAATATGCATCTGATGTATAATTTTGGCTTATGTATAATTACACTCTGATGCGAGTAAGATTTGATTGTTCACCATCAGTTATACAACTTCAAGAAACTTTGTGTTTTATATTTTTGTTTTGTCAAGGGACACTAAAACAAATTGTTTCCATTTACTCTTTTATTTTTAATTAATTATTCACCCAAACATTATTACTGAGGTACACTTAATTTCATCTTTTTTCAATATACTTTGGAATGTATTTAGGGTTATGCCCTAGGGATATTAGGATTTATTTTATAACTCCATAAACATAATGTTGAATATTAATTTGCTTTTAAAAAAAAAATAAGCTTTGATTTTACAACCTCCTCCACATCAACATGTCTGCTTTCTATATAATTACGTTATAATATTACGTTAAATATAAAATGTTTAAAGAACATTTCTAGGTTTTTTTATAAGACGTCAGTTATTATGAATTGTGTTTAAATGAACTTCTATGGTGATTTGTAGTGTTTGTACAAAATTTGAAATAAATTTGATAATTAATTGATACATTATACAAAATGAAATATTTTTGTAATTATATATTTTCAAGAACTATCAAAAGATTCCCACTTTGTGATATGACATTGGACGAGTGGCGACTAGTGAACTTTAATCGAATTACATAGATAGACACTATTGTCGAAAGGCAAATTATGTACAACAAAAGTGCATTAATGAAATATAGTAGAAGGTAATATACATAAGTATTGACGATTAAATATAAGTCCCTACATCGTATGTTTTAGTCACTCAATTATCAATCGATACGTTTCCATCTTGATATGGTACTTAGCTATTCAACTATACCTCTCGAAATCCTACGCAAATACATAATGCCCTATTCCTATTTAATAATTTTCAAGAGTGGATTGTTTCCCATATTAAAGTGTTGCATTACCGTCACATCTAATTTGGAGGAATGGCTACTGAACCAGGTTTGTAAACCAGGTATGAAGTTCTTGCAATAATAGTTTCGAGCAAACAAACATTCGGACGACAGTGGAATGTACACACTATGGAATTCGTAACAATTAATTTATTTATATATCATGAGTAATCAAATAATATAAATTACTATTATTTATGGTTGATTGAAATTACTTACTCCAATGGGGATACAGAAACCAACTGTCTGTACACACAATGAGCGTGCCCATAGCAAATGCAAGTACAGGAAAAATGCGACATCAATTCAAATATAAAAGAATATAATTTTATCACGGAACATTACATTTTAGTACAGGAAAATGAACATTAAAAATAATCATATACATACAACAAAATAGTCGTGCAGACGAAATATCTTATAGACCTATAGACATTATCCAAAAGCTAATCTTTAAAGGACACAAAAACTTCACCCCCACCCACAAATACATTCTCTACATCCCCCCGCCCTCAAGAATCTTAGAAAAACCCACCTGTTTACATTTAAATAAGACCGTTACAAAGTTTTCCATTTACAGAGGACAGGAGTTATATTGATTTGAATAAAATAATACAGAACATTAAAATAATGTAGAAATGTATGGAACTTTGCATACGTACATAATATGTGATTTACAGAGACGTTTGCGAAACTTACTTACATAAATGTTTGCGAAACGTTTACAGTAATTGCAGCTAGTTTTAGTTAACTAACTCTGGGTTTGGATTCTTCATTAATATTTTCTATATAATTTTTTTTCTATAAATGTTGTAAAGCTAAAAATAAATTAATATACTTTATTTAACTTTTTGTGTTTACGACACTCATTTCTTTTTATTCCACTAAATTATCTCTTTATTCTCTCCAAGATAATTGAAAGTATTAATATATTGACTCACACTACATAAAACAGTATACTGTTTTAAATCGAATGTTAATAAACACGCAATTCAGATAGGTTTGTCAATTTTATTTTGTAAACGGGCTCATGGATTAGACTGAAATTAGCTGAATTTACTATTACTAGTACGAAAAAGGTCTTCATTGTGAAAAATACATTTAAGAGGTTAAATACATATAGATAATCTTAAAATCACCGAATTTCGTAAAAAAAGGCAAATAAAAAGATTTTGGTTAATTATTTTATTTATATTAATGTAAGTGTAAAAGGTAAACTATTAACTATAACAAAAGATAAATAAATTTTCGAAGGAATAATAGAAGATTTATACTATATTTTAATGTTTCGATTTTCCCCACCCCGTGCATTATTTCAATTTTCCTAGGTTAATATCTACCCAAATTTAAGAAAACTCTTTACCTTTCTGTTTCGTAGATACCTTGTAAATATCTAAGCAATAAATTGTACAACACTTTGAGGTTGAACATAAATTATTTATTATTACATTTTGTATTTGGTGTGGTGCGCTATCATTCGTCAAACCCCATGTATCTGATATTACAATAGAGAAGTTATTATTTTTAATTCGTATTCCGTTCGTTTTTACGAGTAAAGACATAACAATTTTGTTAAACTTCCAACCATAACTGCAAAATTTTATGATTGCAATCAATGCTTAATTTATAATGTTTATAATTTCTAAACTTAAATTTAGTTTTGAATGTTCTTATTTTGATATAATAAATGATAGTCCTTAAAATTTTTCTTGTTAGTGGTTCATTGTTGTTTCTCTGGTGAGTTCTAAATATAAATTATGGTAATATTAATCAATATTACATTATTATAGAAAAATATTCGATTTGTAATAATCCGCCAACCATTACCCATGTTTATAATTTCCATGTCTGAATTCTCTCTCTCTCTCTCTCTCTCTCTCTCTCTCTCTCTCTCTCTCTCTCTCTCTCTCTCTCTCTCTCTCTCTCTCTCTCTCTCTCTCTCTCTCTCTCTCTCTCTCTCTCTCTCTCTCTCTCTCTCTCTCTCTCTCTCTCTCTCTCTCTCTCTCTCTCTCTCTCTCTCTCTCTCTCTCTCTCTCTCTCTCTCTCTTCAGTCTCAAACAGACCGATAGAATCCAACAGCATATTAGTTAAGGCACAGACAATTAACTCTTTTAGCCAATCATTGTTGCCTTCTACATATATACTAAGAGCATTTTAATTTCTCTCAAATATTCATATTGTAGTATGGGAACACAAGAGGTCCAGGAGGATTATGGTATGAAGTCGGTGCCACAACTTCAATCTACTTCCACCTAATACCATCCTAGTCGGAACACTCCTTCAATAAAGGACTCAATGTTTCGATCTCTCCACACTTATAGCAAGATGTAGTTTTCCGCTGAATTATTATATATAGTCAGTCATGATTCAGAATTTATGGGGTAAGCATCGTAAGTGGTTGTGTAGTGGAGATAACGTTTGCTTCGAGTTTTAAGTTCGAGTAGTTCTATGATAAGAGACAAATATTTCATAAACTGGTTGCTTTCTTGCCATTCTAACTCCTTTTTTTCTTTTTTTCTATTTACACATTCTACCATGTCATCTGCTTGTGGTATTTTCACAAAACATATTTCAACCAAGCAACAAAAATAATTTGCAAAGAGTGAGATAAAGTGTTTCACGCGACCTGCGAAAATATGATAAAGCGTATATTGATGCTATAACGGAAGAGAATATAATATGGATATGCGGGCCTTGTTCTGTTGAAAGGAGTATGGAGTTGGATTCGGCTGTAAATGAAGCACAATGTACGCTGCAAGATATAATGGCGGCCATTAAAGAGATGAAGGAGGATCAAAAAGCAATGAAAGCTGACCTAAATGAAGCTGCGGATCAGGAAGATTGACGACAATAAAAGGGCGATTGACGAACAGACAGTGAGAGTGGAATAGTATCTAATGAAAATAGAGGAGCTTAACTCAGAAAATCGTCAACTTAAAGCTCAGGTGGACTAGTTGCAGATAAGAATTGATGATGTGGAGCAGTATAGCCGTATTAATTGTATAAAGATAAAAGGAGTTCTTGGAAGTTATGGGGAGAGGTTCTGGAAGTAGTGCAAATGATCGGGGAAGCAATACATTTTCCTGTCAATGTAGCAATGGTAGATAACTGTCATCGCTTGGGTAGGCGTAAAAAAGGTCCGTCACGTATCATCCTTAAGTTTACAAGACGATTTGATAAGGAAGAGTTCCTAAGGAAAAAGCGAATCAAGAGAGATCTTACGACGCAGCAGATAAGACGTCCTGGAAACGAAACCATACACGTCAATGAGTCGCTGTCACAGGCCTGAAGACGTCTTGATGCCATGGTGAGAGAGGCGAGGAAGCTCAGGAATTATGCTTTTGTATGGACAAGAGGTGGCAAGGTATTTATGAAAAACGCACCATCCTAGTTATAATGAGTAAGACTGACTTAGAAAAACTGTCATTAAGTTGAAGATTTTAATAAAACATTATTATCGAAGTGAATATTTATCTATTTTTGTACGTATTTTTTTGTTCTTTTTTCCTTTTTCTAATAATTCCATTAAAGGTACCGGTATTTTTTTGTTTATTTTGTAATTTTTTTTGTTTTAGCCTTAAGTTGAGGTAATCTCTCTTTAATGGTCAAATTGGGACAGTTAATAGTTTTTGAATATAAATTGGAATGAATAACATTTTAGAATGTAAATTTTTTTGTCATAATAAGGATTTAGTAATTATGCATCTTAACATTAGAAGCATACGGCGAATTGTTGATGAATTTTAATTAATTTACCAGTCTGTGAGAGAATGCCGGACATAATCATACTCACGGAGATATGGATAGGAAGTAATGAGATTAATTTGTTCATGGTCGACGGATTTAATATTATTCAAAATAATTGTAATCATCTTTATAGAGCTGGTGGAGTTATTGTGTATATTTCAGACAAAATTAATTATGAGAATATGTTGGTTTCTTTATCTACATGTTTTGCGTAGATAAAATATTTAAGTTTTGAGTTTGTAATTCTGGCAATATACATACTGCACAGCGAAGCGTTATATAAGTTTATCTCTGAAATTGATAGTTACCTTGTTCAAATAAATAACAATGATAATCTTTAAGTAATTGGGTATATGAATATTAACTTGTTTGATAAGTCAAGTATTGTAGATGATTATCATCTTGTAATATCTAGTCCTTAATTAACGTGATAACACGGCCATCAAGTGGTGCTTGCTTAGACCACATTTTGGTCAGGTTTAAGCGAGTAGATTTATATGACGTAGAAATTGCTAATTTTGGACTTCGGAATAACAGATCATAATCTTGTTATAGTAGGCCTAACCTATGGTAATAATAATATAGCTCATAACGGCGCAGTAGGGCTAAGGAGCCCACGAAACGATTAATCTTTATTTCGTGGGCATATAGGTGAGGTGGATTGGTCCGAGGTTTACTCACAGAACGATGTAAATAATGCCTTTGATTTGTTTATTTCAACGTTTATGGCTTTTTTGAATGAAAGTGAACGATAAATTTATCAACTAAGGAAATCCCTAAAAAAACCTAAGTCATAGATAACAGATTGCTTGTGCCAAAACATAATAAAACGTAATAAATTACACAAAAAAAATTTAAATTCATCCCAACTATTCAAAAATTAATAAGTTTTTTAAAATCCTTTAGAAAAAAAGTTACACTTTGAAATTAAAAAACACAAAAGATCATGTTGATCACAATATCCTATTAGAAATTTTGTCAAAATATAGCGTCAGAGGTACTGTTAGTAATTGGTTTTCGAGTTATTTGACTGATAGGGAAAAATGTGTGAAAATTTTGGGAAGTGTTGGTGGGATGAAAAAGAATAAGTACGGAGTCCCCCAGGGATCAGTTCTAGGAGCTATTTTGTTTATTATATATGTAAATAATTTATGTAAAGGGAGGCTGCAGGGAAACATGTATACTTTTTCTGATGATACAGCTTTGTGTTACATTGCATGAAATACAGTCAGCTATGCTCTAAGGTGGTGGTTTTCAAAACATTGCATGAGCTTGAATACTAAAACAAAACCTGTTACTTGAACTGTAATTTGAGAGGAGAGTCGAAATTGTTTACAACACCTCTACGGTATAAGTGCATGCAGTGTGTAATAAGACATAGGTCGTACAGTTCTTGTATTGTAATAGAATAAGTTAAATCGTGTAAATATTTAGGAGTGGTTTTGGATGAAGCTCTGTCATGGAAATTTCATATAAAGGCACTGCAATCCAACTTAAATAGAATATTACGTGTATTTTTCACTTGAAGGGTTCCTAGATATGTTCTGCGTAAAATATATTTGTCAATGGTTCATAGTAGGTTGGAATACAGAATCTGTTGTTGGGGAGGTATATATATCACGAGCAATAATCCTTTGATAATAGTGGGGGAAATGTTTATAAGTCTGATCATGCATAAAGGAGGAAAGTTTCATCACTGCCATTATTTCGACAATTATCTATATTACCTCTTAGATATTTAGATATATTTAAGGTTATGGACATTTTTTATATAAGGAGCCGACGCTTATCCGATCTGCAGTGCAGAAATGATTATTAGATTAGACAGTGGAACAAAGTTTTTGTAACCAGAGCAAAATTGACAATCTGTTCAAAATTTTACTCTGTAGTCGCACCTAGAATATATAACCAACTTCCAGAAAATATTAAAGCCTACACAAACCTAAACAAATATCTAATTCTTTTGAAAAACTGGCTTTTGGGCATGGATTGTGTTGAAGGTTTGTTTGAGGTTAAGCTATAGGAATGCATTACTATTTCAATTTTGTTTGGATGCGTGGATGAGTGTAAGAAATGTGATAGGGGTGTGGAATTTTTTTTCCTTAATAATTTTGTTTATTGTGGTATTTCTTTTTATCATGTTAAACTTGGGGATAAGGATGTGTATATATTGGTATGAGATAGAATATGTATGGACTATTATTTTATGTGAGTGTTTGTATGTTACGTATGTGTAAGTTTTTACCACTTTATATTTATGTCATAGATGCAAATAGATGGGCATAATTAATTATCATAGAACAAATTAATATTTAACAAATTATAATATGTGTTATAAATATTAAATTTAATTTTAGTTTTTTAATAGTTTAACTGCTCCCGATGGTCTCTTGAATTCTGTTATATCTTCTTTTTTCTCTTTTTACTTGAGATATGAAGCCCCAAAACGGGTAGACCCATGGAGTCTGCTTTAATCCATTCCGTATAAATTTGTTTATCCATTGTTTAACTTAAGTTTTATTTTTTTAGGATTTAGAAGTAATATTGTTTTGGTTTTTCTTTCCTGTTTTTGTGCATTTTAATTTAAAGTAATGTATTATTATGTCATATGTCAATTTATTTGTTTTGTATTAGTTTGTTGTTAACGAAAGCTTAATTTGTATCTTATCTCTTTTTCTCAATCTAAATCATGTTTTGTTTATCTAAATGTAATAAAAGGAATATAAAAAAAAAGATATTTGTTTATGTAAAAGTGACTTGTCACCAGTGTCCTCAAATCTACTATGTTTTACTTGTTGGGTTCTTCAACGGCTGCTCTCATCAGTTACCTGGCATATTTAGGGTCAGTCCATGTATTCCACGGTGTTCTTTACAAGCCCATTCTACAAATATGCTTCTTAGCATTGGCTCTCATATAGTCGATATCCTTCGTGGTCTTCTCTCATGGAGCGATTTGATTTTCCAACTCAGAACTGTTTATGTACAGCTTAAAAGATCTCACTATTAGTAGGAAAATATAAGGTGGCTCCAATAAAATGATATATCTAGAACGAATAAAGAAATTTATAAAGTTTAAAGTTTGCCTGAAGAGTATATATATATATATATATATATATATATATATATATATATATATATATATATATATATATATATATATATATATATCATGTACATCCAATACATGTAATCAAGTTTAAAGTTGTGTTTCTACCTACAAACGAAGTGTGGTGTAGTAGACATTTATAGGTTAGGTGTATTGAAATTTGTATTTCAATCAAGAGAAGTAACATGTCTACGACCCCAAACGATAGTCATGTCGTATTTATTAGTCTCTTCCTTGATTCATCTAATTTTGCAATTATTATTTAATAATTTTTCTACTACACTTTTTTGCCCTCCCCCATGAATTAAAATTAAGCATGAAAGCTTCACGACGTATTTTGATAATCATTTCACGCAACATTTAGGAGTTCTATTAAGTACAAATTTATCACCAATTATTGTAAAAATAAATTTAGATTTTTTTACAGATCTGCAATCAAAACGGTCATTATAAAAGAAGTAAGGGGAAAGTAGCCTACTTATTACAAAATGAATATTCATGAAGCCGCTTGTAGAATTAATTTTTATCATAACGATCTGAAAGAGATTATGTAATTATGAAGTGTAAAAATTTAAATTAAAACAGAGACGTGACGAAATATTTCATTCAGTCATTATTAGACTTTAAACAGAATTACATTGATTTAATAAAATCTGTAAAAATTAAAGTATTTTCATATACTGAGCGAGTCTCACAACATGTTATGGAGATTTTTGTGAACAAGGAATTATTTCCAGCTTGATATAATAATCACGAAGTTTAATCTACAGTTATGAGTTCCATATCCTACCGCTCAATTACCTACGTTATGTATCAACAATTAACTATTTCTTTTATTTATTTTTTACTTGGTGACAGAGAATGTTATATAATGTACTACAAATAACATACGATCTTTCACAAAAATATATTTTATGGTGTGTCCTCAGTAAAAAAAAATAAAAATTTTGGTATGAAGTGTGACGTCTGGGCCTTGCTTTAGAAACAATATGGATGGACATATTGTTGTCGATTTTGCACGTGAGTATATTTTAGTGACAATAACAGTGTTGTTTTTCATGTATTAGATAGCTGAAAATGTTTAGTTACTTGCGATATAACTGATTGAAACATAAAAAGGTATAAGTTTAAATTACTTGTAGTTTTTAGTATTAATATCTTGTTATTTGTTAGTTACCTGCAATATCAACAAAACAAAACATAAAATAGATTACGTTTGATTTATTTACACTTAAACCAGGGTATACTTGATGATAATGGGAACGAATACAATTCACATTATTGTTTTATCATTCTATGTACTTGACCAAGCTGTTCACTCACACTATGAATATGGTTTGGATAAACAATCTTTCAAAATTTTAATGTTTGAGTTTTTGGAAGTAGAAGAAGAATGACAAATGATATTATATTTATATATTTAGTTTTTTTTTTTAATATTATCATATATTTAGTATATCTATGTCATATTACTTAATATACATAACAGTATGTAGTTAACTGTAGTTTGTTAACAGTAGTGAAAAACTGAAACTGATTAACTGGCATAACAATTTTTGAACTAAGTCATGCTAATTTAAGTGAAAGGTGCAACTACTTAAACATTAAAATAAACCAAATTATATTAGAATAAATATATACCTTACAATTTAGCTTGTTAAACTAAATGGGTAAATTTACCTTTTTTTTAACAAAAAAAGGAGGGAAAAAAAAGTTCTTTGTATCAATGCATCTTCCATACAAAATGTAGTTTTAAGCTAGCATTATTAGCAAATGTAAGTCAGTTATTTATTCAACAATAAAAGATACACTTAGTAGAAGTCAACATCTGCATCATTTTTTATTTTGTACTATGCAATAGTAAAACAATTGTTGTGTGATGGTTTAAAACACCAGTGTCAAGTTTTTCTCAAAAATATCCGTATCGACCTCTCCTTAGTCACAAAAAGTATTTTTAATATAATGATGTCTGTTTGACGTCAATATCCTATACATGTATATTGTCTGTCTCTCTAGTTCAAATGAGTGATTTTACATTAAATGTAAATGTTAGATATTTTTTCATATTTCTTGTAATATTCTATAATTTATTTCTACAATAATAAATTTGTTGTAGCTGCCAGAAAACTAATATTTCCGATTTTATTATATTTAGCTCCATCGATTTGATATATTTTTACTGAAAACGGACATTTTGTAGGTTTTGATGTATGGCGTCAATGAAATTTTGTACAATGTTTGTGCACAGTTATTTATCAATATGCCATTAACAATAATATATTATTTATTTCTGTTAATGAATTCGTTTTGTTAACGAAAACAAAGAAGATTAATAACTATTTTAGCTGAGATAAACAAGAAACCTAATTAATAAAATTAAATATTATTTAGTGTTCTTATAACTTAGATGACAAAGGTTTTGAAACTACTATACTATTTTAAAGTTTTATATTAGTGATATTATTACACACAGTATTCTATAATAAAAAGTATTACATACACTAAAATTATATTTAATGCCACGTTTTGTGGTTTAATTATCTTCTGACTTTTAGTGGAATCTTCTTAAACTGTCGCGAACATTGAGCTCCACACCAGTTACAGATAATCCCAACAAAGAGTTTATTTGAGGACAACACACAAAACGTGGCGTTACATGTACTTTTAGTATATTAATGGTTAATAAAACAATCTTCGAGTGGTGAACTAATAAATTGGAAACTTGCAAATCATCTTGTAAGTTGAAAACAGGTCTAATTGAAGTAAGAGAAAAATATCAAAAAGCAAATGTTACATGTTTACACTTAGTAGGCCTATATTAAAGAAGGATTTATAAGAGTTTAATATTTAGTAACTGTGTATAAGTACAGACAAACATATAAAATTATTTACTAAAAATCAAATTGTTTTAATTATAAAATGACTTCATAATAAAGCAAACTAAAAGCTGATAAAGGAAAGCCTTTTGTTTCTGACTTAATTGCTAGACTTCTTGATGCATACGTAAATAAAGGAACAACCGTGCACTCTCTATGTGGAGAATAATTACCTGTTAATAGTTACAAATAACAGTAATCAGTAACATAGACCCACAAAGCAATTCTTTAATGTTTCCCGTTCCTAATTAGTTAGCTCGATTTATGTTAAATTTAGTAAATTGGTTGTAAGAGATATAATGACAAATGTCTTAATAGTTACGTCATTAAGAAGTTCATTCCCGTTTTATACCCTTAGTGTCACATAAAAGTTGTTAAGAAAAATCTTTAAAACTTACTTCATATAAATATATTGTTGTATACCATCACATAATTAGTAAGTATAAAAATACAGTATGTTGTTATTTAGGGGTATCGAAGAAGGATAATGAAAGAGTACGGTGCTACATACGACATTATGTACAGACAAATTATTATCGATCTGCGAAACGTTGTAAAGTGATTTGGAATATACAGAAATACAAAAATTTACTTTTTTCCAACAGGGTCATATAAATCAAATTTGAATTAATATAAAAAAATTGAATTGTGTTAAATGGTATTGTTGTTAAATATTATACTGTTGGTTTTCAATATACCAAATTCACTTAACCCTAACAACTTGGTATTCATAAAATTATGTTTGCCAATTTTGAACCATTATGTATATTATTTTTTTAAACCATTGACTTTAGAAACTATGTACATAATATAAAAAAATAAGTATAATAAATTGTTAATATAATGTTATATTGATTTCGCTTTCATATTGAAGGATAGAGGAGATATTGTTAAAAACAAACCATATAAGGAATTATTGTTAATTTATTGGCAACGATGCAGATCAGTAATCCATAACTTGCCAGTGAAATTTTAAACTAGTTATTAGATTGAATACCTAGTTCTCCAAGTTCACTTTGACAGAAATTAGACTGCAACATTCAATCATATTTGGTAATGGCGTTAAAATAACTTATGGATCCGTAATCAAAATCAATATTAACTAAATTTTGTCCGTAAGAAGAATAATTATTTATAAGTAGACAATATTTTAACCATTTAGGAGTCGTTAAGCAAATCTGGAATACTCTATTGAATAATATAAAGATACTTGAGAACGATTTGACTGTCTCTGTCTAGTTACTTAAACGTTAAACAAACATAGGCCTATTGATATCTCTCATTCAAGTACCCGTACATTCGTATCAAAACTTCATGAACCGCTCTTTGGTATTACCACTTTAGGTATGTTAATTATTTCGTCAAATTAGATTTGAAACGAGGGGAGAATAATGTAACTCATTGGTAATTACTATGTAATAACCTTTAATCTAAGATAAGACATAAATTGGAGAACTTTTATTGAAGTAAGAGTGAAATACTTATATATACTACTTGTAATTTAACAATGGTTCCACTTAAATAATATATATGCTTTACGTTCAAATATATATTAATTTATTTTCATTTAATCTTCTTAGATTTACAATATTGGAGATTAACATTTCAACTGTGTAAATGTAACATACAAACCGCTTTACATCAGTAATTTTATCCAGTTTGTGTAACATATAACTTAGGTATCGTTATTGATATATTCTTACAATTGTTACTAAGAGTCTACAACACGTTGATTTAATAAAGTGGGGAACGGAATAGAAACAAGAAACGCAATGCTAAGGCCTAAGTTATAAACATTGGTCAATAAAAAAACATGATACTTTGGCTGCATTATTTGTGTGCCTTAATCAGCAGTTTCATCATTGGTGACTAGTGGAGTTTAAACGAGAAGAATTTTGACTACTATCTAAAGAAACATATTTGTAACATTAAAATGAAACTTAATAATAGAACGTATACTTATAAATAATGGTGGTTACTTCATAGTTATATACCAATAACTAACGATCAAACTTACAATATAATCCCATTGTTTCTTTTCCATTTAATCGTATTATCTATACGCGAACACTATTATTAAACGATGTATGGATATATTTCTCTTCTACCGAAATAACAAATTAATATTTACTGTATTCTGTACTGTATTGGGGTTATTACGGAAACCTACACCTTCAATATCGTAAGTTTCAGTAATTCAATTATAAATTTTTGCTTGGACAAGGTAATATCATTTGTAGCTATTCAGCTAAGACACTGTCTATATCTATCAATAGCATTGATTCCCTTTATCTGCTATATTGCTTAATATTTCCAAACATTTTTATTATTTCCTTTTTAGAGTATTTTATAAGTGTAGCTTGACCTTATGAACTGTATGAATGAAATAATTTTTCTCGACGTTGTCGGTAAACAAACTAAATAGTTTTGTTTTATTTAATTTCTTTTATCAACCCCACCTCTGTCTATGACCCTCAAAGATTAATATACATTAAAAAATCACAGAAAACTATAGCAGCCACCTAAAATTGACTGAGTTTGTATAGTAACATTATTTTATATTTTATATTAACTTTCAAAATATTTAACGTCTTTGTAGTAAAATAAATATTATTCTATGAACAGTTATTTAACGTTAGACCATTTGGATTTATGGAAAATAATTTATCGCCTGAGTTAGTATATCGAAATTCCGTTACCTATTATCTTGGATCGGCATGTATTTTTGTAGAAGGTGGCTTGATGTGTGCCTATATAGAGGTTTCAAATATCTTCAATTTGTTAGTAACTTCTAGGGACTAAGTTTATCAAGGATAACTTGGGAGAAAGGTCAGAATCGTATGTTGTGGCATACAGAGGGTCCAGACTTGAAAACAAGGACACCACATTCGCCAGGTCTTGGCAATTTAGATTGCAGACGCATAAATAAACTCAGTACAAATGGAGTTAGTGAAGTGGTGATTTTCTTTGATAGTCAGGTGGCTTTAAAAGTTTTATCGTCGGGTTAGTTTCATGAGGCCAATAATCACACAGCTTGTAGACGACTAGCTATCAGACTACTAAGAGTGTTCGATAATGAAAGAGGGAAGACAATCATTGATTTGAAAGGAAAATCTTAAGATGTTAATATTTGTAAATTGATAGGAAACTGTAAACTGAACAGACATCTCAACATAACAGGTAAATAAAACATCTTCCGATAGGTGCTGGAAAAGTAAAGGTTAAGTTATTATTTGAAAATGTATTATATTTATGAGTGCATTCGGTTCTGTACATGCGTAATAAATAGTATGAAATCTGTACGCCGGGTGGTGAAAAGTGACGGAAAAGTGTGTTATTAAGGTCACAAAGAGCTCCGACAGCAGGATCGACTTGGACTTCGGCTGTGGCTGAGCGATTTTGAAAAGCAAGTAACAAAGACAATTCAATATACTGTAGAAATTCGGTTCATTCGTATTGTGAAATAAAATAATAATAACAAAAAAGTATTTTAATAAATTTCTATTGTATCGTTGTAAACTGCAAAGAGAATGAAATTTCGGTTCTATTTACCAACATCAAGGAGAATGCTATTCCTGTTTTCATTAACCAGTTACAAAATGTACACTTGCATACGTAGCTATAATGCATCTAAAGTTCTCTAATCATACATTTGTGTATATTTTAGTTTACATTTAAATAATTCATGATTTATTTTGCAGACAAATTAGAAGTAATTTAAAAATTAAATGGACTAAAGTTTATAAATAAAATAATAAGAACTGACCGAATAAAAACGTGTGTTGATAAGCTGTCTAATCTTGTAACTTGCTATTGACACAATTCTTGGAGTACATGTTCGATATCAAAGAAACTAAACTATAATAATTTTAATTTCTGATTCAATTTTAATTCAATTATTGATTGTGCATTTTTGTTTATTAATTTTAATGGTTGTGTTTTTTTGGAGTAGTTTAAAAAAAATACTAATACTAATAATAAGTATAATTTAATTGCTTTAAAAGCTTTCTGTGAACAGATTTCTGTTAACAAATACATTAAACGAAAATACATTACAATAGCTGGTCAATTTGTAGTTAGTTTTAATTCATGTAACTAATTAAAAGGTTTCTTACACAAAATTGTAAACACTTTTATATTTAAAAAAATTTATATATCATTTTTATATTAATACTGGTTCAAAATTTTCAGAACGGTCTCGTTTTGGAGGGACAATCAATTCTCCAGTAAAATCAATTTAAATAGGAAAATTAAGGGATAATAATTATAGTATATACATAATATGTACATAAGCATAAATATATATATATATATATATATATATATATATATATATATATATATATATATATATATATATATATATAATAAGGATGCATTGGGAGAAATATGAGGTGGGCTGAACTATATGTATAGAATTGTACTTGTAATTATAATTTAAAGTAAGGATTGTATTCAAAAAGACAATTTCAAACTTTTTTAGAAACATTGGTTGGAGCATCCATATGCACATTTTAGCCTTCCTAGACCCTGTAAGGTCACAAATTAGATATTTTGCTATTAAAATTATATTATGAAATATGTATAATACTAATATATCATAGTAACTATCAAATTTTTCAACAGGAAAAAATAATAATAAATCTTTAAAATAAAATTCAAATTATTGTAAAATATTATATAAACTTGATTTCTTAGAGTGAAATTAAATAAAAAAAATATATACAAAACTTTATACAAATGTATCTCGTCTTTACTGAGAATTTATTTGTTTGTTGTATCAAATAAGCTGTATAGGATAATTTCCAATTTTGTATGAAGGTCCGCTCCTAATTGTTAAGATTTTTCCTTCGAGTGTTTAAAAAAAAGGTCTTTATGTGAAGAGACGCAAGAATATTATTTTTTATTTAAGAACCATCGTAAAGATTTGCTCTTCGCCACACAGTGGAAAAGTGTACGAAAATGTAAACCCATCATATAATTATCTTACTATGAGCACGCTGAACCTGGAGGATAGGTAAGTGGTCTTAATTGCATGAGCTGGATGAGTCATAGCAGTATGAGCGCATGTTGATGTTAAGCCATTGTGTTCTAACTGAATTCCTTATATCTGCTATAAAACAAACACTATTATGTTACAGGACATCGAATTAACCATTTTCTTATGTATAATAAAATTATTAAAATTGCGTCTAGAAATCTGTGTCAGTTGCATTACAGCAAGCATGGTCGGGTATGAAAGGATCAGGAAACACAACTACAAAACACAGTTACCTTTTATGTTTTTGTAACATTCACAATGAAACGTGGAGCCATATTTTTTAGTTGGGGTAAATTTTAAGTCGATTATATATCAATCTAACACACCGTGACATCATAAATCTTTACTTTTGGTGCCATACCATCAATCGATGAACCGACAGTTAGAGGTAACAATCATCCAACTAACGTTAGAGACACTAGAACCGCGTAAGTGCAGAATAACAGTGAACACAATAAAACAGAATCTATTTAGTTTTCAAAACACTTACCAAACTAAAAACCAACTCTAGCACAACTCCAATATAGCGAGGATACAAGGACAACTTAAAATAGATACCTTCCATAAAAAAAAAAAAAAAAAAAAATTAAAACATTATTGCAATAGTAATCATTCTCCAGATACTTCAAGCAATCAAAATCAAGTCGATAGGAGCTTATTATATGCATTATTATGTTCTATACCGATAAATATTTTACTGGCTATCTGCAAGACTTACATTCCAACATTCCTGAAAATCCGATAATTACCTATGCTAGTCACACACTTCATTTATTATCAAAAAAGAAATGAAATAATAGTACTCAAAATAAGATGTTCATATGCGCAATTATAATACACATGGTAGTTTAGAATAGTATCATATTTCAATGTGTAAGAAGCACATGCACTCAAAGAGTTCGTCCTTAAACGAATGAAAATAATATATATGAGAGCGGAATAATCCCAATAGATTAACATATGTGTCACATCTGACAAAAAAAGAAAAAGGCAATTGTCTTCGTTCGTAGAGAGTTTTTTTTAGTTAATGTGCAATTTAAATTGTATTTTGTATATGCAGTAATCAATTGTTTAATGCATATCATTTCTAAATAAATGCATCCTTAACAATATCATATAACGTGTCTAGTTTTATTTCGTGAAACTTTCTTATAAGTTTTGTATTTAGAGCACACTTATCTCCATCTCTATAGCATACAAGGATTATGTGCGTTTGTATAAAATATTAAAGAACACTCCAGTAATGTTTAAATGATTACTATATGCATAACGTACGTGAAAATGTTGCAGTAAATTTTACTACTTCTAAATTAACGGCCTCTTTTTATTTTTTCTATGTACATTTTACAGACAAGTGTGTAGTTTTATTTTACTTACCATACACATAAATTGTGAAGGTCAACAAAGTGTCTTGGTTTTCTAAGAAAGTTATATTTTACCTAAATAATATTTTGTACATTTTCCTTAATTCAAATGTTTTACAATAACTTGGCCAAATACAATTTATCATCTCAATAATAATAATAAATATTAATTCATTGTAAAACACATATTATAATATATGTTTTAATCTATAATTTATAAATTGTAAAGTTTAAATTTTATTAATTTTATTATTGTACATTTCGCTCTCTATACTGTTCTTGTAGAGTTTCATTTATTTATGATAATTATGATTTTCATTTATAGCTTATTTATAAAGATAATAGTGCCGTAAGTGGGTCACATTTGTTGTTTTCATACATTCGCTGTGTATATCGCTTACTTTTACCTCTACTTTTCATGTACAGATTTAATGAAATTTAATCTAGTTATATAGATATTTTATTAAAATCAAACTTCACACAGATTTTTATATTTTTACAAATAAATATAAAGAATGAGTGGGGGTTAATATTAACTCCTAGATTTCTTCTTATACATCATTTTATTGATCCAGGCTAAATAAAAAGACATATTTTAAAACGGTGTCTGTTGTGTGTTGACTGTATTCCCACTGGGCTAAATTATAAGAAACGTTGCGAAGTATGGCTTATCCTAACATAGAGAAATTACATTTAAAATTTAAATTTCTTCTGTAAATATTAATAACATGCAGCAATTATGTCACTAGAATAAATTCATATTGAACAAAATTATAAAAGTAACAAAAAATGTATGTGAAAATTACATTAAAAATTTCTAAAATCCTGTCCACTTTGATACTTTAAAGCTTGAGTTTTATGTAAAATCCAGTGTTGTCTGTTGGTATTAGATGATTAGTGTAAGCAATATATGAATTCCATTTATAATTAAAGCCTTTGTAAAATTATATTTTGTAGGAGGTCAAAGGGAATTATTGTCATTCAGTAAATACAGTTTCACTGAGCCTTGTTCTTTGTGACAGGAAAGTATACTGAAATATAATGTTTTTGGCTCCTTTACCTTAATTAACTCTTCTGTAATTACCATACAGGTAAATTATCACGAAAGTAAGCTTAATTTATTCTCTTTGAGTATATGTTTTTTTATTCTTTTTGTTACAACATAACTGGGAGACCGAGTATTAATATTTGATTAACATAGAGATAAATAATATCACTGAAGCAAACTTAATTTCTACTCTTATAATCGTATGTTGATACTTTTATTATCATCATGACATATAAATTAATTAACAATTAGGTTTATAAAATAATTTATTTTATAATAAATTAAAATAATTTAATCTTCACGACTATAGAATAATTATTTGTAAAGCGCGTCCTTTCTCTAGAAAAAACCTAGATAAGTAGATAAATTAAATACAGATGAAAAGAGGAATACATTTTATTAGTAACATTTTGGTTAAGGTTAAGTTAGGAAAATGGGTGTACAATGATAGTACAATAGATACCTATTAATCGCAAGCTGTAATTGTATAGCCTAAGTAAAGATTAACATATTGACACATAATTTTTAACTGTTCTTTAAAAAAAAACATCTTATTTTAAAAAATATATAAAAACAAGAATTAATGTTGAGTCTGTCTTCACTCATAAGGGTTCACATTTTTCGAATACAGATATACTTTTATCTAAGGCAATTTGTATTTTCTCTAATTCATAAAACTCAGTGAAAACATGACACCAATACACTCCCAATGTCAACAGTTTTTTTAAAATAATTTTATAATTTATTAGGAATGGTTATATTTCAGAATAAAATATTTAAAATTGGATCAAACAGCAAATGGGGATTGTATTCAAATCGAAGGTAAAGTGTAATATAATATGTTACTTGGTATAATAAAAGTCCTGTGACGGTTACACATTCTTCGAACGAACAACAGTACATACACATAAAAGGAAAGAAAGTTTAAGTATTTTCTGCACAAATTTTATGCACGATTTTTAAGCAACCTCCTCCTAAAAAAAATCAACAGAGTAAGTTGAATATATTTCTAAGTTATTCTGAAACCTTCGAGATTATATATTTTAAAGTTTTAAATTATGTTAACTTCTAATTCTAGAATTATAACGTTGTTAAATCCAACGACTCATAACAGTCTTAAGAGAGAAATCCATTTATACAAAAATTAAAGAAAAAGTCAACATATTAATATAAAATAATATATTGCCTCTTACATTCCTGTTTAGCGATTCAAATCTCGCCACTAATTTCATCTAAAATAATAAATAGTAAAACCTGCGAAATCGTTGAAAAACAAAATTGTATTTAAAAGTAAGACTGTTAAGACTATATTCTTCCGATGTAATTTAATTATTTAAAAATTATAGAATTTTCAATATTTGCATACACCTTAATTTTATTTCCATACAGTGCTATGATATTTAAAGTAATTACATTTCATGTGATTAACTTTTCAATCACAATTAATTTAAATGTTAAAATATTAATTTTTTTAATTATGGCATGTTTTCAAACTGTAAAGCACTGGAACACTTTATTTCTGTTTGTTTTATTAAATTATACAAGTCGAATATTATTAAATACTATGGTCACAACTGTTACAGACATTGATTTTTCTATATTATATTACACCAAACGTTGAAGCTTTAATCTAATATTATAGAATAGATAATGGACTTAAATTTAATTACATGCTTCTGAAGCGGTAGATATTGAACAATTATACGCTATTTTATATGTAGTTCTGATCAATAATTTTAATTTGTTCTAAGTTGTTCATTCCTACTTTTTGAAAAAAATATAGTTAAATGTATTTAACCCACAGCTATTTTCACTATAGCATATGCACGAAGTACAGAACAATTTACGTGTTTGGTTTAAAATGGTTGTAGATTTTTAGGCGGATATATCTGTCGTAAAACCCCTTCAAATTAAGAACATATATTTTGAAATTATCTGTCCCTAAAGTTTACCCATTGTGCTATACAGCCCCAACGAGTGGAAAAATTTCGATCAATATTTTAGGTGGTACATTTTGATTATATCCCAAGTTTTTAATTGTTTATCTTACATTTAGGTGATATTTTATATAAGAGCAAACCTTTTTACTATTGAACACATATTTACTGAATTCTAAGCCACAAAGAAACGCATTAGTAGTCATTTCAAAAATAAAATTCGTAGTAGGGAGTTACGGGTAAAAACATGAATAAAGAAACAAAAAAATATATGAAATCATTATGATATTTTAAAATTACTGAACCTGACCAGGGTACCTTGTATAACAAAAAAAAAATCCTTGAGTGTGAAGTGAAATGTGTATATTAACTACCTTATGCTTGTAAACTGTTCTTGTAATCGTACCACGTGCAACGAAGGACTGCTTCTCTGTAAGAGACATTCTTTTACAAAATATAATAAACCCATTTACTATCTTAAACATAGATACAAATTTGTATGATTTATTATCTTTTTCCATAGATGTCGCAGTCTTTTGTTATTATTCTAATTAAATGTAACTCCATGTAACAAAACTTGTTTGCCAATATTCTTGCACTATTTATTTATAGGGGAGAGTGGGGGAACCGGGCGCAGTGGGTAACTGTGCGCACCATTGTATTTCTAATTTAAAATAGACGGATAGGGTCCAGTTGGTGCTGATACCTAGCGGGAGACGAAGAAACTGCTACAGAACACGTGACGAGACCGCACCACTATTAATTGTCAAGGCCAGTAGAGTGGAATGTCTTGTTTGTGCGTGGTGTCTTATTATTTTCGGTCCTCATAAAATAAGAAGGTATGCCTACAATTCCTTATTAATTAAGTTAAGTTACTAATATTTATATTCTGCAATTCTTTGTGATTACTTAGATGAATAGTATTTTAGTTAATGGGCAATGGTTTTGGTAGATATGTCCAAATATATTTCTTTCGACGCTTGCGGGTAACTGGGCGCAGCGGTGCGCATGCTTCCCCCCTCATACGATACGATGCTGAAAATCAAGTACATTTTTTACTTATCGTTTCAGATGCCGAGAAACTACGTTTGAAAGATGGAAATACATTCTTATACTATTGAGACGTTGAAAAAAGCCCTGCATCAGATTAGAGTGAACAATAAAAATATTAGAGAAGTAAGGCGAAATTTTGGAATCCCAGAATCCACATTACAGATATGCAGAATGCTACATCTGGATTTTCCTCAGCTGGAATCTATCCATTCAATTCAAACAAGTGCTCTGAAAAGGATTTTGCATCTGCCAACAGTTTTAACAACAAAGAAATCGTTGTGATGAGTTGTGAAACTCCACAATCTAATAAAAATAACCCCATGGAAGCCCAAGAGGTAGCGAATAAAGGTGCCTTGAAGGACTCAACCAATGTCATAAGTGAAAGGCGTGATATTTATGAAAACCCGACACCATCAACGTCGAATGACAACACTTTCTTGGAGTTTGCTCCAGTTCCTGAAAAGCAGATAAAATTAAATGGAAAAGGCCATGCCAAACGAGGAAAGCAACACTCAGAAGTATTGACCTCTACACTGATGAAAGTGAAACTGGAAGAAGTTGAAAGCAAAAGGAAAGTAAATGAAAGCAAAAAGAATGAACGTGAGATCAAAAATCAGCTAGAATGTTGAATTTGAACGAAGTTAAATTTCCCAAACAAAAGAAGAAACCTATGGCGAAAGCAAAATCAAAGAAGAAAAATAAAACTATTGTGGAAGTTACATCCGAAGAGTCAGAGAATGATATAGATCTAAACCCTATATGTCAAGATGAAGATGTCAATATAGCTTAACACAAATCAAATATTTCTCAATAACACATAAATTGGGCAAACTTTTATGTTTAATTACTCTGCCCAATAAAATAACACGGACATCCACTGTCGCCTATATTTTTAGTTCCACCTCTTATATCATTGCTGTATAATATGATCTTTATGTAGCACAAACACTGAAACCATTACCTTAGATAAAAACTAAACAAAAGACTTAAGGTAAACTGTTTTTGAAGGATATAAATACGTCATTAATGTAAGACTATAAGTATACAAAAAATTAATAATTACTTTTGTCAAAAAACTTTTGTCCGTAAAAGTAATATAGAATATATTTAATTATATATGAATTAAAATTTTCATTGCACTATTGTTAGACATTTTCTTCTTTACGCCATAGAAATATTAATTATACTCAACTTGACAGAACATGTGCAGGAAACTGCTACCTAGTCGTAAATACAAATTTGCAATAACACATTAATCAATTCGGTTCACAGATTGACAAGTTAGACATACATCTCTGGTCATATCCATTACATAACTCTTGACACACGTCCATATAGATCCATTTGTAACAGGACATGCAATACCACGCATTTGTTTTAATTTGAATATTTATGATGTACATACTGTACTACCTACATTTATAATTTATATATTACTCATGGAGTGTAAATGGAGTGATAAATATTTTTACTATTATTATTTCAATTACCTCGGGTATGTATGCATTTTTTTTTTGTTTTTTTTTTTAATTTATTTTTTTATTATTATTATTTTTTTTTATTTATTTATTAAATTTATTTTTTTTTTTTTGCCACCACGATCCCCAAAATCGTTAGAGATATAAAAAACCTTAATTAGGAATTGCTTTACTTTTTAGTAAGAAATACTATATATATATATAGTATTATACAATCTAGGAATGTTTTTAAATGACATCCTATATTTTACCCAAAGAGATAAATGGAGTTTATCTTTAAAAAAGAAAAAAAAAAGTCAAACTAATATACTTCCGAAGTTCTACACTTTTGCATGTCAGTTTGTGTATTTTCGAAAAATAACTAAATTTAAAGAATCACATTAATTTTTGAGTCCAAATACAGAATACACGTTTTATAATATTATTTTTACATGTAAGTTATATAATTAAATTAACTAAATATTACATAAGTAATATATGACAAAACCTTTGTCATATATGTAGCTGTAGGAATTACGATTACTAATCAACAAAACTGCAGTTGCAGTTCTTAGGAATAGGCTTAGACTATAGTTTACTTTTAATGTTAAGAAACAATGTAAGAACAGAGTCTGTCTGGTAACCAGTGAGTGAACATCATGTTACAAGTTCTCTCCAATAATAATTATTATTGTAATTTGTTATTATTGTAAAATCTGTTATTGTTTTTAACAAATAAAGCATTTTTTAAAAACACGTTTTTCACAAGAAAAACTATAACTGGCGCAGTCGGTAGGACACTTCGAAGAGATTAAATGAATATTAGTTTCTTTTTAGTATCAACTAATTAACGAAGTGGACGAACAACAACAAGAACGTTTCAGAAGAATTAAGTGCATATTAATTTTTCTCGGGACAACAGACTTTCAAGGAAGTTAGTGAATATAACATCCGTCGGTTTCGATCGTTAATTGGGAGTCTACAACCGCAGAGCGAATATCTGCAAAGAAGAACGAAGAACGAAGAAAGAAGAACGAAGAACGAAGAAAGAAGAACGAAGAAAGAAGAACGAAGAAAGAAGAACGAAGAAAGAAAAACGAAGAAAGAAAAAAGAAAAGGATCACGCCTAAGCTGTTCCACAAGTATTTGCAATGACCAAATTATTCACGACACTACTGTGAGTAAAACAAGGATTTTATTGTCTTATTATATTGTTCTGTGAATAAGAACAAAAAGAATAAAATAATTTTCAAAATAATTTTGTAAATAATTTGCAAGTAATATTTTAAATATCTTATTAATTAATTTCAAGTAATTGAATTGTATAAAATATTTAATTTTTGAAAGTAACGTGTTTTTAAGAATTTTATACAACAGTTGTTTGAAAACTGTAACTTTTTATATCATATCATACTTTAATAATTAATTTTCATTTAATTATCTTGTACAGAATAAGTAGTAAGTTAAGTGATTATTAATAATGGCTATCCCAATTTAAAAAAAAGAGTACTTGGACATGATCCCCGAGTACAGTGGTGAACCCTCCATGCTCAATAGGTTTATTTCAATTTGTGAAAAGATAGTACAGAAATTTTACGTAGTTGATAACCCTGAAGATTTCCAGAACGAATATTTGTTTTCATCCATTCTTGCCAAATTGAAGGGTCAAGCTCTAGAAATTGTAGTTAATTCAAATACTTATGCTTGGGATGAGGTCAAAAACATCCTTTTAACGAGTTATTCCGATAAAAGAGATTGCTTTACCTTAAACCTAGAAATGGCGGAGTTAAAACAGGAAAACAGTGAATCACCATTCCATTTTTATGAACGAGTTCAAAAATTACTAAATTTACAAGTAGCTTTTTTCCTAAACAAAGAAAAGACCGTTGCTAAAGACATTTTAATTGCTTATGTACAAAGATTAGCATTAAGAGTGTTATTAAGGGGATTTCAAGAACCATTAGGATCCTTGATGCGAACAAAAAATCCCAGCTCTTTAAATGAAGCATTAAATATGTTGACCAACGACTTCCAATTTAAAAATAATAAGCTATTTCAATCTAATAGGCAAATGCTACCACCAAAACCTCAAAACCTGCCAATTCGTAAACCTATGAATAATTATTATCCATCCTCTCAAAATCAACATAAACAATTTCCACAAAACAATTCAGGCCAGTTTAATAGACAAAATTATGTAAATCATAGCCAACAACTAAAACCTTTTGTAAATCACACACAAAAAACAAATCAAAAGTATCAACCCACGCCGATGAGCATATCAACTCGCCAAACAGGAAACCCAATTAAACAAAATAGGTTGTATCAAGTAACAGGAAAACCGGTTGAGGAGGAAGTTCGTAGTAATTCAGTTGATAAGATAACGGACCAAGTGCAGAGTATTTCATTGACAGAACAGACTGATGACGCTTGCAACTTCACGGAAGACTATTCCCATATCCCGGAAATGCAAAATGAATATGACGTAGATGATTTTACTATGGAAGACAATGCCTATGGATTTTCACAGGAAAACGAAAACGTTCAGAATCATTTTTTAGGCCTAACCACATTAAAAGAAAATTTTCCATAATGC
The DNA here is from genome assembly GCA_963513935.1 of Aphrophora alni. Classification (NCBI taxonomy): domain Eukaryota; kingdom Metazoa; phylum Arthropoda; class Insecta; order Hemiptera; family Aphrophoridae; genus Aphrophora; species Aphrophora alni. The sequence continues at coordinate 85,878,380 of OY740768.1, forward strand.
ACATTGAAAATGAGACAAATCACTTACCATATATAATTGATCCGAAAACTAATTTTAAAATATTAATAGATACAGGTAGTACCAGATCATTTATAAAAAAGTCTATTGCTTTCACTATGTTCAAAAATACAATAAAAACAGAACCGTTTGAAGTAAGTACCGCACACGGAACATCAAAAGAGAAATTTAGCTGTAAACTACCAATATTAGGAAAGAAAATGTCTAAATTCTATTTATTTGATTTCCATAAAGATTTTGACATACTACTTGGACTTGACAATATAAGGGAACTAAAAATCACTCTGGATTTTGAGAATAATAAATTAATATTTTATGAAAAGAAAATATCAATGCAATTTTTTAATACAGAGGAACTAAATTCGGATAATAAGGATACGAATCCTAAAGAAAATAAGTGCGAGTGTTACGTAATCAGGGCACGCTCTAGACAGACAGTAAAAATTAAAATTCGTAATATGTACAATGGAGAGGGAATAATATCTTATAGACAACAAGACGGACTTGAAATAAAACAATGCATTTTAAAAGTCGAAAATGGAGAAAGTTATTGTCCTGTAATTAACAACACAACAGCAGACAGGCGATTAATTGTCGAACCCATGTACATAGAACCATTAGATAATTACGAAATTTGTGAATTAAATACTAACCAAACAAAAACGGTAAATTTTAATATGTTAAAACACGAAAAGTCGAAATTTGATGAACAACAAATTAGAACGGAACATATGAATTCTGAAGAGAAACGGGAGATATTAAAATTAATTTTCGAATACTCGGATATATTTCATCAGGAAAACAATAACTTAACCTTTACTAACCAGATCAAGCATGTGATAAGAACAACAGATGAGATACCGGTTTATACGAAAAGCTACCGATATCCTGAAATTTATCGAAAGGAGGTAAACAGGCAAATCCAGGAAATGCTCGATCAAAAGATAATTCAACCATCACACTCGCCGTGGAACTCACCTGTGTGGATTGTTCCAAAGAAAACGGACGCTTCAAATAAACAAAAATTTAGACTAGTAATTGACTTTAGAGGTCTTAATGCAAAAACAATAGATGACAAATTTCCACTCCCCAATATTGCTGACATATTAGACAAATTAGGCAGATCACAATATTTCACGACCTTGGATCTCGCCTCGGGTTTTCATCAAGTTGAAATGCATCCAGATAGCGTAGACAAGACCGCATTTTCCACAGAGACAGGTCATTATGAATTTCTCAGAATGCCCTTTGGTTTAAAGAACAGCCCACCAACGTTCCAAAGAATAATGAATAACATCCTACGCGGAATTCAGAACGAAACTTGTTTAGTATATCTTGACGACATTATAATATACTCCACTAGTTTACAAGAACATATAAGTAGGTTAAAAGAAGTGTTAATAGGTTAAGAGAAGCCAATTTTAAAATACAGTTAGATAAAACGGAATTTTTAAGGAAAGAGGTTGCATATTTGGGCCATGTAGTGACGCCAGATGGAGTCAAACCTAATCCAGAAAAAATAAAAGCAATAAAAAATTACCCAATCCCGAAAACACCAAAGCAAATAAAAGGATTTCTAGGACTGTTAGGCTATTATCGAAAATTTATAAAAAATTTTGCAAAAATTACAAAACCACTTACCACTTGTTTAAAAAAGAATGCCAAAATTGATATTGAAAAACCTGATTATGTAGAATGTTTCGAAACGTGTAAAAATATTCTAACTAATGAACCTCTGTTGCAATACCCCAAATTTGAAAAAGAATTTATACTAACTACGGACGCGAGCAATTTTGCCGTGGGAGCAATTTTGAGTCAGGAGAATAATGGACAAGATCTTCCCATAGCTTACGCCAGCCGCACTTTAAATGATAGTGAGGTCAATTATTCAGCAATTGAAAAAGAACTACTTGCGATTGTATGGGCGACCAAACATTTTAGACCATATTTATTTGGGAGAAAATTCAAAATTTTCACCGATCACAAACCGTTACAGTGGCTATTTTCTGTCAAAGAACCTAGCTCTAAGCTCTTAAGATGGCGACTCAAGCTAGAAGAATATGATTATAAGATACGATATAAGAAAGGGAAAACTAAAAAAAATGCTGACGCACTATCCAGGATTCAGCTAAATATTACTGAAAAAAGCTCAACAAAACCTCGTGATAACACAAGAAAAGAGTTAGAGAGGACAGCAGCGGAATCAACCTTACTCTATTTTCCAGAATTAGATGGATTAGATGACGACCAATCAATGATCGTGAACTTTGACTTAGAAGAAGACAACACTGTTAATCAAGAGGAAATTGATGAAACAAATGACCAAACGATCCATTCAAACTTTGAAGGTAACACATCGGTAGAAATTCCAATTTCGGACGAGCCGGTAAATTTTGGTAGAAATCAAATTTTTGTATCAACTGTAAAATACCAACCCAAAGGAGTAAAAATAGTGAAATTGTTTGGAACATCGAAATTAAGATTAATTGTTGAATTGTCTGAAAATAATTTTGAAAACGATATTATTAAATTTATAAAAGAATACCTAGTGCCAAAAGTTAAGTATAATGTTTATTTTGAAAACGATGTCTATGAGAAATTTGCAATATGTGTATCCAGAAACTTTAAGAATTCTAAACTTTGTTTAGTTAAATGTAACACCAAATTAATAGATATAACTAGAGAAGACGAAATTCAGGAAATAATAAATAATTATCACACAAGTATGACCAACCATTGTGGGATGCAAGAAACGTATGAGCAGATAAAGAGGAAATACTATTGGCCGAATATTAAAGGACACATTCAAAATTTTATCAATAACTGTGATATTTGTTTGAAATCAAAATATGAAAGAGTACCTCTGAAATTAGAAATGAATCTTACGCCTACACCTTGCCACGGGCAAAAACCCGAGACAAATGGGCTAATTACTAGAATAATTAGGCCTAACATTAAAAGCCGTATATAGAAGCCAATAGGCCTAAATATGTAAATTGATAATTAGTAATAAGTAAAATAACACGTTATAAAGAGATATCAAAGGAAAATTGGGTGTAAGAAGGAAGTAAATAATTTAAAATAATTATTTTATAAATTGCAGGCTTAGCCAATGTTAAAAGTAATAGTAGCCAAGCGGAGTGAATTATTCTAAGGGAAATCGACAGGATAATTCTTTTCAGGTTTTGTCGAATATTGCAAAACTCTGTCTGTTGCTATGCGCCGTGAAAGGCTACAATGTAAAATTTTAATATATTTTCAAAAATAAAAATAGTAGGTTATTTTAAATGTAATGGGTAGAGGAGAAAAAGATGATAATAATGTAATTAACAGAATTGTTTTAATTAAGAAAATGAAAAAGTTATAGAGCAAAGACGTAGCAGAAAAAAGGCTAAAATTCACAAATTAGAAAATTTCGAAAATCTAAAATGGGGATAAAATAAAGAATAAATAATTAATAATAATTAAATAACAATAAATTAATATAATTAAATATTTTTAAAGAAAAAGGCTCAAAAATAAACACATTAAAATAAATGAATAAATCGGGGGAAATAAGTTTCTACAGAAATAAATATATGTTAAATAAGATGTAGTATATATGTTTTTGTAATATACCATGTGAGAAAAGGGCATAAAACCAAAAAGGGGGGTTGCCAAATCCAAAATTCGAGATAGACATAGGAAAGGCCACAGAACCGTGCCCGATATGAAGATAGAAGAAAGAAGATCAGTTTTGGACGTTTGGGAACCAGACGAATAAGATGGAACCAAGAAAATTCGAATTTGGATCATTTTGAAGAATTTAAAATTCATAACTAAGGAAAAACTAGCGAAGGCGATAACTGGAGAACCAGGAACCTTAGAACAACCACTCAAAGGAGGGAGAAAGCGGAAGATGGTCAGGAATCCAATGAGCTGCAGAAATCCAAAATCGGACTATGGGTTACAATGTTAGAGCATTTTGAAAGTTTTGCATACAAAATTTAATTAAATCTTGTAAGAACCGGCAATGTCTAAATAAACAGTACGGAGCGAGCTTGGAGGGATGACGTCATGCGACCACCACCGAGACCAATACAATTACTTATTGCACGGAAAGTTAAATAATTAATTATCTACGAAACTAAAGTGGATTAATTAAAATGAAGGCGTGGGAATTAAATTAAATAAATAAAAGAAGATTCTACAAGGTAGAAGGACCCTTTAAAGCACCAGAGAAGCGAAGTTGTCAAAAAGAAAAGAGTAAATCTCTTGACTTCGATTTCAAAAGTACCAGGTAGAGGGAAGAAAAATTAAATTCAGTTGCGTATAGGTAGTCACCCGAGAACCACGTATAGATCTGCAGAAGCAGCAAGTCGGTCGGCGGTTATCACCAACTCCGGTACGGTAAGCGGGCCGTAATAAATCGCTATAATTTAAAGAAGAGGGATCCTAAGGGATTGAAGAAAGAAATCATTCTACATCAAAGAAGAGGAGAGATCCTGAGAGGAAGGAAGAAAGAAGATCAAGGACTTCATTCCAAGGCCTAAACCACCGAGGAGGAAAGCTGCGATAAATCATAATTATTTGTGAGTAACAAATAACCAAGCTATATAAATTATAAATAATATAAAAGTAATCCAATAATAAAATTTAAAAATAAATAATATTAAAATTAACAGTAAATTCAGGGGAAAGTGTAAAAGTAAAATCATTCAGGAATATTCCCTATTCTCACAATGGTATAAAAGCGTTTCAATATAAATATAAAAAATATCATATGTGTAAATATTTATAATATACTTGTTTGAAATTTTAATAACTGGAGAAAGCTAATTAATTTGTTTTTGTTTTTTGAAATTTAAAAACTTTAGTTTTCAAGTTTTAATTCCTTTTTATTTCTAAATTAAATACCCTATACCATAAGTTAATCAGTGCTCTAAAATAAGATAGTTGATAAGGTTTATTATTTCTTGTGTGTGACCAAATAACTTCAAACGACACGACCAAGAGAGGGAGTCTGACTAGAGCTAGTATTTTTTATCTAAAGTGTATTTATTACAAACCAATCTTTTAAGATTTAGGAAAGTTAGCGTATTTCCTATTTCTTGTCCGCGTATACGCGCAAAGTTATTAAGGGCAAACTCAAATTAAAAATAATTGCGCGTGTGCGGCGTGGCAACCTGTAAGACCATTACAAGTAATTTATGTAGATAGCATATCATTAGAGAAAAACAGATTTCTCAGCATAATAGACGGATTCTCTCGTTACGCGCAAGTGTATCGTGTAGGAGGAGCACACGCCACAGAAGTTGCTGATAAACTCCTAGATTATTTCGCACACTACGGAATTCCTGAGCTTATAGTGTCAGACAATGGAACTGAATTTAGTAATAGGATAATAAAGGAGATCACTGAACTTCACAAAATAAAAATTCACTTCACATCTACCCAACATCCACCTTCTAATGGATTATGTGAAAGATTCCATTCCACTTTGATTGAACATGTAAGATTATTAAATAACCAAGAAGAATTCAGGAAAGATAATATTGTAAAGAAAGTGAAATATGCAGTCATTGCATATAACAATAGTATACATTCCGTGACTAGACTGACACCTTTTGAAGTACTATATGGACATGTAAATTCTAACAACATCTTAGACATGGACATAGAAAATCAGCTTATCAATGATTATGTAATAACTCATAAGGAGAAGACCAAAAAATTATACGAACAAATTAGACAAGCCAATCAAAAAATTAAGGAAGACATTCAAAACAAAAGAAACCAAAATAAGGAACCACTACCTGAGATTCCAACAGACGTTTATGTAAAGAATGTACAAAAACAAAGAAAAACAAAAAATAAATTTAATAAGGAACAAATATTGACGACAGATAAGGATAAGAAAACCGCCGAAATTCGAGCCAGGCATTATAACACAAAGAAGAAAATACATTTGCCCAACATTAAGAGACCGAGGAAAACAGCCAAATTTAAGGAAATTAATACAATTAATCATGTTCCAGGTCCTTCCTGTTCCTTAGAGAAGCCATCTCAATCACAACAGAGATAAGAGATATTTCACAGAACCCAGGTATAATGCCAATTGAATTAGGTTTAGCTAAGTTACAAGCATCTTATCATACTTTTATACACTATTATAATTTAAAACCTATATATAATCAGTTAAATAATTTAGAATTGTACTATAATGATGTTTTGAAATATTTCAGAAAGAAAATGTGTAAACTGTGAACTAGAAGTTGAGCCAAATATTAAATTTGAAATTAAAGAAACAATTAACTATTTTCGGTTCATAAATCACACCAAAAAAGTAATTAAAGAAAAACTAGAAATAATAACTGTACAAAAAGATAACAATAGAAAGGTAAAAAAAGGAATTGTTAATGGTTTAGGCTCAATAAATAAATTTGTAACAGGTAACCTAGATGCATACGATGAACAGAAATATAACAGTTTTATGGAAGAAGTTAGAAAGAACCAATTTAACATAATAAACCAAATGTCCTATCAGTATACAATTAATAACCATATTATGGATGAGTTTAATAAAACAATAAATGTTGTAGAAAGTAATTTTAATGAATTGAAGAGTAAGCTATTGTTTATGAATACAAATTTAGAAAAATCTATAGAATTAGGAAATTTTAGAGATATACTTAATCAATTAAATATATTATATAATATTGTACTGAGCATAATCGTAGATTTAGAAAATTCATTAACCTTTTGTAAGCTAGGAGTATTGCACCCCAGTATTATATCCACAAGAGAATTGTTTGATGAAATTGTAAAAATTCATAAATTTTATGGTGATCAGTTGCCATTAACGGCAAGCATAGAAAATGTGTGGGATTTTGAAAACATAATAGAAATAAGCTGTAGAATAAATAATGACGAAATAATTTATTTTTTAAGGCTACCAATTGTAGAAGAAGAAGAGTTTAAGTTGTATAAACTATATCCTATTCCAACTAAATATGAATCTAATTATGTTACTATAATTCCTAAAGTTAAAAACATTTTAATGTCAGACACTAAACTAATAGGTTTAGACAATGTATGTAAAAATAAAATTAGAATGAAATTTTTGTGTTCACACGAACTAGTGAATCACAATAATTTAGATTGTGAAAAATCTATTTTGCATTCTGTTAAAACTAATGATTGTCAATACACAGCACTGGAAATTAATGATAGTATTGTTAAATGGGTACCTGAATTAGGTCAATATTTATTAATATTTGAAAAAAATGAAGTTTTAAAAATTGTAAGCAAAGATGAAACTACAACAAGAGTTTTACAAGGGACTTATTTACTAAAGGTAAATGATGATGCAGTTTTCTATCATGACAAACAGCTGCAACATTCGTCACAAACCGAAGGCGGACATCCAGAGTTGGTAGACATTTCTGAACTGCAATTATCAACAGATCAGAAACCAGAATTTTCTATTGATTTAAAGAAAATAGAATAAGATAAAGCTAGCTTGTATAATGTTGTACCTATGCCACAGAAAACATTTAATAATTATAACTTGAATTTATGGACAATGTTAATCTATGTAATAATAATAATAATAATAATATATTTTACTTATAAAAAATGTCAAAATAATAGAAATCCAGTAGTAGACAATCAACATCCACCTCCGGATGTTTTATTTAGGGATGGAGGAGTTATATAATTAAATTAACTAAATATTACATAAGTAATATAAGACAAAACCTTTGTCATATATGTAGCTGTAGGAATTACGATTACTAATCAACAAAACTGCAGTTGCAGTTCTTAGGAATAGGCTTAGACTATAGTTTACTTTTAATGTTAAGAAACAATGTAAGAACAGAGTCTGTCTGGTAACCAGTGAGTGAACATCATGTTACAAGTTCTCTCCAATAATAATAATTATTGTAATTTGTTATTATTGTAAAATCTGTTATTGTTTTTAATAAATAAAGCATTTTTTAAAAACACGTTTTTCACAAGAAAAACTATAACTTGTATATATACATAAAAAAAAGAATTATTCTTAAAAAAACTGTTTCAATATGTCCATTTGAAATTAAAAAATCAGAATCACTCTAAAACAGTTAACAAATTAAAAACGTAGAGATAAGCGATATATTTTATATTCTTTAACAAAAAATAGTGCGTTATTTCTACATTCTCACATATACAAGATATCGAGAAAATAAAAAATAATAATTATAAAATCATTGCCGAGTGTTGAGTGGATATATAGCTTTTTGACTCATGTCTTAAAAAGTTGTTTTAGGAATATGTACGGTTGTCGTCGTCTGTCTTATGTGTAGTGTGCTACAGCGTAAACGCTTCGGCGGATGTTAATTTTATTTACAAAGTAGGCACAATCTTTATTTTTATCTACCCGTATCTGAGGATTTTCTTTATTTTTTCTATAAATTTAAGTTTGGGTAGTTGCAAAAAAAAATATTAAAATATTTTTCCAACAATACCTGGTTATAGCTTGAAATATAGCAGCAGCTAACATTTTTTCATAACTTAATCTACTTACTGAATTCAACAATATAACTGTTGCTGAGATTATACATTGAAAGTCTTTATGTTTATCAACAGTGAATGCGTTTTACAAAAATACAAATGAAAACAATATTTAAAGAAACATTATTCTTAAGACGGATTTCTTTATAGAGTTACTAAAGATAAATGTCATATTGTGTATGAAACAGTATTTGATATTTTTTTAAATCATGTTTTCAATTAATTTTAAAACAAAATCGGTGAAAGGCTAATAATATACCTTCTTTCCATCATGTTTTGTCAGATTATATTAATCGTTCTAAGAACGATATGGAAGTAATATGTATATAATACTACAAGAAGATATATTTATTGCATTTTACAAAATAGATAAAATATGTTTTTTTTTTAAATTTTTAATTATTTAATTATGTGTTAAATTAATTAATTTTTTCATTTACTGTATAACACACTATAGAAAGTATTAATATTTATATTTGGCGGAAGTACAAGATGATGACCACTTAGAACTTCTGACTGAAACCAAATTTCGGGTTTGATTTGAAACTGGTTCTCCGAAAGTAGATATTCTTCCTTGGTTGTTGTATTTCATTCAGTACGAAGTTCTTTTAAATCCATTATTCCTGCTTCCTGGTGCCCGCATGACAAATAACGTATTCATAGAACAAGAATTACGAATACAAACTTTGAAATTGTAATTACGTAGGCTTTTTCTGTTTTTGGTGTTCCATTTTGTTGACAATTTAAACGATTACACATCTCGTAAGGTAGAAACAAATTTTAATAGAATAAATACCTACAACTTAATATTGAAAAAATGACGATAAAATTAAAACACACACACAAACTTTTATCTATCTCCCTAAGAATATAAGTCTGATAGTTATCGTTAGAAAAAATTTACAAGAAATATTTTTCAAACCGTGTCATATAAATTTGTCAAATATGGAGTACTTTGATCCAACACAGTATGTCAAATCGATATATGTCAAAAAAAGATATACTTTTTTTTTCTAACACTTAAAATTAACTTTGACATAAATCATTGATAACTTGATTTCCATCAAATACGATAAAAGTGGCGGGCTTTGTTTTACAAACAAAGCAAGGTTAAACCTATTACATGCAATGAGCTACATTTGCGAAAACTTCAATAACCAATGAAATAAAAACTCAGACAACAAAAAAATTATTTTATATTATTTCTAATGTAAAATTATTATAGAAATAATATTGTAGCTATAGCGAGATATGCTTTATATTTTATAAATGCACGCATGAGAAAGTTATTGCAATGTGTCTCACCATTTATTAGAATGTAAATATATTTAGATGAATGATAGCTCCACTTTAACCACACTTCTCGTAATTCTAACTATTGTGAAGAAATACAATTCTAAAAGAAAACATTATCACTCCTTCAATTTATCTCATTAAAAAGATATTATGAGCGAGACGTAGTTATGAATTGCTGTAGGCAAAAGGTATTCCAAGTCTTAATAAAGCCCTAAGGAAAGAAATTTCTCTAAGTTTAGTCTTGTTTTAGAACCGATATTTTCTTCCTTTGTTAAAAGTAAATAATTGAAGTTGGTGAATACAAATTCAAATAGTAAACAAACACGAATAATTTGAGCAATGAAACAAAAACCTGGGAAACAAACTGATAATATTTCTTGTTTCTTTGTAGTTTTATTTATAGCTATTCCCGTAAAACTTGCAATCTGTAACTGTCTTGAAGTAAATATATGTTGCAAAAATATTGCATACAATTTCTCACAATACAATGTGTAGTTTTTCTTTAATCAATAGGAAACAATATAACCTGACCAGTATGAAGAAAAAACCAATATTCGCTATAATTATATAACATACGTTTACACAGAATCTGTGGTATTGCTTATTTTTGTTTCATCATTATAAATATTGTTGTGTTTGATGTCAGACTCTAAGTAGTAGAATATATAGTTTACAAAAACAGTGTATTGAATGTTATAGAACAATACAAAGAAGTATTCACCTTCTCAGTCACAGTAATTGTAACCACTTGTAATTGTAAAGAATACGTTGTGATACACAAAGTTAAGTTGGAGTAAATCAAAAGTTCCATATTGGTGATCGTGAAGTTAATACTTTAACATATCAAAAACAGTTATTAAATGAAAGAAAAAGAATGATATAACATTTTGTAATTCCATAACTAAGTTTTTTAAACTTATTTCAACAATTGTTAGGCTATATATTTTGTAATATTCAATACACATTTTGCCTATCGGATGAAAGAAAAAATAATTTTCATCGCATTAAAAAGAGATGTGCGTGTTTGTGTGTGTGTGTGTGTGTGTGTGTGTGTGTGTGTGTGTGTGTGTGTGTGTGTTGCAACGCACCACCCGCAAAGGGAACTCTCTTAGGGGAACGTGCTCTTGCAAGATCTTACCGGGCCTTAGAATTTTATCTTTACTAAGGTAGAGATTGCTTCTTCGTTGCCTACGATTCTAAGTCCCTGATAAAGCTCTTAATTATATATTAACACAAAATCAAACACTATTTTCATTTAAAACTTATGCTAACATATTAAATTTAAACATATATCAATTTCACTTTCTTATTCTATCTTACCTTCCTTTTACTCCAGACTCTTTCTCAAAGGTGTGCCCTTTGGAGCTAGTTTAACTCATCAAATCAAAATTGCTCTTTTACTTTAAAATTTATATCTGTGAGCACTTACTTCTTCTTTTCAATTTACTTGGAATTTAGAAATCAATTGCAAAGGATGGTTATGAACAAAACACAAAATAGTGACTTCACAAATTTATTAGAGTCAGGCACAATTTAAATCAATGTAAGAAAACTCCTAGATTTAGTTAATAAATCTGTTACAACAATTTATAGCCACCTTTCTCTTCTATTAGAATTTAAAAGTTTCTTCTCTAGACAATTGGCAAAATACTTATTCTATGTAAATCTAACAACACCTAACCTAGACAATTTATATTCTTATTCTATACAATTATTTTAATCTAAACCCTTTATTGATTTGGACCAATCTGTTACTTGTCTTTATTTAAAAAAATTGATTCTAAATGACTTTACTATTTATCTCGTTACTTTGGTAATTATTTTTTTTATTTGATTCTATTAACGTTTAAATTTTGGACTATTCTTTCTCAAGTTTAATAAAAAAATTTATTTATTAAAATGCTTGATTTATGCAGTACCTTGTTTGTGTGAATTGCACAAGTCCGTTCGTCTTTATTCTTCGGATTGTAATGGATCCTGAAGATCTTCTTTAGAGCTGTCTCCTTTCCTAGAATCTCCAGAAGTCCTGTTCCAGCTAAATCTTTTTTCTTCTGTGATGACGACAAATATTGGTTGGATATTTGCCCGAGTCCGTAGTATAGATCTCTTCTATAAGTTGAGTCCGGATGTAGTGCTGCCTTCAACACAGGCCGACCCTGCTTTTGGATATCGTTCTTAACCCAGAGAAGTACTGAACACTGACAAATTTATGTATCGACGATTCCTCTTCAGACTTATTAAAAAGCGTGTGATCTATCTTGAAGCTGGTACGAGACTGTCCAACTGACCTGCTGGAAGTCAACTCGTCGAAGTTTGAGCTATAAAGGATAGCCAACTTCTTCTATTTTTGTTCTTCTTTTATTTAGTGATTTATTTAAGTTTCTTTGTGTTATTTTAGTTATTGTCGAACTCCTTTTGGCTTATCCTTCCATTACGTTGTTATATCCACTGCTTTGGATGAGTTTTTTTCTATTATTTTAGTTAATTTTAGTTTTAAAGTTTGTTGTTAAATTGTGCTTGAGTTGGCAATCATCCCCTTCCAGGTAGCGATTGACGATCTGCGCGCGACCTTGAAGCTCATGTCTGTTCATGTAAATTTTGGTTTTTTAGCTGCTGATTTCTTCAATTCTTCATAACTTTCATTCGATCTTCTTTTTGATGGTTTGATTTTGAAGCCCCTTTCTTCCTGATTTTTTTCCCACTTTGTTTGAAACGATACGACCTTTATTTCTCCTGTTATGATGACTTGAAGATCTCGTGATTTTTCCGATTTACTTTTTGTATTTTTGGAAAATCTTGAATTTTTCTTTTGGAATGTTGTCCCTTTTATGTTGAAATTCATAGAACTGCTCCCCTCTTTTTCCTTGCATCATTGGTTCACAAGGTATGGCACTTTTTGCTTGTTTATATATTAATTGTTTTATTAATTTATTGTTTTTAATTTAATTTTGGTTTTGAGTCTTATTTATTATTTATTGGTCTTAGGATCATATACTGTTATTATTAGATTTTTGATTACATTTATTTTTAAAATGTTTTCCGTTTTATTTTTGCTATAACTTTTTAGTTATTTATCTGACAAGTTTATTTTATTATTATTTATTATTAGGTTTTACTTGCTCTACACGATGACATTATTTTTTTCATTTTTGAATTTTGATATTTTACCATGTGTTTAATTGGACTTTATTCGTGTTACAACCGGAAAGCTTGCCCTTTCCTGCCTGAACAAGTTGACCTTGACTCGATTTAGCCGTGTTACGTTTAACTCTTACTGTACAATTTGAATATTTTTCTTAACTTCTATGATTTTTGTTAGATTTTATTGAAATTTTGGATTTTTGTTATTTAAAAAAATTATTCCTTGCGATGACGTCACGGCAACAGGTGTTGAACATTTCATGTTGGTTCGTGTACAGTCGCTCTGACTTGTTTCTTATTTTATTAAAATACTAAATTATTAAAATAAATTAATGTTCAGTAGAATCAACCGATTAATAATATCGAAAAATAAATTTAAAAGCAATTGAAACAAAAAAGTTATTCAAGTTTTTATAGGGGCTCAAAAACCTAAAATTTGGAAAAAACTTAAAGTCAAAATTCAAAAAACGTAGAGTCATAACTCAAAGGGGAACTAATAATAATAATAAATAAAAAATATGAATTAATAATAATTAACAGGTGAAAATGGACTTAGAGAGTCATTCTTGGGGAGTTTTTTGGAATTTTTGAGTTGAAGGGGTGATTATTTAAAAAATAATAATAAGTACTATTGTAGAGACCACAATAGGGCACAATAATATGTACTTAGAATCAAATTTGAGAATAAAATAAGGGAGATATAATAATTACAAAACGTAAAACTTTAAAGCCCAAAAGCGGTTAAATTAAAAGTTAAAGGGGTAAAATAAGATTGTAATTATAGCTATCTAGTATGTAAAATTGTAAAACATCAAAGCAGAAGTAATAATATATAATGGGGGGGTTTTTATGAACAAAAACTTATACGACACAAACTTTAGGACTTCAAGGACGTATAACTCGAGAACCAAACGAGTTATGTGAAAAGTACAAACAAAGTTTTTCGTCGTAGTAGAAGAGGAACAAGATTTCGTCAAAAGAATTTTAAGAAAGGACTTATCTCAAAATTTGAAAAGGAGAAAAATCGAATTTCGGGAAAAGGGCGATAACTCGCGAACGAAGCGCAGTAGAGCGATGAATCAAGTTCCACAAGACCCACAAGATGGAAAGGAAGAAGAATCCGAAAGGAACTTTAAAATCGGTTCGAGCGTTCGAAAGTTACAGCGAGTTGAACGAAAAAACGACCAAAGTAGAAATTTTCATGCAAAAACATGAAAAGTGGCGTGCGCATCCTCAACCGGAGTCTAAAGTCAGAAACATCATATTGCCAACTTGGATCACAGATAACGTTGAAGAAGAAATACAATAAATTATTAATTAAAAGGTGTTTTAATTAATAATAAAGGAAGAGAACTGTTCATTAGTCAAAAAATATGACTAATAAAATATATAGTGTAAATATTTCAGACCAAAAGGGCCTGAAAACACATAATATGAAGAAAATACCTTTTTCCCAAAAAGGGAGGAAAATTGGCTCCAAGAAGGGGATTAATTCCCACTGAAAGGAAGACCGTAATTTATCCGTCGAAAGACGGGTACTTTTGATTTGGAATCGACGCGAAGTGGACGTTTCTTCTGCAACCGACTCGTTAAAATCAACGAATAAAGAATTTGATATAGAAGAAGATTTTGAAATTGCGGATGACCTTTGTTTCGTGTCTCCTAGTTGTGAAAGGTTGTAAGACTCAATTTTGCAGATGAAGGAAGGGTCAAAATATATTTGCATAATAGTAAACGGGAACAAAGCTAAATATATGTTTAGTTCAAGAGAAGGACATAGATATAATTTGTAGAAATACTTGAGGTTAACAATTAGAGTTGTGAAAGCGTATGACATAATAAATATCTAAGTTAAGTACTGACCTATAATATTCAACACTCGCTCAGGGTTGTGGCGCCATGCCAGAAAGACTTGGAATGAGAAATAGTATATATGGTGTGCATATTACAATTTACAAGTTTCTCAAGACCCTCAAGAATATGTAGAGAAGAGGAATCCGAAGAGAAACTGAAAAAATGACCTACCGTTCAAAAGTTACTGCAAAATGAACGAAAAAGTGTTCTTATCCAAAGTTTTCCAGATTTGACAGGAAATCTGAGCTCAGGAATTGTGACGTCACGGATTAGCATCCCTACTCCCATGACCAACTGTTCAACAAAGAAAACCGAAATAATAAAAAGATTAAAATATCAATTAAAAGGGTTTTTAATGAAAAATATCTTATAAAACTAATACAATAGTAAAAGAAAACTAAGCCTAGGACAGCTTATAGGAGAAGAGTTACGAAGTAATTCAGCCGAAAACTTAAAAATAACAGAAGAGACATTTCTTCGCTAAAGGGAGAAAAAGAGGTTTCTTTTTGTGGGAAACATTCCCACAAGAAGGATGATCCAAAATTATTGGTCGAAAGACCGATACTCTAGTAACAGTCGCCGAGCAGGGTAGACGTTATTATTGTCACTCTACAATTTTTTCTAATTAACTTAGAAACTCTAGAATCTGTCGCCGAGGAGAGAAGACGTTACTTTAGTCACTCTACAAATTTTTCTATAACTTCAATAAATTTTAAAACCAAGTATTTTATGTAGTAAAGTCACTAATAAAAATTAACAATTTTGAAAAGCAAGAAATAAGAAGATAAATCTACATGGAAGACTAATCATCTAGTAATTGTAATTACTACCAGCAATCCACAACTCTAACATCCGTTAACCATATACAGTAAGGAACTTAACAACTTCAAGACCTTCATTTTAGGTGTGAAGGTACACTAAACCTATAGAATAATTCCTAAAAAGTAAACTCATTTAATAAATTGAAAATTCATTGGGGAAATTTTAATATAATAACTTTTTTAAATTCAAGTAAACTCTGCTTTGGTGTAGAATAAGTGTTCTAACGTAAATACGACTATTTCAGTCCAGGAAAAACTATTTGTAGTCCTAGCTGGAATAGTCTAGCATTTTTAAATTTTGTATTACTGAATAAGAATTTTGTGTCCTATTAATTGTATAGAATTTTTTTTGTTGTTTTTCGATATAATATAAGTTTTTTAATGGTTAAGAGTAAATAAACATTTTATGCTCAAGTGTTATTTCTTTTTATTCACCATACTGGTTTTAAACATCTCCTTTTTAAATAGTTAGAGATTAGAAAAGTTACTATTATTTATGTGCTCTGGTATAATATAAAATATAAATAAATAAAAATTATTATCGGTATTCAGGAGCCGATTTATTCCAAAAGGCACTTCCCCAGAGAGAGAGAGAGAGAGAGAGAGAGAGAGAGAGAGAGAGAGAGAGAGAGAGAGAGAGAGAGAGAGAGAGAGAGAGAGAGAGAGAGAGAAAATTCAGACATGGAAATTATAAACATGGGTAATGGTCGGCTGATTATTACAAATCGAATATTTTTCTATAATAATGTAATATTACCATAATTTATATTTAGAACTCACCAGAGAAACAACAATGAACTACTAACAAGAAAAATTGTAAGGACTATCATTTATTATATCAAAATAAGAACATTCAAAACAAAATTTAAGTTTAGAAATTATAAACAAAATTTAAGTTTTGAAATTATAAACATTATAAATTAGCATTAAGTGCAATCATAAAATTTTGCAGTTGTGGTTGGAAGTTTATCAAAATTGTTATATCTTTACTTTTAAAAACGAACTAAATACGAATTATAAATAATAACTTCTCTATTGTAATATCAGCTACATGGTGTTCGACGAATGATAGCGCACCACACCAAATACAAAATGTAATAATAAATAATTTATGTTCAACCTCAAAGTGTTATACAATTTATTGCTTAGATATTTACAAGGTATCTACGAAACAGGGAGGTAAAGAGTTTTCTTAAATTTGGGTAGATATTCACCTAGGAAAATTGAAATAATGCACGGGGTGGGGACAATCGAAACTTTAAAATATAATATAATTCTTCTATTATTTCTTCGAAAATTTATTTATCTTTTGTTATAGTTAATAATTTACCTTTTACACTTACACTAATATAAATATAAATAATTAACCAAATTCTTTTTATTTGCTTTTTTTTACGAAATTCGGTGATTTTAAGATTATCTATATGTATTTAACCTCTTAAATGTATTTTTCACAATGAAGACCTTTTTCGTACAAGTAATAATAAATTCAGCTAATTTCAGTCAAATCCATGAGCCTGTTTACAAAATAAAATTGACAAACCTATCTGAATTGCTTGTTTAATAACATTAGATTTAAAAGAGTGTACTCTTTTATGTAGTGTGAGTCAATATATTAATACTTTCAATTATCTTGGAGAGAAAAAAGAGATAATTTAGTGGAATAAAAAGAATGGAGTGTCGTAAACACAAAAAGTTAAATAAAGTATATTAATTTATTTTTAGCTTTACAACATTTATAGAAAAAATAAAATAATATATAGAAAATAGGAATGAAGAATCCAAACCCAGAGGTAGTTAACTAAAACAAGCTGCAATTACTGTAAACATTTCGCAAACATTTATGTAAGTAAGTTTCGCAAACGTCTCTGTAAATCACATATTATGTACGTATGCAAAGTTTCATACATTTCTACATTATTTTAATGTTCTGTATTATTTTATTCAAATCAATATAACTCCTGTCCTCTGTAAATGGAAAACTTTGTAACGGTCTTATTTAAATGTAAACAGGTGGATTTTTCTAAGATTTATGAAAATTATGTAATTTTTGACTCACCATAATTTGTAGAGTCCATCATGATAATTGTGTATTATACCTTGCACTTGAATGTCCATTGCAACAATTTAATGAGCTCATTGTCTTTGACTGTGTGCATAGATTTAAAAGCATGTAATTTTTAAACCTCTCTACTGTTCCCATCAGTTCACATTAACTGTGTCAATAAATATTGGAGTAGAGGAATGCCTTTGTCGTTGACTGAGTAGACATTACTACACATTTATTTCTTTATGCTCTCTAGTATTCAATTCGGTTCATCATTATAGCTGAGTCAATATGTTAATTATGGGAGTAAAGTAATAAGCTTTTGTCTATGACTGAGTGAGTAGACATTTAACAAAATAATTGTTGATACAGTAATCTTTAATGTTCCCGTCGCTTCATCAAACTAACTTTGTCAATGTGTTAACTATTGCAGTAGAGTAATAAGCTCTTTGTAGTTGAATGATCGCCTAGACATTAAAATGCGTGCAATAGTTGTTCCTTAAGTTCGTATTAAATGTGTCAATGAAATAATCATTGCAATAAAAGTTTAAGATCATTTCGTCGTCTGTGAGCGTGGCCCTTATGTAAGTGTTAGCCCTCTCTGCTAACAAAGTTCTATTCACTGTTTTAATGTATGAACAATTGCGGTAATTTATTAAGATCTTCGTCGTTGTCTCTGGGAGTAGCCATTACTGAGAATATAATTCTTGATCTATTCTGCTGGTATGGTCGGTTCATAATAAATGTTGCAATGTGTTATCAATTGGAATAATTTATTGAAATTTATATTGTTGCCTGTTTGTGTAGACATCACACCCCATGCAATTGTTAGACCTATGTACGTTAGCCATCAAAATGGTCAATTAACTAACCATTGCCCTAATGAGCTCTTAATCATTACTGTCGGTGTATACTTGAAAGCGCGAGTAATTGTTTGTTTTCTCTACTCGTCTCTTCATTTCATATTAACTGTGTCAATGTACAAACTATTGTAATACTGTAATGATCACTTAAATCTTGACTATGATCGTTGAACTTAAATCACATGCAATTATTTGTTCTCTTTGCTGTTATCTTCAGTTCATATTAGCTGTAGAAGTGTATTACCATTTTAATAATATAATGATGTCTTTGTCGTTGACTTTCCACGTAGACATTGCACCATACATAATGGTTGGTCCTTGCGCAGCTGTAGATAATTCATATTACCTATATCATTGTATTAACGATTGGAAACGCATGTGTTTTATCATAAACGGTTGTTGAGCAGAAGAGCCATAGGGTGTGAATGAAAAGTACAATATTTCCAAATACTGTATTCCTACACTGTGACACAGTACTAGATTTGATACATACTGGATATTTTGAATACTTGACTAGTAGCAGATTTACAAACAGCAGTAGATATAGTGTTTATCAGAAGAATCAACTTCTTTATATTTCTTTAGACGGTTAACGTTGGTCATTTAATGAAAAAAACAAACTTTTAATGAAAATCATGTTTTAAAATGTCTATTTAAATGGATTGTTAGGGATGATATTACTTCTGTATTGCAATCCACTCTAATAGTCATTAATTATCAATATTTGTCTAAAGATATACGTGTCTGTATACCCATGGAACATAATTTGAAACTAATGAACTAGTTTTTTTAGTACAATAGATAAACAGCATTGTACAATTAGTCTCATACTTTCGTTGCTATTTCTTAATATAAATAATTAAATACCACGCCCAGAAACTAAAATAACACCATAGCAATAATCAGTGGTATGATATTGTACCGGCCACTTGGGGTGTGTAAAGCGCCTAGTACGATTTCATAATAACGCACTGAAATTCGTACTAAAAAAAAAATGCCGCACAAAAATGGTAGTACAAAATAATTATTTCCACCCAACTTTCATAAGAGATATTATCAGTAATATATAATTGTCAACAATTACCAACTTTGCGGGTTAATGATGAGTGCATGTGCAGACTCTCAATGGATGTAATGGATATTATTCGTCAGCATTAAACTACAATTAAATATTTGATACATTGTTGTAATATCTGACTAGGTTTGCAAGACGCAATGTATTTTATTTCTTTTGTTTATTTATTCTTTTGGCAAATCTGCACTCACATTTTTGTTATTTAAAAATGTGATAGATTTAACTTCTTCAAAAACATTAAAATTCATGAATTATTGAGTGAAATTACTGATAAGAAAAGTATGTGTAATGGACAATGCTTACATTACATCAGAAAATTGTTTACATTTCAGAAGAAATAAGTCTATTAATATGCGGTGGACAATTGTAGAAGGAAACATACAATAAAATGATTTCTCGAGGCCAATATCTACAGTCAGTTTACTCTTCTTGTGTTGGAAATTAATTTATTTGGCACTTAATTATTCAATGGTTCGAAGTTTAAAAAAATCTTAATAGTTTGAAGTTATTCACTTTTATCAAGTGTATTATATCTCCACTTAAACAATAGAGCTAATGGTTTTCTTATTAAGATAGCCTATTTAAATTATTACAGAATAATCCAGGACAGGAGATATTTGATTAGTTTCATAGACAAATCAGTAACTACGGAATATCTATTTTATGCGATTCACCTATGTGCAATGCCACTGAGGAATAGGTGATTGTCGTTTTTGGCTTACAGAAGAAATGAAATTGAACACTTTTGAGCTGTTTGCCCATTACTCTGAACTCTCGTTTAAGATGGTTTAAAATGGCAGACTGAACAGAGGTGAGGTGGCTGAATTGAAGAACTTTAACGTTTGGACTTTTTTACCTATTTCTGATCGGCGCAGCAGAACCGATCTAGTGGATTTATCTATAAATTCAAAATAAAATGGTATATTCTTGTTATAATGTTTACATTTACCATTATACGTATACTAATAATCATATTACGTATCATGTTACATGTTACATGTTACGTATCATATACGTGTTATATTACGTGTTATTAGTTTTTAACAATTTGTTTTATGTTTTTACTCTTTAGTTCTATATAAATTATTGCAGTAATTTTATTGTAGTTATATGAACACCATTTAAAAGGAACTGACTACTATTTTGTTATTTATTTATTTAATAGAACTTATTTTTGTAATAGCAAATAATTACTTAAGATAACATTGGTCAACTGTACAGTCCCTAACATGTGTATATTAGTTTAATGTATAGTGTTACGATAATCGTTGAATGTATATGAATTTCCATGAAGTTATATTTATCTAAAAAAATGGTTTTTTCTATTTTTTCTAATAAAAAAAAACTATATTTATTAGTTCAATAGATATGGTTTAAAAGTAAGTAGTGGCATAACTTAAGTAACTATTTTACATATGTTTCCTTTTTATCAAGGGACTGTAAAACGCTACCAGCTAAAATGTGTAACGAGGTTATAATATATACATAATAGTAATTCTGTGGAAGTATATATCTTTGTATCTGTTAAAAGTTATTTGGAATGTGGCAAGTGTGGATACAACACGGGAAGAAATAAACAGTGTACTTTTTTGGAGCATGTTGACTAAAATATCTAACACCTTCTCTCCTGTCTGTATTAATGATCTTCCAGATATATCAAAGTCCCATACGGAAATGGTATCACGTAAATTCTGAATAGATGCTCTTATAAATTTAATTGGCATCTTGGTCTTTAGAAACCACGCAATTGTTTTTAAATATTTTTTTAATTGTGATTTAATAACTTTTGTGAGTATGTTCCACCCCTACAAAATATATGTACTATTAGAAATACACATTCTTCGTTATCTCGTAGAATATAAAGTATTAGTTTATCTTTGCTATAAACATCAATTAATTGTACAATTTTTTTGATTTTCCCTATGTATAATTAGATCAAGTACGACTCATGTTAATTCCATGTTTAACTAAAAATCTGATAGAAAACAAAAACAAAACAAAGTATTTATACAATTTGTATGTACACTAATTAATAATTCTTGTATGTGAACGTTACATTGAGTGTCTTATTGTTCTGAGTAAATATTTCCTAAATAATAAACACTACATCTAAGACACAAATATTTTACACGATTTAAAAGCTGTTATTAAAATTAATTTTTACTAATTTTAATAATTCGTTTTCTTAGTGTTATTATAAAAATTTAATTACTCTGTAATTACCAAGAAGTTAAAGAAAGAAACGGGTAAACAAAAGGACCTGTTAAAATGTTTAATGTTCCTTCTTTGCTCTTTGCTAGGATGCTTCATGGTGCGGAAACTTAAACAAATGAAATTGTGGTGGAGGAGTTGCGGAGATCGTTATTTTTCAATTAGTCGTTGACAGAAAAAATATTCTCTCTTTATAATTACTGAGAATAATTTTCGTTAGAAAAACGAAAAGCAAAAGCCAACTTCTTAAACATAAGAATAACTTCCCTGTAAAAAATATTTTATGAAAATCATCCACAAAGCTATTCTTAAATAAAAAAATATATCATAAAATTATTACATTCCATAAATTCTCAAAAATCAATAAAGCTATTGTGTTTATTGTTTTATCATTGTTGTTTCACAAAACATTTATTGATTATACAAACATATTGCTATCAATATCGGGTTCTTGTTACCACATTAAAATGATCATATTCTAAAATATTCTAAAAACGTATTTTAGTTGTGTGATTATTAGAGGCAATGAATTAATATTTTAATACAATCGTAACAGATTCAATCTTAAAATATATTACTATTGAAGAAAATAAAACTTATATACTGTCTTTATGTTTAAAGATATCCTATGAATATGATCAACCAGATGGGTTTCCTTCATATAAAATATCAGCAATAATGATTTTAAAATTTTGAAAACAAGGTATTTTTTTTTATATGTTCATTGATTATACTCTAATGACTTTATTAGTGAATATTGATTATTTATTATGTATGATATTAGTCGATACTTGGTGGTTTACGTGAATCCTTTTTCATGTTTTGATATTGGTCTTTGTTTAGTTTTTGAGTTACGGATATCAATAAAAAGTTGAATTATATATATATATATATATATATATATATATATATATATATATATACGTACAAAACAGTATATATTTACTTTTCAAATTTATTGTTTACCGTTATACATTGATTATTATTTTAATTAAGTAATATTTAACTCGCATTTATTATTTATTTTAAAAATGATTAAATTTCTAAGTTTTCTTGTTCTGTTATATGTCTTCATTCCGTTTTCTTATAAAAGGTTAATTATTTGTAGCAGGTCCATTCAGATAACATGCAGTAATGTATATTGGGACAATATATAGCTCTCAACATCAAGCATTTAATAATTTTAAAATCCCCAATAGATATGATATCACTTATGTATTATTAGTTATGGGATTATTATTTCTATCCTCCGTAAAGATTGTTACTAGTCGCTAGGCGACTAACTTACAATATGTATCTAATAACTGTCGATTTGTGCTGGGGATCTCCCAATGGAGTCACCCCATTTTCTAACATTACATATGCGCTACAACACTACAATTAATCTGTTAAGGTAGATCAAAGGGAAGTTTCCTGTTCAGTCTTCTCTCTGGGCACATGTCATCCAGAAGCTGCAGAACCTCCGCGTTTACATGAGAATTAATTCTGTCCCTGTGCTTTGCTGCCAATCTCTTGATTTCTTCTTTAACAGTTAAGACTTTCAAATCTCTATGTAGGTCATCATTCCGATAATACCATGGGGCATCAACAATATTTATCAGAACCCTATTCTGGAAGACTTGTATTTTGTTAATATGAGTTTTTGCTGCACATCCCCACAGTTGTATCCCATAGGACCACACCGGCTTAAGGATCTGCGTGTACAATAATAGTTTATTGTGGACTGACAGATGCGATCTTTATACCAATTGAAGATACAAACACGATAGAAAATATTCCCACTCAAGAGAGTCCAACTGTAAAATTACGACCTTTGGTAATGGCAACAGCTATCCCAGGTTGTTCTATTTATTTAATGTCTAAAAATAAAGCGTATTCAGATGCGTAGATGAAGTGTGTCAGGCAGATACAAGAGGTCCAATAAGAATTACAGTATATTCTACTCAATAAAAAAGAATTAACTTGTTTAAAATATTGCTGATATTCGGGGTTATTTTATATCTATATAATTAGATATACATCAGTAATTCCATCCTTGTTATCTTGTATACATTTAATATTAATTAAGATAATTTCAAAACGAAAAACAGTATATTTGAATTAACATTTTAAGTGTGAAGATTTTCAACTGCATTGCGACACGGCATTTCAATTTGGTTGTCATTGGAATCATATTGTGATGTAGTTGTAGCTTGAGGATTATGGCAGAAAAGTCACACGATTAAAACAATTTTCAGACCCATCAATAGATAACAAAACTGGATTTACACTCCGACCATGTGGAACAGTATTTTCAAAATATACAGGTTGTTGATACTTGTGTATTTTTTCTAATGGGGCTTTAAAATCTTGGGTATATTTAAATTTAATATCAAGTTATTGTTATCGTGCATTTCTATTTCACGAGTGTTATTATAAAGTGCTTTCAATTTTAAACACAGGAGATCACAAAAAGAAGGGGTTTCATCTTTTACTGCTTTCGATTTATTAGCAACTTTTCTTAACAAAGTATAATATTCGTCCATACGCTTCTAAACGTTTCCTGTCCTTTTGGCTTTCCTTTTCTGAATTTTGCAGGTCCACCTTAACCAATTCCAGTTGCTGCCGTAGCTGTAATGTCATGAATATCTTCATACAAACTTTCATTGTTTATGTAAGAGGATTCTACTGGATCAGGTTCATTTGTTGATATATCAACCTGTCAATATTCTTGTCAGAAAAAGAAAGGTTAGTATATTTATTGTTAGTCTATAAAACTTTAGATTTAAAATATCTACATAATATGTGCATATAATAAGCCTAAAATCGTAGATGACTTCTTGAAAAATAGCAAACCAATACGATTTTTTTTAAATTTCCTGTTTAGTGGTGTTTGAGGGCATTAAAATATACAAATATACATATAGTGCATAATTAATAGATGTATAGAATATTTCAAATAAAAAGGCACATTTAGTGTAGTACTTCTAACTCTAGTAGATGCCCACTATCGTTTCACATTATTGGATATTGGAATCAAAATTCGGATAGGCAATTTAAAATTAACAATGGACACCATCTTATCAAATAATAAATATAACCTTAAACTGATTTGCTTGTGCTATAAACATTTCCTACGTGAAATCATATAATTTATTAAAATCATGCTTCATTTATAAGTCAAGAACCGACATTTTGGAAAACCAATTATTACATTTTGTTTGGGTTTATATAAGGTATATTTGAGAAATATTTATAAAAATAGATAGATATATTTTGTTTTAAAACGTAATTTTGTATCTTACAGTAGGTACCGCTAAATTTTGCGTTATGTTGAAAATTAAAATATGTTCAAGATATGATCTAAATCAGACATATTTTGTCTCATTAAAATAAGTGAACTCATTTGGACAATAGAGCAAATAGACAAATATTTTTTACAAGAACCCGGTTTTTACTAGAAGATCCTCAAACGATATATAACCACAACATATTCTACATCGATGTTTTGGCCCATCACATTAAGACCATTTTACGACGTATATTGTGAAACTTAAAACCTACTATTTTTTAATCTTGATGATAATATTTACTATATTCTTGATTTGTAGGACTACAATATCCTAACTTCTAAAACATCTCAGTGACTAATAATCTTCCATTGCTCACCACAACAGTTTATACTTAATTAAATATCCTGATTTAATAATTGGTATTATTTAAAAAAATATATTATTTTGATATAGACAAAATAATGTCAGTTTTTATATAATGGATATACAAAAATATATATTATTGAGCTGCAGTATAATAATAGTTAAAATCACGATAGATATAGGCCGGAAATAACGGTTCGCTATCTTCTATTTGCTGAGTTCAATCATTCATAAAATGATATATATGGTACAGAGTATTATGGTGGATAACAATAGAGGATTATTCTGGAATTTTCAATACTATCCAGTTGACATACTGGTAGCTAATAGGGAAATCATATTAATTATTCTCTTTGTTTTAGCGTCTAAAAAATATAAATAACACAAGATTAATTGTTGAAAATACAGGAAAGTACAGAGATTGAGAAAAAATGTCCGCCTTTATACTTAACTGCATTTTAAGTAAAGAATAATAAATTACTATAAAACTACAAACGGAAAAAAAATTGTTATCTTGTCAGAAAAAAACAGTACAAAGTACATGGAATGATAAACCATTAATGATGAACGGAATGTCATCAATTATCTTTGACTTGCTACACAGTGTAATCAGGAATAAATTAGTTGCTTAGTTTTCATCTGATATTACGAGCCACGATGGAAACAAAACTGATGTTCCGAATATAAGATGCGGAGCGAATAGTATTTCGTAAATGTATAATTTAATTTTTACTTTTGTAGCTTAATCAGATCGTGGCGTTTTTCATCTTAGACCAAAATCAAAAAAAAAGAAAATAATAATAATGTACATAGCTTAAATATATCAAAATCATACACCCCAATTGTATCAAATTTTAATAAGTGGTGAAGATTTATTTCCTAAATCAATGTTAAATTCCGGTTGTAAACAGAGGGTAATTTTCAGAAACTTCATTGACGATTAGCACAACTATGTGATTTTGATGTACGTGAATGATAAACTGAAGGATAAAGGTAGGCTAGTACCATGATGAAAACATAAATTTGTTTATTCAATAGTAATTGTAGAAAGTGTACGTAATAGAATTCGAAATTATTAAAATTAAGAGGGAAATTGTAGTGAAGACAGAAATAATTGACATTATATTGGTTGAATACAAGTGTAACAATCATGGAAGCTGTACTGCTTTGTTATCGTTATGAATAACTAAACATGGCAAAACCTGGAATTAAGAGTATGTACATGAAAAAGTACAATATCGTATGTGTTGTATAACACGTTTGAGGTCTTCTTCCACAGTATTACTAACAGTATTTAAATTGTTATTATGTTTGTTATTTTAAAATATGAGGGTTGTAAAAAAGTAAAACGACTACATTTTTTTAAGAAGTGGTAGCATTGTGGCCATCAATGTACCAGCTTTTATTAAAACTTTATTTATTTATATTGATATACATTTTTAACTTCTTAACGCTAGTAGATAAGAGTGTATTAGGCTATATGTTTTGTCTTTGTTATTAGTCTCGTTAAAATTATTAAAAATACTTAGGCTATATATTGAGCAGTTTTGTGTGATAAAATTTTGTGTCAAACTTAAGTAATCCCGACGAAAACAATAACAATTTTATCCTCGTCATTGTGTACGGGAATAAAGCGACGTGATCGGTTTATGTTTTTTAGGTTATACAAATCATGTTTTCTGTCGGCTGTGAAATCGTGGAGGATACATTCCGTTATAGCTAACGACCTGACGAATGTCACAGACCCCTTGAACTCTGATCGGTAGTTATTAGTAGGAATACTAATTCTGAATCAAATTATAATAATAATTACATTAATGTAAAATTTATAGGCTTGGATTAACAATTGGTCATACTTTTCTTAAAGCATCTATAACACAATGATGGCTGATGAATGGTTGTGTAGTGTGATATAGAAACGACACAAAATATGCATGGCATCACGCGATTAACTAAGGGTTAGAAATATCGCCAATTGTGACTTTTCACGGGAACTATTTTGAAGGAGTTACAATTGTGTAATAAAGTAGTTGACTAATAAACTAAGTTTTCTATGATTTGTCCTAATACGTAAAAACGCACACAATGCGATTAGAGAATATAGAAGCCATGTACATTTAGCATTATTCGAATATCGAAAATAATATGGCAAATTTAGAGGTTTTAAATTTGAACCCCCCCCCCCAATCTTAATCAATCCTTTAAAATATCATAGTAACAATTAATTGCTATCTGAAATACGTTTGCCCACAATACGTTTGCAGAACTGGAGTGGGTATATTTTGTTTCTTCTTACTACGGTTTAAGTTACTACATTAAAACACAAAATGTACTTTGATTGTGGTCGATTGGGGAACAATGCGTCCTGATTAGCTCAAAATTAGATTTTATAACACATATTGAGACGGTTTGGGAAAAGCCAAAAGTCTCAAGCCAATTTAAAACAAGTTAAATTCCCGCGATAAAGCCATGTAGATGGGAGACGAGGAGGAACGATGACGTCACGGCAACAGGTGTCGAACACTGCATGTTGGATCGTGTACAGTCGTCCTGTCTTGTTTCTTATTTTATTAAAATATTAAATTATTAAAATAAATTAATGTACAGTAGAATCAACCGATTAATAATATCGAAGAATAAATTTAAAAGCAATTAAAACAAAAAAGTTATTCAAGTTTTTATAGGGGCTCAAAAACCTAAAATTTGGAAAAAACTTAAATTCAAAATTCAAAAAACGTAGAGTCATAACTCAAAGGGGAACTAATAATAATCCTAAATAAGAAATATGAATTAATAATAATGAACAGGTGAAAATGGACTTAGAAAGTCATTCTTGGGGAGTTTTTTGGAATTTTTAAGTTGAAGGGGGGATTATTTAAAAAATAATAATAAGTACTATTGAAGAGACCACAATAGGGCACAATAATATGTACTTAGAATCAAATTTGAAAACAAAATAAGGGAGATATAATAATTACAAAACGTAAAACTTCACAGCCCAAAAGCGGTTAAATTAAACGTTAAAGGGGTAAAGTAACATGGTAATTATAGATATCTAGTATGTAAAATTGTAAAACATCAAAGCAGAAGTAATAATATATAATGGGGGGGTTTTTATGAACATAAACTCATACGATGCAAACTTTAGGACTTCAAGGACACATAACTCAAAAACCAAACGAGTTATGGGAAAAGTACAAACATAGTTTTTCGTCGTAGTAGAAGAGGAACAAGATTTCGTCAAAAGAATTTTGAGAAAGGACTTATCTCAAAATTTGGAAAGAAGAAAAATCGAATTTCGGGAAAAGGGCGATAACTCGCGAACGAAGCGCAGTAGAGCGATGAATCAAGTTCCACAAGACCCAAAAGATGGAAAGGAAGAAGAATCCGAAAGGAACTTTAAAATCGGTTCGAGCGTTCGAAAGTTATAGCGAGTTGAACGAAAAAACGCCCAAAGTAGAGATTTTCATGCAAAAACATGAAAAGTTGCGTGCGCATCCTCAGCAGGAATCCAAAGTTTAAAACATCATATTGCCAACTTGGATCACAGATAACGTTGAAGAAAAAATACAATAAATTATTAATTAAAAGGTGTTTTAATTAATAATAAAGGAAGAAAACTATTCATTAGTCAAAAAATATGACTAATAAAATATATAGTGTAAATATTTCAGACCAAAAGGGCCTGAAAACACATAATATATGGAAAATACCTTTTTCCCTAAAAGGGAGGAAAATTGGCTCCAGAAAAGTGGATTAATTCCCACTGACAGGGAGACCGTAATTTGTCGTTCGAAAGAAGGACACTTTTGATTTGGAATCGACGCGAATAGGACGTTTCTTCTGCAACCGACTCTGAGCTGAGAGGAAAATTCAACTGTCACTCTACTAAACTGGACTTAGAATAATTTCAACTTTAATCGATCTTCAAGGCAACTTAGAAGAATTCGAGACCAGCATTCAACTACATAGCAGCTTACAGACTCTGGATCGAAAACATCATATCGACATCATCTTAATTATACAACAAATTCCAAATCCAACTAGAACTTCTAATAAAGTGTGAAGGTATCTTATACTTAAGGAATAATTCGCAAATATTAACTTCATTTCAAATATAACGTCATTAGGGTAATTATTAAAAATTAAATTCATTTTTAAACCTCTGCTTTGGTGTTGAAAATAATTAATAATTTAAATACGACTTTTTCAGTACAGGAAAAACTGTTTGTGGTTCTGTCTGAAAAGTCAAGCGTTTTTATTTTGTTTAAGATATAGAAAATATTACATTGATAAATTTTGTCAAATAAATTAATAGTTGTGTTGTTGTTTAATCAAATTGTTTGGTGTTTATAAAGTTAACATTTTTTCTGTGCAAAAGAGAAAGGAATACATAAATAATTCATTTCTAAATTTTGTTGTGTTTTCAATATATATCCATTCTGTATATGTTATTAACCTTGTTTAAACATAAATCTTATATATGTGCTCTGGTAATATAATTTGAAAATTTTAAAAGTTATTATCAGAACTTAAGAGCCGATTTCTCCCAAAAGGCACGACCTTGGAGAGAGAGAGTGTTAATCTTAAAAAAGAGTCAAATAATCGAGCATTGATATAAAATTTAGGGAATTTTGCGTAAATTAAAAGTTAGTAAGTTTATGAGGACAAGCTCATACTTACTAGAGCCAAGAGTTGCAAAATCTTTGATTCAAAAAAGTAAAAGTGAGCATTTTGGCCTTGCCCGCGCTTGCTCTGAGAAGAAAGGTGGTTCGCCCAGTCTGTGGTGATCGTACAGCGAGTTTAAGAGTTCGTGATAAATAGTGTTCCAAAAAGGGAACAAAGAATCTTAAATTCGTGAAGACAGAACAGAGTGGTAAGTGGTAAGTGTAGCGCGATAAGAGGCGCGAGAACCCACGACCTAGAGAGCCGGAGCGTGGCAATATGACAACATTTTCAGTTACAGATGAAATAAGTGTTAAATATGCGCCCAATAATTTCAATATACGACATGTGAAATATGATTAAAATTATTCAATTCTTTTTAGCCGTACAGCACTGCAAAAACTAGATAACGGACAAAAAGTCTCAAGAAACATATTTTCTCTACTCTTTACCAATTAGTTGACCCATCAAATAAAATTCTTTGTTTTACGAATATTTTCTTAGTGATTTGGCTAAAGTTGATTAAAGCAAAAACAACACATTATCTTTTTACCTGCACTTAATTAAATTAAAACTACAATTATTTATAATTTTGTTCTTAAAACTTGTTCACACAAATTACGTATAGTTCACAATTATTTAAAATGGTTTGTTAAAGTATGGAAAATATTTCATTCAGTTACATTAATAGACGTAAGAAAGAACGATAATTTCAATTAAATATGGTGCATTATTTCGCTTTCGTTTAACAATAATTTCTTCTTTTTTTTTAACATAATATATTAGGAAAGTAAGTTTTATTGCTTGTATTATATAACTATAAATAATGGAAATTTTTTATAAATGTATGAAAATTACATTTATAAAATAGCTCTTGTTTAACTAGTCTACTTTTACTCTGTAAACCGTTACAAGTTCAAACGTACATTCCAGCCGAGTTGATTATGTTTTGTTTCATTTCCTTATATTACCTTCACCAACTTCTTCATTACCTTTACTGTATTAATGTAGAAACAAGGATTAGAGGTTGGAAAATATAAGTGAGTTTAGTTTACACTCCTCCGTGGGACTAGACTAGGGTGAGTAAAGCAAGGGTTCCAATAGTTAATGAAATTTTCCCACCTTTCACTGGTGCGATAATCCGATAACGTGATGATTGTTAACTGCAGTGACTAACAGAAAAGTGTACCTCATGCGTCCATTTGATTGTTTTAGAATAGTGTATATTTTTCGTTTATCATGTTATTTATAGGGAAAGCTCTCAATTCTATACGCTGGATGAGAAAAGTAAAAGAGTACTACAATTATAAATGATTTGATTATATTAATTCTTTTATACGTTAAAAATATAATTAACTCAACTTCCAAGAGGGAGAAGCCAAATTCAAGAGGAAGACTATGCTAAATGTGTTTTGTTTGTTCATTTCATTTAATTCAAAATTTAGTGTCTCTGAAGTAATGTTGGTAGTTAATTTAAATATGTAGGCGTTTGCTTAGAGTACGTATAAATTATTATTGTTATTACTCATGTGAATATTATTTTTTATTAAGCGGGATAACTTTAAAGTTACTCCTCTATCAAATTGGTTATATCCGCCGTCGTAAATATATATAAATATATATATATATATAAATATATATATATATATATATATATATATATATATATATGAAATCGAATAGAATAGAATTGACTATTACACGAATTCACGTAAGTTATTTTAACTGAGACGGTTGAGAAGATGGAACGCGTGTTTCCAGAAGGCAAGTTTAAGCGAGACACCAAAGAAGGACATTTTTAGTCACGTCACGAATTTGAAACGGCTGTCTTGACGAATGCGTCGAATGATGCTAAGAAAGATGTACTTCCTAATCTACTTATAAGAGATTGGACAAATATATTTTTAAACATTGAACGGAAACATATGAATCTGACACGTATCGAAAAAAAAATAAACATTTACCACAGTAAATATGAGTCACAACAGTAAAATGAAATGCTATTGATGCGGTTGAATAACATGTTATAGTTAACATGGGATTCGTTTATTAAATATTTTACGACTATAGTGTTGCTTTAATAATGGGTAGACAATAATAAGATGAGCCAATGTTGTGAAGGTATATTTTGAAAGATTTCAATCAGCAATGTTACAAAAATTGCAATGCTAAATAACAATATTCTTGCGAAAATAGAAGAGAATTTAAATTCATATGAACGAACGAACTATTTAATACAATAGCGCTTAGGTATACATTAGTTCTATACTTAGCTTCTCCTCGTAACTGTACATCGGTTCTTCCTTTTGTTATAGTCATGTTGATCCTTTTTGAAGGTTAAAGAGCAAAGTGCCAATTTTTATTTATTTCAAAACGGTGAACTTATCTTCTTTGCAATATTCAATTAAGTAATGATCACGTGACCGATAAACCGTACAAACTACTGTGATCATTAAAAATTATTCAACAGGAGTAATAATTTATTCCTTTTTACTTACCAACCTTTTTATTCTGGAGGATATACGATTTGGAGAGATGTATAAATAGTCTGCCATACGAAAAATAAACTTATAGACACTGTATGTAGTGGGGCTTCAAAAAATACCCAATTAATAGCCATGCCAGTAATGATTGTGTTTTTGTTTTGGTCACCAGATAAATCAGCAATTAGTTTTACACTTGATATTCCAAACCATTCAATATTTTGGATACTATATGAAAGGCAGGAACAATTTCATTTAAGCTTTTACACCTCTCATTTTCTGTCCAAGTATAAAATAAAATATTATCATTACTTTGTATTACTTTAAATATACCCACTCAAATAATATAATTTTAAATAATATACAATTGCCTACAATTCTACGCGGCCTGGTCTGGAACTCTTTAAAGAACCAGATTATTTTGGCAGTCAAAATAAAATATTATTTCTCCCTCATTTTCCTATTTTAGAATATCATAAAACGTTGAAGGTCTAAGTTTATGTATTCGTAATTCTGTAATTCAGTAATTATTTAAGATTTTATCTTAGAACCCGTTGGACATTACGCCATTCCTTCCTTTAACCGTAAACATGTTGAGCACACATCCGTTGATGAAGTTTTAAAGCCTATATTGTAATTTTTAACAAATACTTCCCTAAAGATGTTGTATTTTACTTGCAACAATGGAGTTACTTCAGAATAAAATATTTCTACAGTTTTTAATTTTATTAGATCACTTCTCAGATGCTGTCTAGTAGATTTGTCTCTACAGTAAAGCAACACAATTGGAATAAGTTTCTAAATTAATTGTTGCCTTGACTTTTCAAGGGAAATATTTTATTCAGCGATTATCCGCCGTCGCTAATCTGAAAGATATTGACCCTCATGAAAATTAATCTGACTGATTATGAATTTTGTTCGTATACAAACATTGTCTGACAGACTTGTGCCAACTTAGAGCCAGTATATTTTCTGAAGCTTTGTAAGAAATATTTCATATGGATGCCTTTTGCGGTTCATTCAACCGTGATTGCGAATTGAACTGGGTTCGATAATCAAATTATATAAATACACTCTACTTAGCCTTCTTGAAGCGGTAAAATAAAAATCCATATTTATTTGTCAAGTTTGAACAATTTAAATAGTTTCACGGAAGAAAACTCAAGCTTGAGAGGAGTGATACACTTTTTCAATAGTATAAATAAAAATATCACTAAAACCCTTCTCCCCTCAACTGTTCAATTTCCATATATTTTATATTGTACCATTATACCTTCTACGATTCACAACACACAACATTTTATGTCGGTCGTAATTAATCACTTATTAAACAAGTTCTTTGTTGGAAGTTTTGCGACAGTCCTTCTGAATAACTTAAACTCACGACAGGCTTTATCAAAGTTAAACCGATAAATAAATAATACATATAGTATCAGAGAGCTTTGCACTACTGTAGATTTAATTATTGGCCATTGAATAATATTCAACTATTTGAATGGCATTGTAAAAAAAAAAAATCATCACTCTTATTAATGAAATAAATATTTGGGGGCCTCGGGTAGTATAGGATATTTTAGTCGTTTTTCCTGCATTTAATTAGGCTTTCAATTTAACATTTATAATTTAAAGGTTACATTTATAGAAGTAAATGTAATTGTTTCTTCGTTGTTTTATTATTTTAATCATACATATTATACAAAAGAAATACACAGATTGCCTTAGACAGTAATGCTCTTAAATACACCACATGCAATGTAACTTTACTTTAATATCAATGCAAATGAAAAGAATTTCTGTTTCTTATGGGAATAAATAAATTTTCCATTTATGTCACTAATCTAAAATTTGCATAACTTTGGGCCAGTACTGAATTAGATATATTTATATACGTAGGTATGGTAAGTGATAAAATGAAATGTCAAAACTCATTAACTTAGGTCGATTATTATTAGGTTGTATTGTATTAAGTATAATGAACTATTTTTCATTTTTGAGTTTCGTTTAAATTTGAATAATTTATCAATTTTTTACCAATATCAAAATATATAGAAAACGAAAATATTTAAATCTACGAATGTCCGTTTTTAATATTTCTAATTCAATTAGGATATTATCGTTGAATCGATATTGATTAGTGTAATAGAAATAGTTATTTTACACATGAAAGAGTATATTACGTGAAGTCTGTTTTATATGATTAAAAACATGATTTTTGTTAAATTCGTATATTGGAAATAATATTTTTATTATCACAACTTTCCAAATATATATTTTGCAAATTTTATCTAAGCGGTCAGAACTAATGTATCATACGTTTTTAAATACAGGCGCAATATGTGATACCACGTCTCATGGATGTGTATTATTTTTCAATTTTGAAATACAAGTTTCACACAATCGTTACTATATGTTGCTACATTATTATTGAATAGTCTTTGGATGGGACAGATATATATTATATTATTTTTACAGAATTTATTGTAGATGATACAAATTCAATATAAAATTTTGTCGATATCATTGATATAAACATTTAAATAAGAATCTATATCCAGCTTACAACAATAAATTTCTTTTGTAGTAAATTTATCTCGTATTTTTAGTGCTAGAACACAAGTTGAATTAAAATCGAAAAAATAAACAAATTATTAGTTTTATATGTTTATAAATATCATAATATCATTCCATCAATATACAATCTGAGTGTTTTACCTCTTAATGTACGTTGATCTTAATAGTTTAAAATTTACTTTCGTAACTTGTTTTTTTTTTTTTTTTAATCCTAATAAATAAATTTAGGTTTAGCCCAATTCATTCAATTATTTCATAGGTTGAAATATTACCTCATGTTCTATTATAAAGTATTAGAACATGACTTACATCGGCGTTCATCGCTTTCAGGCGTTTAATAATATATAACATAGTGGAAAGGAAACAGGGTATACATCAACT
This sequence comes from Aphrophora alni, assembly GCA_963513935.1. NCBI lineage: Eukaryota > Metazoa > Arthropoda > Insecta > Hemiptera > Aphrophoridae > Aphrophora > Aphrophora alni. The sequence goes on from OY740768.1 coordinate 85,913,976, forward strand.
TAAGTAAGGTTTATTGCTCCTCAGAGACAGCTTGGGGTCAATCTGAGGTGGCTCTTTATAGGGTGCTGTGATTTATTTATGTAATTTAGTCAGTGAGTGTTGTAGACGAGGAGGGATAAATGTAAATAATTAAACATTCACATCTCAATGTAAAACAATTGTTACTTAACACGATATTCTAAACTTCCTTACCAAATTTTATATTACCTTCCTTTCAAATTCTTTTTTTTTTCGAATATTCTACATAGATTGATGGACTATTTGAGTGTCTCTTATGTTTGTGTGTGACATAGTGTTTGTCTAAATAGGACAGATTATATTTTATGTTATATTTGAATAATTAATTATTAGAAATGGTTATAATATATCGAACTGTTATAGAAAAATAAACTAATAATTGTTTGATGGCATAAAGATATCGTAATAACAACGGGAAATAAATAATAAACCACCATTAACAATTTCAATCACCGAGATTATCATTGATATATGGAGAGATACATCTACTTTTTTTAAACACCTCCCTAAAATAAACAAAATAATAACAACTACTGTCTCATTGCCCATTTCCTAATAATAATAACGATAATATTGACGTATAAAAATTACATGAGAATATTTACAGCACAATATTAAATTAGAATATAACACATCTATGTAGCTTGAACAAAGTATTTAATTTTTTGTAATGTTTTTAAAGTATTTTATAAACTTATATATCATTAGGAATGAAACAAAAAATATAAATGGATGAAAAACTATTTATGAAAATTCAGTCATAGTTAATTCAAACTAGAACCAACCATTATTTCTTTTCAACATTCGAAGTAGTAGGAGTTGTAAAAAATATTTAAAATTTTGTTAAATATATATGATGTTTTTAAAAATCGTATTAAAAACAATTATTTAACAATTTACCAGCTATTTTAATGACATTACACAAAATTGCATATAGACAAGTCTATCTAGTTAAAACTGAAGATAGTCGTGATAGTGGAGTTGGTAGTAAATCAAATAACTCAATTTCAGAATTCATATATATGGTTTATTAAATTTAATGGTCAAAATATTATATGTAATAGATTTAATAGTCAATAGATTTGTTTAATTATTGTTAAAATTTGTAATAACTGAACAATATAAGGAGAAATGTTGTTTGGCTTTGTGATCCGTCAGTAGTAGTTTTGCTGGCGATAATTTCGACCTGTACGGTATTAGTCGAATGTTTTGAGGAATATTATTTTCATGTTGTAAACTTTTAGCATTTTATAAAATTCTGTATGTTTAACAAAGAATGAACAAAAATAATATGAACAAAACAATCGTTATCAATTCAATCTAAAACGAACGTTCAGTTTTATTCTATAGTCAAAATCGAAGTAATTTATTCCGAAATTTTTAGGTTGATATTTTTTTAAAATTGTAACCATGAATATAGTTATTACGTAGAAGGCTGAATTTAAAGCTTCATAAAATAACTTATTTCACGACCTTATATAAAGTATTGAAGCTAAATTATCTATAAAATAACTTAAAGCCAGGTCATTTTAAAAACAGCAAACTCTTAAAAATAGTAGCCTAATAATAGTCATTATATATTTATTAGTTTTTGCTCAGACTTTAAACTAACTAGTGTAGTTCTTCTAAAAACCAAATATAAACCTGTATTGTAATAATTGTTTAATATTTTATTACATTTTAAAATTAAAAGTATAATAATTTTATTGTTTTGAATACAAATTCCTGAAATCAAATTATAAAGTCATTTTTTGTTTTATAAAACAACGCGAAAAAGAAAATCTCTATCATTTCATATTTCTTCGATAGTTGTAGAATATTTTTATTGTGTAAAATTTAAGATATAAAATAAATTACTTTAATGAATATTTGTAAATACTCCATAACCAAACATGTGAGTTGTAATGTGAAACGATTTAATTATGTAGGTAAAGAAGGTAGTTTTGAAGAACGTTAAAGACTTGAACCAAACAATGAGACTGGTGTGTACAACTTGTAGGTTATACGTGACCAAATCCAGTGTCATATTCTTCACATAGCTAGTTATTCATTATATTGACTTTGAGGGGTGAAAAGTAATTATTATAAATGTAATTATAGGGGTGGATCTACAGAGGATTTAGGGTGGATTTACAAATTTTAATTGTTGTGTTTTAGTTTTTTTTTTTTTTTTGTACAAATATCCGTTTCTTCATTGTATCCGAAGATCATTCCTCACTGAATAATGTAGAGATTTAAATTTATTGAGAATATATTGTGTATTACAAAATTAAGAAGCTATGAAATAACATTTAAACTAATAAAAATATATAACGTTTTTCTGCCTAGTGAAAAAAATATCTACCTAGTGGAGTAAAGTATTTTCTCATATACAAATGGAGCTTTTAGGAGGTAAATTATAACATTAAATGTAAATCATGAACAAGTGACCAATTATTCATTAGGTTTTGTGTAGTAGAAATATCCTTTTAAATTAGAGGTCCCTATATTGCATCTAATCTATTTGGATCCAGGTTATGTGAAACAAATGTCAAAAAATTTACTATAAATTCCCAAGGTAAATAATAAAGGGACATAATACGAAAAAAAATATTTCACTGTAATTTTATCAACAATAACCTGATATTTAAAAAATAAATATTTCAATAAATTGGGAATTTTAAAAAGTGCATAATATGGTTTTATCTTCCAATATGGTTTTAAATTTAAGTGTAACGTGTTTACTAAATTAAGTTAAATTGAAATCATGTTAGACAAATTGAATGTCGATTTTCAAAGATGGACTAATTCTTTGCCATTTTCATTATTTTCTAGAAATAAATAAATGTACTTTGATTAAATACATAACATTAAATAATGTAAACAATTTGATTGTACTTTAACAAAAATCCTTATCTGGAATAAAACTAAAACTATTAAGTATAGAGAATTTTTATTACACACTGTCGTACTATAAATATGGAAAAAAAGTTTTAAATTACACAGTAGGCCTAATTTATTAGAGACTATGGTCGTGATGAATAAATTAAATTATTAAATGTAATGTTTTAGCACTCCGTATACTGTATTTCTAAATATTAAATAATATATTTTTTCAATTAATATAATTAATTATAACAGAGCTTAAAATATCTAGAATATTTCGTTTTACCTATAATTCTAGAGTAAGATTTGTAACTTTCTTTCTGTGTAAATTTGTCTATTTCTAGATTTTACCGGCAACCGTTCTGAATTGGAGCAAGATATAGACGTCTGTTTTGTTTATTTTTATTCTACAACAGAGGACATTTTAAAATAAGGCGCCATTTGATAGTATTTTACGTTTAAATATTTTACTATTCTAACAAAAAAAACCCACATTGAATACAGACGTGCTTAACATATATTTACATACTTATTATATTATTATGTATTAGATAAAATCTATTCAGTGGAGCTCAACTGAGGGAATAACTGATTTTTGTTTTAGGGATTATTTTAATAAAAGACTGATTTAACAATTGGGGAGAAGGGAAATGGGACGAACTACAAATTTACGTTTGCAATTTATACACAAAATGGCCATCATATCTCGATCTAATAATATTTTCAAACAATCTTTAATTCTCTTGGGATTCATCATCCCTTTCTCAAAGCATATCCTCTAATTTCATATCCCTTCGTTTAACTGCTACTATTATTATTACATTTCACAATGTACTTTGAATTGCCATAAAGAAATATTTTATTACTAAGTGAAAATCTTCAATTATCAAAGTATTCACAAACAGAAACTAATTCTGTTGTATTTATTACACCGAGAGAAAAATTATATTACAGTATGTTACAAAAAAATTAAAATTACCCCCGTCTGCGTGTTCTCAAGAAATTTTAACTGGATAACAAACTGTGTATTGTCAAGAAATGTGAACAGGAGAACTGGAAATTGAAGTCACATTTATACAAATCGACCTGCAAATTTATAGACCGAGCGAACAGAGATGATGTTTCAATTTGAAAATTGGTCTATATATATATATATATATATATATATATATATATATATATATATATATATATATATATATATATATGTGTGTGTGTGTCTGTGTGTGTGTGTGTGTGTGTGTGTGTGTGTGTGTGTGTGTGTGTGTGTGTGTGTGTGTGTGTGTGTGTGTGTGTGTGTGTGTGTGTGTGTGTGTGTGTGTGTGTGTGTGTTTTGTTACAGAGTGTAGGAATCGTTGTGAAGTTTAAAAACAACGTTAGTTTCAACTCAAAATAGCGACATATGGACGAGATATTGAATTTATTTTCCATTAATTATAACCGGTAAACTGTTCCTTAACAACACTAAGATATGAGCTTCAACTAAAAATAATAGAGCTGACAAATACATGGAATAATGTAAAATGTTATAATGGTGAAGAGGTAGAATGAGCAATAGACGCCTAACACTCATACTCTTTTTTCTACAACTATAGTCACATATATGTTTTCCCGTTAACAAAATAAACTAATAATTATAATTAATAAATAAATTTCGTAGCATGTTACTTTTATTGTACCACCATTTATTTAAATAAAACTAATAATCATGGAATTCCAATGTAAAGTACAAATCCGAAGAAACTATAATAATTTGGATCAAATCACCAACAGAGGCTCTTTAGATAAATTTCGACATAATCGTAGAAGCTGAATAATAAATATTGGCATACTGTTTTATATGTATGCCAGCAACTCCTTAATTTCAAAATATTGAAAAGAATAAACACAGTCCATAGGTACAAAATATGTACACATATCTAATTAATTGAAGTGGATCAATTCTACATTTGGGCTGTAGAAAACTGCACAGATGACATATTATACACTACAAACCAATTTTTATTTGCACAAAACTAATATTGAAGACAACCTATATAATGTAATTATGGAATTACGTTCCCTTGAATTTTTTATTCAAATATTGTAGATAATTGACACAGGCTTAGATAAAATTAAGTCATGACATCCCTAAGTTCGTTGTTTGAATGACTCGAATTTTGTGCTAAAATTAAGTACCATCTAATAGTAGAGGGTTATTGTAGCACTGCTTATCTATGTTATTTATTTGGCAGTAATTGCTGAGCCTGGTGTTATGCATCTTCTTTATCTACAAACCTAAATTTCCTACGTCCGGTGCAAGTGGAAACAACTGTAAACTAATTCATAAATTACAATAGTATTTTGGTTTTATTTATACAATTTGTAATAGTATGTCCCACCAATAATGAAAAATATTCCATGTAATACCAAATATCAAACCATATACATGTCACACTGCACATTACAATAAGTGATTTAATGTTAGTAATACATTGAAATGGTCATCTATGGCAAAATGCATCTTCTTATTGGCTTCATAAATTTAACCTATTAATCGCTAGGTTGGTAGGATGGTACAGGTTTATTTTATATTCATTATTTGTAAAAAAAAAAACTTTTCACCAAAATCAAAACAAATATTAATCAACTATAATTTTTTCTTTATTACTATTATATGGAAATTAATTAAAATAACTTGAGCTAATGATTGGAGTTTTTTTTTTTTTTTAACTTATTGGTCTATATATTTTTCACTAGCACTTTATGTATTCGTTCCACAGCATAAATGGGAGGTAAAAAGGTTGTTAAATATTCGGTCCCTGCACCCTGAATAACTTAATTAGAAATGTAATAAATACTTCTGCAACTCTCCCGAGTTTTAAAAATATTTGACAACTGACGACCACTCCCGGTCACTTCAATACCTCAAAATGCATTTTTTTTATTTATGTTGTTAATGTATGGACGGTTAAAATTTTTTGGAGAAGCAAAAATCTCTTCAACATCCTCCTCAATATTTGGAGTGCCCTGGCATTGGAATATACTTATTGGAGAAGCTCATTGCTTTCACTGTCCCTCCTCTGAAGTTTCATTAAACATTGGGGTGACCCGCCAATCAACATACTTATATAAGGAACCCCAGCTGCCGCTGAGTCAATCCTAAGGTTTCAATAAATATTGAGGATCCTACTCGTTCAATATATTGTTCAATTTACATTGTGTTCCGTGCCTGTTTTTTTCTCCATATTCTGATATAATACAGCCGTTTGTTCAATTGTTTTTTTTTCTAAATTCGGTCCAGTTTTACAGTGTTTTATCAATAATGCAAATACAATGACCGATATGCTATTTGTTTACTTAAAACTTTTTCGAGTGTTTAATGTTTTTCATTAAAACAGAAATTAGCTCGTTCTATAAACGAGAGAAAATTTATCAATTAAAATGTATTTTGCTCGAACGCTATTACTCTCTCACATATACGTTTAGAGAAAATTTTGAGATAGATCAAAATAGCGATGACGAGTTTTTAACGGAATTATTCTTTTAGATATCATAAGTGAGCAGTACTCTAGAACCCAAAATAGTGGACTTGTTTGGATGAATTTATGTATATATTGTCCATTTTATAATGTATCAGATAACTCAACATATTGGCTTGTTGGATGCCATAACATTACAGTCAAAATTCTATGTTACCACATGCGGCTACAAAGTTGTATCTTCTAAAAACTCAGGGAAACGTTGGTGGTTGCTGCGTCCGTAAGAATAGACTGTTATCGATAAAAATGAACACAAATCTGTATGATTCTGTTATAGTAGATCTAATTTCACAAGATCTTTTCTATTAAAGCGTAGATAACAACCATTTGAAATTTTATATTTTAGCATTTTATTTTCATCGACGTACAACGCGTAGCATAAGACAACAGACGTTTATAGCATAATGTTAGAATAATTAAAAAAAATAAATAGAACTGTTTTCTAAAAACTATTTATGCTAATCTTTTGAAGTTAAAAAAAAATAAAACCTTTTCCAACTTTATAAAGTTAATCGGTAAAAAAAGTACATAATCCTGTATATTTCTGTTATAGGAGATCTAATTTCCTAAGATTTTTTCTATCGATTATGTTTAAAATTTGGTCTCAAGCGTAAAACTTAAAACAGTCTCTAAAATTTAAAACAAAAGGAATTTAAAAATGTGGGTATAAATAAAGGAATAATATAAAAATTAGTATTAAAGCAGATATTAAATAATAGATATAGTTTATGACTCAAAAGAAGTAGGTATAGATTATATTTGATTTTATACATATATTTCAAAATTTTGAATAATAAACTTATCAAAGTAAATAAATAAATATTTTTTCTTTTCTCAACATTTAAAGTAGTATTTTATCGAAGAGAGAATTAATATTAAAATATCATTCTGAGAGAAAGTTTGAGCATTCTCAGCGCAGTTTATTTATTTGGTTATTATTTGCTATCAACTCTAATGGTAATGTTTAATATTACTCACTAAAATAATAATATATTACACTACTTTCAATTTCAGGAAATAACGACACTTTAAAATCTAATAATATTTGCACATACCAACAAACTCCATTCGATCTCAAGTTTATCAGCCTGCAACTCAAGAACTATACTATATTTTGTATAGTATAACATAACTATACTTTCCTATTAAATGTTCAAGGAAAACCGGTATTACGGTTTTTCATATGTTATCTTCCAGTTTCGTTAACTGAAAACCGCCTTACAACTATTACTACATAATAGTTTTTTTTTTAAGTTTTTATTTTATTTTTTTTTTTTATTTATTTATTTTTTTTTTATTTTATTTTTTTAGAATAAAATTAATCAACCATTAGAAAATGACAAACCTTTATGGAAATTTGGATTTGTTATGCAAAAGTCTTAGAAAGTATAACAATAATTAATTATGTAACATAAAGACTGTCTAAAAATAAATTACTTATATTGAAGTATACACGTTACACATAAATTTAAGATGAAAATAACTACGATTTATAACAAAAAATAGTGATTTAAAATAACTAATCGTTTTCAAAATAGTTGAGAAATTCTTTAATAGTGATCTATGTTTAAAATAAATATCGATACAAAATATATAAAGGAAACGTAAGAAAATTATTGTATCTGCAAAAAGGAAAACTATCTAAAAACATATGTCCCAAAATATATTATATTCCGTCCATCTACTCGTTTTTGTTTTATTTTTATTTTTTTTTTTAAAGATTACATCAAAAATGGATGAGTTATAGAGTCTAAATTTGTCATGAACATTTTATGGGAATCCGTTTACCTCTACTAAAATGATAAATTTGTTTTAAATAGCTACATTTAAAAAATTACAATGTTGAAAACCATCCAGAAATATTAACTTTATAAATAAAAAATAAAATAAATATGTAGCACTTTAAATTATAAACACGATTATACATTAAAAATGTTTGTAACCCAGTCATACCATGTTTTAAATATAAAAAAGTTTATTTTCTTAGTAATTGATTGCAAAACAAATGATTTAAATTATTTCCAATTTGTAACAGTTGTACAAAGTAATAATACGGTGTTTTAAAGGTTTCAACATTTTTGGTCTTACAAATACTTACGAAAATATTATTTAATGTTAAATCTGTTTTCATTTAAGTAAATTAAACCGTAGATAATAAATCATAATTGTAATAAAGAGAGTAAAGTAATAATATAAATAATCACATAGTAAACAAATACATTTCCATATATTCAGTATTACTTAGTTCAAACGGTCAATATAAATAAATAGTACAAAAGAAAATCTTGAGTTTTGATATACATTACAAATTAGTACTATATTTTATCAAATCTGCACACACTCTAACCTCATCATTTCTAAAGTTATAAATACTTATTAAAGAAAAAGTCATACACACCAATAAAAATAGAAAATCGCAGGCTTAATTATATTTTACTACGATATATATATATATATATATATATATATATATATATATATATATATATATATATATATATGTTTAACTACAAATTACATAAATATTTTACAAAACAGTAAATTATGCACATAATAAATAATCTCCGTGATATATTTTTATCTTTAGAAAAATCAAAAACTTCTTAACATTTACAAATAAATATATCAAGTGTGAAGAAGTTTGAATTATTATTCAAAGTAAAAAATATCCAACGATAAAGGTTTAGAAAACAATTCAGATCTCATTATTTGTTTATTTCAAGTGTTTATTATTTTTTAAGTTGCTTACTGGTTATATGATGTTAACATTATTCAATTTAAAATTCTGGAAACATAATTGGATCCGGAATCTGATCACCCACATCTCTTGTATATAAAACCACAAACAATTATACAAAAACAATTCAATGAGGATTGAGTTGCAACAGAATCTCGACTTTCCAGGTTAATTTAATTTTTTTTTTAATACATGAATCGAATTTCAAAAATTTGGTAATGAAGTAAACAAAATTTTTACATTCATAAATTGGCATAGTTGCTAAAAAAAAAAAAATCTTATTTATATATTTCACAGTGATTTGTACACTGGTTTGTCCGTAACCGTGTAACAAACATAAAAACGAAATTCCTAACAGTCAAATTAAAACATTACATCGCTTCGCTTGTTTAATAATAAAAATTATAAGTAATAAGTTCATATACGGAACTCAAAGTATGAGAAGAAAACATTTAATATACAATAGAATTTCACAAAATTGAAGTAAATGCTGTTGTATTTCTTTTTATTTTTGTACATCTTTAATAATTGATGTAAGCTATTACTTTAATTTATTCTGTTGAAGTTAATTTGATCTAAATCATCTGTGCCTCTGTAATAAATATAGATTGAAGTGACTGTAATGTCATTTGTTTATTGTCAGTATCGTCATTAGAAATTAATTTTGTAATATTGATTACAATTATTACTGTACTATTTTCAATTCATCTAAAGGAAGGATGCCTGACATTAATAGAAATTTAAATCTCACTTAATCTTGATTACATTACATAATAATTGAGTTTGAATTTTACATCATCTTGGAATTTTGAATTAGTAGGTACTATTGGATTACAAAACGCGGTGAATACATCAGAGAATGTGTTCTTATCTCTGATACCTAAATAAAATGAATGTGTTCAGGTTACAAAGGCCTCCCCAAGTATAATAACATTTCCAAAGAGAAGTAACATTAAGTTATTACATGTAGATAAAAGGGGATCGTTAGATAGAAGGTTATTTGTTATCGAGTAACATGGTTAAATAATTTGTATTAAGTTTTTTTATAAACAAATAACTGAATTAAATACAAAAATAACCATTGAAATTACTGCGTTATAACGTCTAGAAAAATGTTAATGGATGGTCGAAAAACAATAAATTTACGATACATTTTACATTTATTTGGGTTTGTTGTATTTCCATTTACATATTTTTTAGACACCTACTTTTAAAATGAAGACAACAATATATTGATTGATAAAATTATATTTAATTAATGGAAATAAGTATTTGTTTCGTCAAATATATATAAATATCTATAGGTTTCGCTAAATGATTGATAAAGTAAGGTTATGTTGAAAATTATTTAATACAAGTAGTAGACAAAAATAAGTCAAAAACAGTTTAGGTCTGGAAATAGATATTTGTGCAACTAGTGAGCACAGTGGCACTTTTTAAACGAGAGAAAAATGTTGCCGCACGAGGATTGCCGAGCGCGTCAATTTTATCGAGTTTAAAAAAGACACTTTGCTCACGAATTGCACATTATATTTTATCTACAGTTGTTATTTTGGCAATAAAAACCGTTCATACTGGCGGTCGAACTTTTTACTTGATTTGACAGGAAGAAGATTTAGTACAACGTTGTTAGCTTTTTCCGCTAATTTAGGCGGGGTAGCCTATTTGAGAGGTTTTCATCCTCTGAACTTTACATATTTTAAAACTAACTACACAAAATATAGCAGTAGTGTTAAACAACACATCAACACTGAGTAGAAGTTCTCACGTCAAAACTGAGTATATTACAAATAACTTAGATGTATTATTGAGGAAACGGAATTGCCAACTTCAAAACTCGGCAAACGAAAAATACTCTCCGTGTACATACTGTCAATCATCTTCATGAATAATTACTTCCTTTTTCGACTTTAAAACGTTGTTTTGTTGTTTATTTATGTTATTTTACATGTAAGAATAATTAATCTAACCTACATACGGGACATTTCTTGTATAGGTATTATAAATCAATTAAAATAAACTTAACCTAAATTTCGTTTTGTTCGGTTTCCATTCGGAGTAAGCAAAGTAGTGGGCAAAGTACTGGGCAAAGTTAAACTGTTGAGAAATCAGCTCTTTTGCAAATTAATTTAAATGAACAAAATGCCACTTTCTCAACAACTGTAGACAAAGTCAATTTTATATCATTTAAACCCACGTATTGTTTAAATCATCATTTATTACTATTTTAAACATATAACATAATAATAAGTCTGTCAATATTTCAATTTGAACTACCTTGTTTTAGTTTTTTTAAATATATTTCCGTTTGTATTTTTCTAATAAAAAACTTGTTATGTAGAAATTCGTGTACTAAGTGCGTTATAAATCATAAGCTTACGCATGCTTATTTTAAACAATTTTCTATATTAAACAGTAAGTTGTTCAGTATTTTATGGTGATATTGGATTGGACTAGTTCAAGTGTACTATATAACACTGTAAATAAATGCTAATTAGTTGTCAGGCTCACCTCTGGGATAATAAATACATCAGAAGGTAGGGATAGAAGAACCTTTACAAATTCTCTAGATGTGTTTCTAGGAGCTCTGTTCATCAGCGTAAATTGTAGTCACTGCCAGTTCGTCTCAGACATTTTTGTTGCCTTTCGCTAATATGCTAGAGAACCGTAAAGCAGGTAAAATTTTTAATTACATTTATTAAAACTTTTAAATTATGTTTAGTATAGAGTTTTCAAGTTTGAGAGGATTTTTAATTTATTTTTTTGAATTTTGCTTAACTTTAATTAACAAAAGTTTAACATTAAAGCGATTATTAGTTAAAATTAGTTATGTGAGTTTTTTTTGCAACTTAGACTGTGTTATTATAGACATTACATAAATATAGTAACTACCAAAATATTAAAATTTTTCATTCAGCTGTTTACAATTAAATTTCAATTGATAGAATTTATTAATATTCTTTTTTCCTAGCGATTTACATGGTAACCAGAATTAATTAATATGTCAGGAAAGCACATGTCTAGCAATTATTAATATACAAATTCCTTTTCAGGCTATGGAACATTGAAACGTTTTCAGTTTTAAAGCAATCAAAACCTATCGCGTTATTTAGGTTATGTCAGTTCTCATTTAACAATTCATCTGTCAAATTTTATAACAATTCTTTAAAAATACAGGATATTACTCAGTTTATTAAAATGCGATATGGTTATTTTACCATCAGTTAAAACCCTTAATATTTATAGGGGACAAAGTGGCCGTTCACTCTAATTTATCAATCGATAACGGAAATAGTTGTCTTAAAAAATAATCAATGCGCATGTACGTTTAATATTACTGAAACCCCCAATATTCATATTTAGAAAACAAATCATAAATACTATTTTTTACAAAAAAATCTACATGTTGATTTACAATCAGAACATAAACAGTTATTGGAGATTTATATTAGTTGATGATGATTATTTGTGGCATTACTTATAATTTTTTATTCGATAAATATTAGGAACGCTCTTCTGCAAAAATAGGATTTTTATTTATTATAAAGCATTAAGGTATATTTCAAAATTAGTGATAAGAGACTATTTGTAATATTTTAAATATCAGTTTATAACAAATATATCATAGCATGTCACAACTGTTCATTAGAAAAGAGTTTTACTTCTTTCGTAACATCTTTTATAATAGCTATTTTATAACGAGTTTACTTGATCTTATATAACAGTTTAAATTAGCACTTTTATACCACTAAATACTGATCTTTTACAAGAGAATAATCAATTACTGTTTTATCAGATATGTTGGATGATAAATATCGAGTAAAGGAACACATTAGGACCAATGATATTGTACCGTTTAATTTGATATTATATGTATCCTCCTATAATAATTACATTAAAAATTTGTTTATTTAACATCGCTTATATAACTGTGGACAAAAAAAATATTATCAGATCTTATAGAATATCAGAAATAACACAAACTAAATGCATACGACAACTCTATGTAAACCGAGCTCATCCAACAATACCGACGAAGATAAACATATAAGCCAGATTTAGTTAAAGTTTAAGTAGAAACGTGCCATAAATTGTGTATAATAATAATACACTTAGTACTGGTAGTATCAATCAACTTTCATGGTAAAGTAAATCACCTAGAACATGACAAAAGTGAATAAAAGTTAAAACTACATACTAATCCGTGGGCTAATTCTAAACCTAAACAATCACAATAATTGATACTATATAGAAACTTTGGAGTTCTAGAATTGCTCTACACAATTAAAAGCAAATAACTGGTAAACTAGCTAAATAGGTGTTTTATGCCATTTGATGATTTTATATTTCACAAAACGTCCTGTATTACATATAATATACACAAATTATGGCAAATAAATTCTTAAGCGCTATCAATAGTGTGAATAAATAATCATTATCAAATAATTTTATGAAAAGTCGTATAATGTATTATGTCTTCTATTTTGTAATTAATTTAAAGAGGTTTCCTCATTCCTAATTTATGACGATATTTATAATTATTCATAGAAAGATCATTGACTTCGATTTTAACATATTTTTTTATCCGAGTAATTCATTCATAATTACATACAATATTATGAAAATAATTGGTTCGAAAATCATTCAATATTTGTATTGTAATATACCTTTCAAATATACCATTCATTAATACTCTTTTTATCTCATAGGTCTTGAACTTCGTTTTCGGCGAATTTTTGAATCCATTTTAACTAGTTCATTAAATATACAATATGTCGGTAAAAAGGTGATTTTAAACCCTGTTACACGTGCTGACATGTGTGAAGTGATATTATAAAACGATTTTATTCCAGTTTTCCTTGTATCCATGTGTAATATATACGTGCACGGTGCTAGATATCCTTGTTTTCTTATGGTAGTATGATATGCTCTTGTATTTAATACCCGCATTTTCTTCGATTGATTTTTAATAGACTAATAAAATATGCTAAAATGTCGTATAGCATTCAATAGTTATTGTTTGACTAGAGCTTTATATATTAAACAGCAAAAAATGAATTTATGTCTTCGTGGTTAATTAATTGCCCAGCTAAATAAAGGAGTCCAAAAAAATATTCTAGCTCTACCATATCACTATAATTGAGATCGTGATGCTTGTCTATATTTAACTGCCATTTCAGTTATTCTCTCGTTGGTACACTCACGAATATATAAGAATATAAGAATATATATATATATATATATATATATATATATATATATATATATATATATATATATATAGGTGAACTAGGTGTATGTCTATATTTACGATAGTCTAAGTGTTGTGAGTGTTTATTAAGTGTTTGACTTGGGACTGCAGGTATAGCCGTCCACCTCTTACTATGTGAAGATCAATTTAGAACAAAGGGAGAACTAATTAGTTTTTAAAGACTAACTCGTTCTATTTCCCGATTATATAAATATGCTATAAAACATAAACAAACTACTATATACAATAATACAACATATCCTCTTTCAAAATTTTTTTTTATTTATAATCGTGGATAAAATTCTCATAACCCTTTGATGGATTTCAATTTGGGATGTCTTGTTTCCTTCGTGTTTATGTCAGGAATCTGCAAAAAATCTAATTGTAGCGCTACGTGCTTTGTAACGAAATATATACTCAATACATTTTTGTTAATTTCCACTATTGAAAACTTATTTTTATTTTGAAAATTTGAGTTTTCCTACATTGTTAACTTAGTGAAATTTTATATTTGAAAATATTTACACTTTAATTTAAATGTGTCCATAATCTATTATAACGATTTTATATTACAAGCAATTATATTTTGTATTATTATTTTTTTTGTAATTCATTAAACAAATATTTCTTCATTATATTTTACTTATTCTAGGTGCTATATCTCAAAACCATTTAAAACAAATTTCTTATTTAATTTCTCTATTAAAAAATTGATTTTACTCAAATGTGATTTTACAATGATTTAACCAAAGGTTTCAACTTCGTCGTTTAATACTCAAAAATGGACTTTTATTATTTAATTTATAAAATTTTTACATCACTACTAATTTAATCGTATCTTTTAAACTATATAAATTTAATAATTTGTTTTGATGCACTTTTGTTCACTCTCCCTATTTAGATATACTGTAAAAGGAATTGCTAAATTATCCCTTTTTAGGAACCTATTATTCCACTAAATCCAGCTAGGTCAATTTGCTCCTTTCCTGATTTAATCAATTTGAAATTCCTTTTTAAATGGATGTTCTCGACCTTACTCGGGGCTTCAAATGAGGTAAAATGCTTCATTTTACGAATTAAATATTGTTTTACATAATCTGGAAAGATTTAAAATTTTTATTATTTGACTTTGGTTAGGTATTTTGAACTTTGGACACTGTAAAGAAAGAATCCAATTTAATGCTAATAATAAATATTTACATTTACTTTACAGTGGACTCTATATTAACCCTAAAAAAATTCACTAATGTGAACTAGTTACTAAAGATAAGAGGCCTGAGAACTGAAACAGAGTGTTTTTCCAACGTGCTGCAGGGATGTGTATAAACCATGTAATAACACTCCACACAAACTGTTTACATTGCCACCACTTAGAATTTAGGCTACTGTATCTAATTTGCTAATCGCATGCTCTGAGTGACACTCTTGAATTCGTACTTGGGGAACTTATGGGAGTATTTATCCAATGATTCTATGATCATTAGCTCCATTTATTAAAACTAAATACATAACTTATTAGGAAGAATCAGAATTTTGGTCTTAATAAATACAAATTCTACCAAATTATGTAAAAAAAACCGGTATACTATTAAATTTACTGTAATTTAAACGTGGTTCATGGGCTTTATAAAATGAACTACGTAAGTTTAAATTTTGATACAATATATCTGTATATATTCATGTTGGTTTCCCATGTTTTTTGGGACCTAAAACAAGATTTCTGACGGATATTTGTATATTAGGAACTAAGTATTTATATTTAAAAAATAAATACTTTACGTTTTTTATAAATTTTATGAATTATATTATCATCTTCCTAATTACATTTAATAATAATAAACTCAATTATGCAATGTTATAGCCGTCCTGAACGTGTTTGACAATTATTCACTCTTATATAAATTCTAAAAACAACTGCACTAGTTATATGTGAATGGCCAACAACTCAGGTCCAATATTTTTTCGGTATATGTCCTTCTGATAGTCGCACAAATCGCTTGGATAAATGTTTTGATTTTATATTCCCTCACAAGAAATAGATGCATTGCGTGCTACCGAAAAGCAACTTTTCGATTTTTAATTTGGGAATATTACGTATTTCAAGAATGTAGAATTTTAATAATGAGAAATGTTTAACTAAATAAGTTTTACTAATATTGTTTATGAAATCATAATGAATATTATATTTGA
This sequence comes from Aphrophora alni, assembly GCA_963513935.1. Classification (NCBI taxonomy): domain Eukaryota; kingdom Metazoa; phylum Arthropoda; class Insecta; order Hemiptera; family Aphrophoridae; genus Aphrophora; species Aphrophora alni. The sequence goes on from OY740768.1 coordinate 85,930,558, forward strand.
TTCATTTATAATTTTTTACATTATGGCTTATATATTTTTTTTAACACATATGAAACAGCTTTTTAATTTCCTAATTATTAAGTCATCTCAATACTTTAAAATTGGTGTGGATAGCATAAACTTTACAATCACTTATTTAATCCCCAATCACTAAAACTAATATTGTTTCAAAACACTTACATGAATAATAACAAATAAACTATAATAAAAACGCTCACGGATCCGAATCAAGTGTTACATATCACCGCATATTACGGATTTTGAAGATATCATTTAGTTAGTCATCTACCACTCACGAAATATAAACATATTGAGTTATCAAGACAACATATTTAAGAAAAATATACCCCAATATCATTTTACTTTCAAATTCTTTTCATTAAAACTCAGCTAGTTCAATATTTTAAGTTATCGAGGAGAGAGACTTCCAAGATATGGCATAAACATTGTCCCCCTCTTTTATGGCCGAATTTTCTATAAACAGCTTTTTATCAAGATAGCAAAACCCATTTCATTTCAATTTAACGTAATAAAGTAAAATACATTCGTCGTTAAAATAGTTTGAACGAACTTGTCTTTGTCTCATTCTGTGTTACAAAAATCAAGGCAACCACAATCTTCTTGCATGATTAAAAAAAAAATTGATAAATTAGGTAAAAGGAATTTTCTCCTGAAAAAACAATACGACATTCCTTATTTACGTAAACTGCTTCAAAACCTGATCTCTTGTCCTATTATCATGTCATATATTTAAATTATGACTAGATTTTTTTAAAGACATAAACTCGTCATAAGCATAAATCGTATATCCTTATAAGTGTATATTTATAAATAATATTCGTATTTAACAAAAAATTTCAGAACTGTCGTTTACCTTTACCTTCGATTTGTTATAGGCGTTGTAGTAAATAATCTTTACTTTGGTAATTTTCATATCTCATATATTTTGTTTACAGATTCCGATGTAATAATACAAATTTGACGCTAACTATTATAATTACGGAACACAACTAATATAGACAAAAACAATAATGTATATGTACACGTCCTTTATTTATGAAATAATATTTTTATTAATATATTGTACACAGTTTGAAAAACGGGAAGAAATAACAATAGCAGCAAAAAATTTAACTTACTTTTCTTTAATTTGTTTGAAGTGATGTAACAACATCTCTGCTTGTATAACCATATTTATAAATGTATAGTGTCAATGTAATTATATTTTATAGTTGAAGAGGACATAAAAACTTATAACAATTACATCCTAAACTCGACAATAAATTGATAAATATATACACAAGGTGGTCTAGTCCAAACAATAAACTTTTTTCTTGGGTGATAGAGTAAAATAAAAGTAACTCGAATACGCAACTTAATCAATTCTATTTCAATCACCCACATAAAGAGATATTATTTTGAATTTTTCCCAAACAAACTGTACATTTGCCAAAAAAATGTAGATATTCTGGAATATTTTGATTCATTCCTTAATTTTTAACATTACCATCGTATTCTACATAAAATATCAAGTGATGATTTTCAGTTTTAGTTTTCTGGTTTTGTATTCATTGAGGTTAATTACAATCATATTCAAACAAAACAGAATTCGTAATTTTTATTTATTGTGCATGATCACGGTTAAAACCAAAACTAATATAGAAACAAATAGAATTGTGAAAATATATGTCGTCTGCTTCAATGGATGCCCGTTATATGTTTCATTTCATAAAAATTACTTTAACTTCAATTGAGAGAAAATTTCGAAAAATTCCTTTATCTGATTCAAGACGGTGTTAAATTAGATTTTGCAAACAAACTCAAAATTTCAATTTTATCTATTTTTACAGATATTTTGTATTCCATAAAGACACAACGGGTTCGTTACGTAAAGTCCAAGAATAGGAATTATCTTATCGTGGACTTTACGTCGCTTGGACTAACTTCAAAAACACTATTTTTTTATTTAATAACAATTAGTATACGTGGTTGGTTATAACCGCATAATGAACAAACATCTATTTCAAAAGTCAAATGGACCGGTTAATATGGCCTTGCTTCGCTCGGTAAATTATTCATGGATCTAAAATAATCTGTATTGAAATAATGTAAACCAACATTATATGTACTTTGCAATATTATAGTATTGGTTTACTCGAATGATGTATATTTAGCTTCAGATCAAATTGAACAAATAGAGTTAGGTTTTGTGAATGGATATGATTCAATACTGAAGTATCAAATATAGCTGCTATTATTAGGTTTTGAATAGGAAAGGAAAGCTGAGCATTATTAATCCATTATATTGGCATCCCTGAGGAAACAAATCAACAATGATTATTTGACGCAATTTTATTTGCAAATACATAATCCGCGACAATTGTAAAGATACAATCATTTACACATTAGTTGCTTTGTCAACATGATGCCTAGTTTAATTTCCCAAGAGTAAACATTTAATTAATGTCTAATTATTGGGTATTTTGTCTACTTGCAAAGCAGTTGAGTGCCTCCTTTGTTTTTCCTTTGTTTGTTTCTATCTGTAAGATTACATTCCTATCTTTATCACCAAATACCTCAAGTTTATCCAGATCTGTTGGAGATAAATAACGATTACTATATTTAAATATATATTTTAGACTCTGAAATTGCCTAGATATAAGTGTATGTGACAGGAAGTACAATAGTGGAAAAGAACGAAAAATTGAGTTCCATTCATTTAAGTCTATATTAGTTCTTTCTTTGTGTGTGATGAAGCACTTCTATCCACATTCGTCAGAGTATTCAGTTTTCTATTATTCCCTACCCCTGTCGAAGTAACTTTATTCTTTAATGTTTCACAAATAAAAACGTTTCCTGAAATTAATTTAATAAAGATGTATTCCACCATGTAAACGCATTTGTTGAAAAGTGTGGAGCTGTTTAACAGAGACACACACTCAGATGTTGAGGTTCACGTTGGAAAAGGTAAGAGTGTTGTAGATTATGGACCACTCTGGTGAAGGCAGAAGAGTTCACAAATATGAGTTTGTAGTATACGTAGATCACAAACGTATAAAACTATGTGTACCTTTTAGAAACTCTTCCTATCTTAATACTTATATAAAAATATAATGGTGGTCCCTTACAAATAACTGTTAGATATTAGAAAACTACTTTAATTAGATTATTAAAGCTTTTTTTAACTATCCTGTGTCTGATATTTAAAATATTTCTCCGAAAAGACTGCCATTTTATAACTGATCAACGCAATCACATTTTTAGCAAGTTTTCTTAAATCATTGTTATTTGTATTATTATAATTAGTGTGATGTATTTGTGAATATCTTTACAATTTACAATATTTAATTTGATCTAACAACTGACCCTAGAAGTGATGTGTAAACAAGTTATTATACCAAAAATCTTGCGTATTAAAAAAAGATTCCCTGCTAACATTTAAATTGCATATTACTTAATAAGTAAAGGTATAAGATATTTCAGTATTTCGAACGTATTTTAGTATTTTCTAAATTTTTTTTTAACTACACAACTAAAATCTGTCCACCTTTCTGAAGGAAATGATAATTTGAAGTTGTGTTTTCCTTAAAATTACTATTGTTTGTGATTTTTTTCAAATTAAGCCTAACGATTTTCTTTATTCCGTAATATATATATATATTCCAACGGTAAACCTTTTCTTGGTTAAGTTGAATGATGTTTTCGGACCCCACTTTTTTGGGACGCCGATTTATTCAACGGTTTTTCGTTTGAGAATAAGTTATTTCCACCTACTGGAAGTTTTATAGGCAATCTCGCTTTGTTTGGCCTAGGTGAAATAACTATGTGTCGAATATTCAGTTTTCTGAATATCCTGACTAAAAAAAAACTTCTACGTTATACTTCCAGTACTTTATATTTGATTCTAGCTCAGTTAGAACACAAGTGAATGATTTTACTTTTTGTAAACCTCTGAGTAGTGAGTACACTGAAACTAACCTTGTAAATTGTTTATTTGTGCTTGCAAATATTTTATGAAATTTCACTGTATCAATTCTTAATCTATAACTCATAAACTATTGGGATATTTGAATACTAGGTGTTTTTTGTAAATAATAAATTTTTTTATAAAGCAAATAAAATTTTAATAATTCTCTTTTTTTTTTTTTTTATTTCAAACATAAAATAAAACTTTTTGGATTTTACTTTCTCCAACAAATACAAAATAATAACTTTCCTTTCAATTTAATAATAAAATCTTAAACTACAAGGCAGAACCAATTATTTACCTAACTATAATTTATTCTAATATTTTATACCCAATTTCATTTAATTTATATTTTAATAAAAGATTTAATTCGAATTTACGATTTAATGAATTCAATTTTTAATTAATAATACAAATATTTTATCTAATCTAACATCCTAAGTAACCCAGTATTTTAAAATAAATTTATTTGAATTTATTTCAGGCAAATTTAATCAGGGACTAACGTATTTACGTTTCTACCGACCTTTTCACAACTGTCCAGGCGTCGCGACGTTTGATATGAAGTCCGCGAGCGTTGTTTAGCGATGGCAGGCTACAGATGCTCTGCGTGCTGGTTAAGTTGTCTCGTTGATGAAGGTTGATCCCTGTAGGGTTGTCTGGAAGAATGTTGGATGAATTTTTAAAGATGGTTGTGGTGATGTGTCTGAAGTCCCGGTTCGGCTATTCTCTCGACGTTAAAGTTGCATGTCCAAGTGGTCGCCTGGTGATGTCCTGGAGTCCTATCCGGAAGCTATACGAATCACTCCATGTATCAGCTGCTTTGTAGGTTATGTTACTTCTCCAGAATAATCCAAGTTAGGCCAACTTTGTAATGACTAAGTTGCCACTGACGTTCTTGTAGATTATAGTTGTGTCTATTGCTGCATTCTAAATTAATATCGCAATGACGTATGTTCACACTTGTTATACAAATTATTAGGTTAACTAAGAAAATACTTAGCTTTTTGCTTACTATGGTATTTTATAAAAAACGAGATCAAGGCTCGATGTGTTCACTTACATCGCAGAAATATCAAGGCTCGATGTGTTCACTTACATCGCAGAAATATCAAGGCTCTCGAGTTTCCCCGAGCAATCGTTTATATAGACTCATCTTCAGCCATCCCCTTCTACCGTTCCTCTCTTATCTCTCTCCGTGCAGTTTTGGCCATTTAAAATCCTTTTCCTTTGTAACTCCTCCAGGGTTTTCCCTATTTTATTGAGAGTGACATTTTTGAATTCAGCTCGTTGTCTTCTTTACACACGAACTCGAGTGATGCTCGTACGATTCTTGGTTCGCGTACACGACCCGCGCACGTTTTTCCGCGGCCATTTCTCCCGGAAAAGTCTTTGTTTTTTGTTTTTCCCGGTTTTTTGTTTTCACTTCTTTATGTCCTTTTGGTTTGTGTTAACTAGCCGGATTTTCTCTTTTTTTCTGCTTCTGGTTGTCTTGCTGTAGGGTTAGGGAGTTAAACGATTTTCTACAAACTTGGGCTTTCTTTTACTCCCGAAACATATTTTAAATACTGGATTATTTTTACATAACTACGTTATCAGCATACTATTTAGCGTTTTGAGTTAATAAAAATTTAAGTTTAACTTTTTATCTTGCTCTAAAGGTGCGAATTCTGTCATCTTTTCCCTTTAATAAAATTTCAAGTTTTTCTTTTTAATTATACATTTTGTTTGTCATTACTAAAATTTGTTTTGGTTAGAATTTAAAAAACTTTCTTTTTTATATACTTTTTTATCATTTGAACTAAGTGGATTAACATTAACTTTTTTATTTAACGAAATTTCGCAAAAACTTATTTCACCTTTATTTTAGGCCTTCTTATGAAAAGCCTGAAAAACCTTTTCTTTTTCAATTTAGAGGAATTTTGAATTTCTCCTCATACTTTAATAGTCTGTATTATACGTAACTTTGTGACTTTATATTATCTAATCTTGCAGTAAATACACCCGCGGTTAGCGTAATGCATTTCCTGAAGATATTTGTTTTTATTTAATTTCTGGATTTTGGCTTCCCGTATTAATTTTTAAGTATTTTTTACAAGTCCTTATTCCTTTTCGAACAGGCAGGGTCCAAGAGTTTAACTTAGCCAGATAACTACTCTCCCGCGTCAACATGATTTTCGTGACCTACATGAGGCTTTAGCCCACGGTAAGTCCGGACTATTCAAATTTATAAAATTAATTACAAATTCAAAATCCAGGACCTACAACGGGTTGTATCCGTTGTAAGCTACCCCTCTTAAGATATCTGGTTTGATCGGCTCCGCCATAAATCCAAGATATTGAAAACCACTAAATATAATAATACTTCCGTTTCAAATTTCCTCCTATCTTATTACATTCTTATATCTAGTTCTGCCTTCCTATCCTAACAATTTACAGATTACATATTCATAATTTTTATATATACAATTCATACTATACATTTCATTGTTCTTCTTATTCTGCATAATCTGAAATTACATTTATACAACATGACATGGTATACATTTCCTTTTGAAATGTTCACTGGGTGAGTTCACTTCCACTGAAAACACATGTTTATACTGTACACAACTTATATAAATACAGGGACACATTTTAATTTGCCTGATAACCAACTAACAATACTTTACTGGATTACATTTTCATACTACTGTTATGTTCCTTGCATTCATATTTCCCGAATTTTTTCAATCCGAGTTTTTTGTACGTTTTATTTTACATTATTATTATTTTTTTTTATTATTTGCCTTTGTGGCTTCAATTACAATAATTGAGAGTTTTTTAATTAATGAATTGTTTATTTGTTTAAGTTTTTTTTTTTTTTTTTTTTTTTTTCATTTTCCATTCGTTTGTTTTGATAAGTTTTCTTACTTCAAGTTTTTCCTAGGTTATTAGTTAAACTTCTTTCTTCCAGAATCCTAACTACTCCGATTCTCCTAACAACTTTTACGCATAATTAATTTTCTGGTAATTAATATGCAACCCCGATACACCCCTGACTCGTGTATTAGGCCATTCCAGGCACCTGATTTGTTCGTAGGTTATATTCAAACGTTTTCTTCCTGGATCTGTATTACTATTTAGTTTAAAACTAGCAAACACATTAGCATGTAAGATAGAAATACTTAGGCCTTTCAATCAATTGAGATGCGTTGAGTTGTTTATTTAGGCCTACTTCCTTCATTTCAGTCTTCTCAGTCTGCCGTGTTCCCTCTCTCCACTTCCGTCGACCTTGAACTTCCCTTGACTTTAGTTCAGCTGTGTTGCAAACCGCCCCATCCTAGCCTACTTTAGTTCCTGTCTTTTTCTATCTTCATTCATTGCGTGTTTACTAATTCATAATATTTACATTTGATATCTGTCTTCACTCCTTGTCTAAGTCCACACAGCTGACTTCCAATTTGGCCTACTTTCTCTTTGTACCGTACATGTTTCCTACTTAATTTAGTTTTATTTACAACAGAAATATTAGTGTTTTTAAATCTGACTTTAGACATTTTTCCCCGCACTTTTGACAGTTGATTGTAGTCACGCGTGTCTGTTCCTCCTACAGATATTAATAATTCTTCTTGTGATTGTTTATTATTATACTTTTTATTGTTAATCGAGTGGTCGGAATATTTACAGTGTAGTGCAGTGCTTGACTTCGCCTGATTTGGATTACAACGCTTATTTGAATATTTACAGTTTCGGCTACTTTGGCTGCGTCGCGACGCGTAGTTGGTAACTGGATATATTTCACCACTATACCTAACTTTAATTGGTACATTAATCTTTTTTAATGCCCTATTACGCGAAATTTCGTCCTTGGCTTCTTTAGATAGCATCTTGGGTACGATTAAATTTTTGGATTTTTGCCCCTTCCTTCGTTGAACAGATAACCCCTTCGGTATCATTTGATCCAACCCTTCTTCGTTTTGTATCCTAACCTTATCAATATTCCTAGCTGTTGTGTCCGGCTTCCTATCTTGACTCATGCTACAATTCCTTTCCATTACATCGTTGATGCCCGTTTTTTCTATTTCCGGTACATTAACGATTTCAGCTTTGTTTACTAACTCATTTATGCTAATTTCATTTTCATTTAACTTATTGGTTTGGAGTTTAGTATTTATCACCTCGATTTTGTCGGATTTAATTACCTCCGATTTAATTAAATTTATTGATTTATTGTTTTTATAGTATCGGGAATTAATATTAAAACATTTTCCCTTTAAACGTGTTATTGCAACTTTTTTGTCAATAAACGGGATTTTAATATTATCCTGACCTATTTTAAACATTGCAAATTCTTCTTGCATGTTTATTTTGGCTTGTAAATTATATAAAAGGTCACATCCCATAATTATCCTAGATTTTAGACCTTTTACTACCAAAAATTGTAGATCTACGCATTTATCTAACAGTTTAATTTCAATTAGGACTTGCTTGTTAATTTTTTGCACCTTCCCTTTTAATGCCCCAATTATTTCTAGGCACGCTACCGGTAATTCTAAGATTTTGACATCTTCCGATTTTAATTGATCGAGGTAATCCTGTTGGATAACGCTTACTCCAGCTCCTGTGTCAATCTCAAGGTAACCGGTACTTGTTCCAAGTTCGACTGGAATCGCGGGTATTTCTTCTATGGGTTTTTCAGTTATAATTGGCTCGTCCTTATTATCTAGCAAGTCTTCTCTAATATTGACATTTAAACTACTTAATTGTTTAGGTTGATATTCGCGCTCCTTTTCGACGACTTTTTTGCCTACTTCAGGTTCGATCCTACTACAAGGAGTAACTTTTTTATTTCCTAACTTTTTGGTATTTACCTGCACTTTAACTTTTTTAACTTTAATCTTTTGCTTTATTGTTTTTTCTACAGCCCTGTCATTCCGAAAACATCCATCCTTTGGCAGAACCTCACTTATTAGTTTTTTTTCTGCTGGTTAGGATTCGAGTTGAAAGGACGTGGTTTATTGGAACTTGGGTGATTAGAGTTATTTGGGTTTTGAGCATAGGATCTTTGGATAGGGGGGTTATTTCTAGGTGTGAAATTTTGCCTATTTTGCGTGTCTTGAGCGTCCTGGGGTCTGCCTCGCCGATTTTCCTCTATCATATCGACATTGTTCAAAAAGTTTATCGCATCTTGAATCGTTTCACTATGCTTACCTATGCTTGCTAGCCTAATTTGTTCGCTAAAGTGTTGCATTACTGTGAATACTAGGAAACCTTCAGATAAGGGGGGATCTAAATCTCGAGCTTTATTTACTACCATACAGAAATATTCTGTTCTACTAGCATTCCCCTTCTCTACATACTTATTGTTTTCGATATAATTTCTGATCGCTTTTTGTTTTTGTAGCGACCAGTAGTTATTTAAAAATGCTTCCTTAAATTCGGCATACTTCATCTCTTCGCGGTTTGTTACGTTAAACCATTCGAGTGCATAACCTTTAAGATGGCGTCTAATGAATTTAATCTTCTCCCTATCTTCTAAATAGGGATTCAACTCGTCCATTAACCCTTCTATGTCCCTTAAAAATTGTTTAGGCATTTCTTTACTGTTTCCCCAAAATTCAATTTTAGTTGCTTCGCTCTCATAACGCGGCATCATTATTCCTACACTCCTAATACCACCTCCCTGACTCAACACGTCTAATATTTTCTTTTCGACGAGTTGCACCCGACTTTCCATTGTTCTGAAGCCCTCATCTACTGTGTTCTTCATGGTGCTCGTCGTTTCTTCCAGAACATGGATCGTTCCTTCAATTTTCCCAAATTTCTCTTCCACCTTGGTATGTTGTTCCTTACACCTCACGCTTTCTTCCTCCAGGCTTCGTTCCAGGTCTCCCAGCTTTCCAGAGATTAAGTAGTATAATTCTTTTTGTTCCTTCTCTCGCTGTAACCTTTCTGCCTCCTTTTCTTCCCGGATTTTTTCATCCTTGAGCCGTCTTCTTTCCTCTTTTCTTTCCTGTTCTTCCTGATCTTTCTTCGCCCTTTCTTCTTTATCTTTTTTATATTGTTCGAAGAACTCTTTCATTGCCTTATCCGCCATTTTAACTTTTGCTTTTTTATACTATTTTAATTTGATTTAATTGTTTTTATTTATTTAATTTTGTTTTGATCTGTCGCGTCGGAAAACTCCCAATTATTTTAAATTTATTTTTACTCCAATCTTTTTAGGCCTACAACCCCTAATTTTCCGATTTTACCACGACAAATGTAATTTATTGGTTAATTAATTTTAATGTTTTAATTTCCTCTCTCCCCCTCTGAACCTTAATACGACACGAACCCGGGAAATACTTCAGACGTGGAAAATAGCAGTAGTGTGGCTTAATATTAAACACAATTCTAAAGCTAACATACACAGTTTCAAGCACAAATAAATTTACGTTAGTTTTTTGACTGAATTTTACTTTTGGTTAATTTTTTAACCACAAGTGAAATCGAGCCAACACCGAAGGGCGCCAATTCTCCAACGGTAAACCTTTTCTTGGTTAAGTTGAATGATGTTTTCGGACCCCACTTTTTTGGGACGCCGATTTATTCAACGGTTTTTCGTTTGAGAATAAGTTATTTCCACCTACTGGAAGTTTTATAGGCAATCTCGCTTTGTTTGGCCTAGGTGAAATAACTATGTGTCGAATATTCAGTTTTCTGAATATCCTGACTAAAAAAAAACTTCTACGTTATACTTCCAGTACTTTATATTTGATTCTAGCTCAGTTAGAACACAAGTGAATGATTTTACTTTTTGTAAACCTCTGAGTAGTGAGTACACTGAAACTAACCTTGTAAATTGTTTATTTGTGCTTGCAAATATTTTATGAAATTTCACTGTATCAATTCTTAATCTATAACTCATAAACTATTGGGATATTTGAATACTAGGTGTTTTTTGTAAATAATAAATTTTTTTATAAAGCAAATAAAATTTTAATAATTCTCTTTTTTTTTTTTTATTTCAAACATAAAATAAAACTTTTTGGATTTTACTTTCTCCAACAAATACAAAATAATAACTTTCCTTTCAATTTAATAATAAAATCTTAAACTACAAGGCAGAACCAATTATTTACCTAACTATAATTTATTCTAATATTTTATACCCAATTTCATTTAATTTATATTTTAATAAAAGATTTAATTCGAATTTACGATTTAATGAATTCAATTTTTAATTAATAATACAAATATTTTATCTAATCTAACATCCTAAGTAACCCAGTATTTTAAAATAAATTTATTTGAATTTATTTCAGGCAAATTTAATCAGGGACTAACGTATTTACGTTTCTACCGACCTTTTCACAACTGTCCAGGCGTCGCGACGTTTGATATGAAGTCCGCGAGCGTTGTTTAGCGATGGCAGGCTACAGATGCTCTGCGTGCTGGTTAAGTTGTCTCGTTGATGAAGGTTGATCCCTGTAGGGTTGTCTGGAAGAATGTTGGATGAATTTTTAAAGATGGTTGTGGTGATGTGTCTGAAGTCCCGGTTCGGCTATTCTCTCGACGTTAAAGTTGCATGTCCAAGTGGTCGCCTGGTGATGTCCTGGAGTCCTATCCGGAAGCTATACGAATCACTCCATGTATCAGCTGCTTTGTAGGTTATGTTACTTCTCCAGAATAATCCAAGTTAGGCCAACTTTGTAATGACTAAGTTGCCACTGACGTTCTTGTAGATTATAGTTGTGTCTATTGCTGCATTCCAAATTAATATCGCAATGACGTATGTTCACACTTGTTATACAAATTATTAGGTTAACTAAGAAAATACTTAGCTTTTTGCTTACTATGGTATTTTATAAAAAACGAGATCAAGGCTCGATGTGTTCACTTACATCGCAGAAATATCAAGGCTCGATGTGTTCACTTACATCGCAGAAATATCAAGGCTCTCGAGTTTCCCCGAGCAATCGTTTATATAGACTCATCTTCAGCCATCCCCTTCTACCGTTCCTCTCTTATCTCTCTCCGTGCAGTTTTGGCCATTTAAAATCCTTTTCCTTTGTAACTCCTCCAGGGTTTTCCCTATTTTATTGAGAGTGACATTTTTGAATTCAGCTCGTTGTCTTCTTTACACACGAACTCGAGTGATGCTCGTACGATTCTTGGTTCGCGTACACGACCCGCGCACGTTTTTCCGCGGCCATTTCTCCCGGAAAAGTCTTTGTTTTTTGTTTTTCCCGGTTTTTTGTTTTCACTTCTTTATGTCCTTTTGGTTTGTGTTAACTAGCCGGATTTTCTCTTTTTTTCTGCTTCTGGTTGTCTTGCTGTAGGGTTAGGGAGTTAAACGATTTTCTACAAACTTGGGCTTTCTTTTACTCCCGAAACATATTTTAAATACTGGATTATTTTTACATAACTACGTTATCAGCATACTATTTAGCGTTTTGAGTTAATAAAAATTTAAGTTTAACTTTTTATCTTGCTCTAAAGGTGCGAATTCTGTCATCTTTTCCCTTTAATAAAATTTCAAGTTTTTCTTTTTAATTATACATTTTGTTTGTCATTACTAAAATTTGTTTTGGTTAGAATTTAAAAAACTTTCTTTTTTATATACTTTTTTATCATTTGAACTAAGTGGATTAACATTAACTTTTTTATTTAACGAAATTTCGCAAAAACTTATTTCACCTTTATTTTAGGCCTTCTTATGAAAAGCCTGAAAAACCTTTTCTTTTTCAATTTAGAGGAATTTTGAATTTCTCCTCATACTTTAATAGTCTGTATTATACGTAACTTTGTGACTTTATATTATCTAATCTTGCAGTAAATACACCCGCGGTTAGCGTAATGCATTTCCTGAAGATATTTGTTTTTATTTAATTTCTGGATTTTGGCTTCCCGTATTAATTTTTAAGTATTTTTTACAAGTCCTTATTCCTTTTCGAACAGGCAGGGTCCAAGAGTTTAACTTAGCCAGATAACTACTCTCCCGCGTCAACATGATTTTCGTGACCTACATGCGGCTTTAGCCCACGGTAAGTCCGGACTATTCAAATTTATAAAATTAATTACAAATTCAAAATCCAGGACCTACAACGGGTTGTATCCGTTGTAATATATATATATATATATATATATATATATTATATATATATATATATATATACATACATATATATATATATATATATATATATATATGTGTGTGTGTGTGTTTGTGTGTGTGAGTGTGTGTGTGTGTGTGTGTGTGTGTGTGTGTGTGTGTGTGTGTGTGTGTTTGTGTATTTTTTAAAATGTAACAATTTTTTTTAAATCAACTATTATTCAAAACTATATTAAATAACTTTTGTATATCTTGAAAAACAGTGATAAAAATTTTATTTTGGATGATTCAGGTTTTTCTAAAATATGATACAATAATTTTTTGTTACTTAACATACTTACTCCAAAACTGTTTAATTTTTTTAATTATATATATAAATTCTACCTATCCTTCTGAGAAAAATGATATATTATAAGTTGGGTTTTATATAAAAATAATATTTTTTAATAATTTTTAAACAAAGGTAATTTTACATTTGCCGGTCGCAGTGTTAAGGAAATGACGAGCATAAAGCTAGTCAATGATTTTTATTTATTTAGTACACCATCAGTGTTATGGTAACTGTACGATAAGACAAAAGGACGATGAGGTTATGAAGTGTTCGCACAGTGTTCCCCAGGGTAAGTAGTGATGAAGAGGCCCAAGTGAAATATTGCATAACATTTACTTAGTCGGAATACCATGAAGGGTATGGTAGTTGTAACATCAGAAATGATAGTAGATAAATTACTATCATCTACTGTTGTATTATACAGGTTATGTTTCAGTGAAGTCAAGTTTTATGGTATATTGGGCCTTGTGAAATCATGGAAAAATAATCAATTGGATATGGTGCCGAGGTGTAAATGTTAACCCATCATATGATTTTTGACAGTTTGTATATAACTGTCAACGAAAAAGCCTTGTTTTGGTATAGGATGATATGTTCCAAAATGTATTTTTAGTAAGTCACTTTGTTCCTTTACACAAAGAATAAACCAATTATTAATCAAACCTTAATGTCTAAAAGTATCAGGAAAACTCTTGAATCACATGACCATATCGGAGATATAAACCAATAGAGTGTTGTATATAAAGTAAGAAAGCCTAAGAACATTAATTAGAGTGGGTACATTTCACTTATCAAAGTAAAGTGAACAAGTATGGATATCAGAGAACAGGGTGGAGTTAGAGGATCGAGTAAATTCACGTTCGGGGCTATGGGTAACGATTGCATCAGATATGTCAAGAGACGGAAGTTATATGCACTAAACATAACCTCTCACTAAATACATTTTTTTTATGTTGTTACTTCCATCTGATCAGTGGTTAGAGAAAGCTCTTTTTTTGAGGTGGGAAAACGTAATATAAATATATAGCCTCTATATATTGCAGTGCCCTCCATTGATTAAAATGAATGTAAATACCAATAGCAGAAACAGGACTGAACTCAATTGGATCACTAAAGAAATGTTGGTGTCTCGGGTTAAAATAAATAATTTTTAAATTAAATAAATATTTATACAGAAGTAAAAATTAGGATTTATTTTAGAACGTATAAATATATTAATACACGGTTTATAATGTTGATAAGCAACTTAAATCTGCAGATAACAGTTCTAGTCAATGGTTAATGGCCATGGTCAATAAAAATAATTAAAAATCATGTTGAAATTTCACAACCTTCTAAACTTCTTTAATTACTATTTGTTTTAATGAATTTATCTATAACTTATAACTGAAACGAGATAATCCAATGTTTTTACATGATAAATTAACCTGTACATAAAAAGAGAGTGATTGTAAATATCTGAGAGTTGAAAGTGAAGACATTTACTGATAAAAAAGGTCTATGAACTATACTTCTTAAAAACTATGGATATGAAATAGTTAGATCACCTACTATTTTTATAAAATGTTCTTTATTAAGCGAAGTGTTCTTTTGTGTAGTCTTTTAGGTTTGGAAATGGATTTTAGACTCCTTTCTGGCTGCCAATATTACTTTAGAAAAAGTAAAAATCAACAACAGATACTATAATACTTTGTTTTATTACATTTGAATATAAGGTATTAAATTATATAATAGAGATTATGTATCTTAATAACACTCGTAAAGAGTGTTGCGAAGATTTTAACATATTTGTATATTATTAAAAAAGTAAAATTGTTTATATGAACATAGGTCCGGTTTGTTTTCCGTCTGTCGATCATCTTGTGTTTTTTTTTTTAAATGTATGATAACATTAGAAATTATTAAGATAATGAGTTGGTAGACATATACATGTTCTACCAACATGTAGATATTTATGCTATTTTTTTATCCTAATACTAAGATCCAAAATTTTACTATTTAAATATCCTAAATGGCAATCGTTTAAAATTTTTAAAGTAAAATATCACGGAAACCATAAAGTTTACAAAAATATCTTATATAAGACAAAATATTTAAAACTTTTAATGGTATCAAAATGGGGCTTTTAATTATTCTGTATCTTGAAAAATAATCAAGTTATCGTTGAAAAACTGAAAACGAAAAAAATTGGTTTTTCTTAAGTATACACAAAATGATTAAAATAATCCTTTACATCATTATGGAATTTTTATTTTATTTTTACATTTGTTTTGTTAAAAGTCAAAGTAATAAAACAAGGATTCCATTTCTAATAAATAAATAATACGAAAGATTGGCGACCAGAAAACATTGAACTCATTTACACAATTATAATGATTTTATAAAATTGTAATAAAAAATAAACCAAAAAGATATATTTTTAAAAACTTATCCAAAAGCGGAAAAAAATTAGTTGTTTGTTATATCTACAAAAATCTAAGTAACTGGTGTGTTTTTTGTGATGCCCACCATAATATTAGGAGTTTAAAAAAATCGTTATTGCTTACCACTAAAATTTGAGCACCTCACAAAGAATAGAAATTATTGTGGAAAATAATATAATAAAATAGATGATTTACAAAAGATTAAGGATATAACCAATTAATAATATATGTTGGAAAATTCCCTTAATTTAGTAATTTAGGATCAGATATATCAAGAAACTGTTATTAGAAGAAACCCCAACAATTATCAAGAAAACCCCAATAGAAATACTATGGTTTAAATTCCAAAAACCACCCAATTTTCCTAAACGTGGCGTGTTTTTATTTAAAGGTGTATAATTATGTTATAATTCCATAATCATAATTGGATTCTGAAGGACTTGGTTCGAACAGTCAAAAACTATTCAACATAGATTGAAGATCTATTTCAGAGTTTCAACAACCTGATATAATTACATTAAACATGTTGATCTTATTCAGAGTGTCCAACCTATTTTTGGATATTTTTTTAAAAACCTTTAGGCCATGAGTCCCAACGTTGCTTTCTTTTGAAGGTATGACTAATGTTACAGTTTTTGTATTGTTATGTGTGTCACTACTAAAATCTGCATCAGAAATGTTCAGTAATTGATCATAATTAATATTGTTAGGATCGCAAATATCAACGTAATGTTGTCCACGTTCTTATTTAATTTTTATCGTTTCCAATGTTTCAATAAATGAAGCAAAAAAAAAACAAACTTTCTAATGACAATATTGAGTTACAACACTCTTGTTTCACAGTGTTTACAGCCTAAAGACGAACGTTTTACGTAATTTGACTTCCTGTATTTTAAAAATTACATAGTTTTATTGCTTTTGTTTCAATAATAAATGAGGGAATTAATAGTGCAATTACGTACAAATAAATAATCAACTATAAAAGTTATAGTAACTAGAATGTCAAAAGTTCACCATGTTTATTAGCTAAACAACCACTCGTGCAAATAGCCTGTTGCAACAAACCAACCTGATTACAAAAATAAAAATTACCTTTTTTCTATAAGAAGCTTCTTGTATTTGGGAAGTGTGGTTTGGTTTAAAAAAACACAAATATAAAACTGAGAAAAACGTTAATCCACAATTTCTTCACAAAATTACAATAAAATAAAGTGTAAAAACAACTGGCAGAAGCCGAAACATTATTAAAATATAGCATTTTTAACCTGTCAGGAATTGGATGGGGGCAGATATCAAGAAGATAGGTTAAAGCTTATTTAAAGTGGAGTTGCAAAATAGGGAATGTTAGCCTTTTAGCTACGATAATATATTACTGCTTGAATGTTATCATACACAGAACTCTCGAGAAAACTGCAAGCAGAAGGGTCGTCTCCCTCTCAAAGGAACGGAAAGAGACATATGAACTTAGTGTTCAACCCCATGGACTAAATTAATTTTAAACATTTAATCAGTGAATCCCCACTGTAAATATACAAATAAAAATAATCGTACAAATCAAATCAAGTCACACATACCGACTATTGTAATAGTTCTTGATAAACAATAAAGATAAATATCAATACATAGATCAGCAAATGATAGATTATGTGTGGTAAAGTAGCTACTGCAAATAAATGTCCCAAGATGAGTTAGAAAAATCGGAGCACTCACTATGAAGAACTCGTGAAAGAGACTATCACAGTTGTTAGAAATCATTGTGGATTCCTAGAGTCGGGTTCTTATGAAATTAAAATGATTTGGACAATAAATAAGTCAGTGCTAAATTTTTATGTAGTGACAATTTCTTTAGTTATTAAATTCTCACATAACTATAAATTGTAAGTTAACCTTAATTGATATCACAGTCGAAAGCATTGAATTGGCAGTAAGTGAAATTAACTTTTTTTAAGGCAACATAGTGAGACGAGAACGTTCATGTAATGATATAAAAAACAATAGATATGGTTACTTTTGAACAATAGTATGAGGTTAATGTATTAATTGACTTAATGGTATTATTGGATTATTTTAGTAACATGAAGAAAGAGTAGAGCCATATCCTCAAATAATTTCAACAATAATAAGGTAAGACTTTTAAAATATAATTTTTAGTTATATTTTAGAAACATTTTCAGAATGGTCGATAATTTAAATTCATATTCAGTAAATATTTGTATAAAGTCCGAAATATTTTGCTGGTTTTTTAGAATTCATGTGATTTTTATATTTTATTATAAAATCTGAAACAAGTGTTTAAATATTCATAACATTACCATTTACATACTGCACATTTATGAATTTCACCGACTTAAATATTATGTGAAAATTAAAGGTGATCGTTAGGTAATGTTAATAGGTACAGTCATTGAAATAAATTACATAACTTTGTTTTTGAAATAGATGGCCTTCGTAATAAATACAATACACTAAGTTGTGTGTAGTAATTTTGAATTTAAAAACATATTTACAAATCGACCTTAACGTTTTCCTTTAATTCATTATTAAATAAATAAAGGTAAAAAATTATTTATTAAGAAAGATACCAATTCCCTTGATGTCCCCGAGGAGCAGTTAACATTAGGATTCAACTGCTTCAAAAGCTTCATTTACAGCCAGGTAATTGTGCTGAAAGTTAATACTCTGCCATGCTCAATTGGAAATAACTATTTACAAATGCTGCTTAAACTTTATGAGTTGATATTATTATTTTTCCCTTTCATGATCATGTTTCCTACTTAATTGCAGTTGTTGAATAGTGTAAATAAAGTAACATACTCCCTCTAAAAACGTGTCTATGAAAAACGTTGTTGTCTGTGTTTGGAATTCATCTAAAATCAACTCATAGAGAAAATAAATATATCATATTATGACATAATTGTGTAATGGTTCTAAATAATTATTAACCTTGCGTATTCTATCAATGAATTAATTGTTGTGCAAAATATTAGTTTTTGTTTTCAATGCAATTATTTGTTTTTCCACAATCACTTTGAAGCTTTCGATGACTATAAATACTATAGCCTCAAATATCTAAGAGCTATGTGAAATTAGTTACATGTACGGCTCAAATATAGCGTTGAAGAAATTATTAAAATTTAGGAAGATTTCAGCGATTCTTCTTAGAGAAAAAGATTTCAGTTTCCAGTAATCTTCCATTTTATTCTATATTTAGAGGTGTATTGCTTAGAAATATAGGTTTAAAAATAATTTCTGAATATTATTTAGATAACTTTCAAAGTCTGGTGAAAGCAAAACACATCAATTTTGATTCAAGTGATGCCGTATTGCTTAATGCAGTCACTACAGTTTCAGTAGGTTATAATGGCTTATTAAAATGGAGCTGAATGACAGTGTTTTCAGTTTGGAAAACAAACTATTAGACTGCAGTTCAACAAAAATAGGAACCTATTTATTCGTATACGTTCATTTCTAAAAAGTATAAAAACATTGGGAACTTGTTTGATAAGTAACTAACTCTTGGCGAAATTAGAAAAGGATGTTTTGTGGTCAGAGGTTTGGTGGAAGGACTAATAATATAAAATATACTAAATCTGATAATTGTTTAATTGGGAGTTTGGTGTAATGTACGTGAGTAGTCTTCCATTAAAATGTAGATTTCATTTATTTTGATTATTAATATTAACTTTGAAGATTTTTTTTTTTTTTTTTTTTTAAGTTTTGTTTTAAAGTTTTTTTTTTTTAAGTTTTTATACAGTCTTTTATTCTTATCTTTATTTTATATACATTTAAATGTGGTTAATTAAAATTTTTATATGTCAATGTAATTGAAAACGACCAATTTTAGCGTTTAATCCACAATTATCTCAGTCCCTGAAATTAATATTGATATTAATATTTTATGCCGTAAAAGTCAAATTTCAGCTCCCTTCTGCAATAGGGGTAAGAGTGGGCCAAAAGTAAAGTGTCTAAAAAGATCGTGTGTATGCTTCAGAATACCTCTGGAACGCCTGAAGCTTATTCAACCTCACTTGGCACACATATGACTTACAAAAGCGAAAAAAATACCGTGGAAGTTACCCTAGCATTTCTAGATATGATAGCGGGAAGCTATTTCATACCTGAGCTACTAATCGAAAACTACCGACATTATTTTTAAATCCGTTGTTTTCAGCATTGCTGAGGTGAGTAGTTACTCTTTCGATGCTGTTTAAAATAAATCCAAGATAAATCTCTATCGCTATTTTCTGAATATTAAAATGTCTAACAATACCGAGATTAGTGGCGAAGCTATAACCTTCTTGGTCGTTAAGTGACAGATCTCTTGATATTTATGCTCAATTTTAGTGACATAGATTTTATTCTTTAGTTACAACTCGTATCTCTTCTGTCTAAATATTAACTCGGGCAAAGCTGTTTAATCAGCTAATAGGGTCCTACAAGAATAAGAAGTACCTTCATTATAATAATTATATCAACTAATACCGGAAATAAATAAATATAAAACTACAGAAGAATAAATCTATACGAAAATATATATATTTATAGGAAATGTCAAGCCGTTTATCAGACAGTTTGTCTAAAAAATAATGTGTGAACAAACAAGTTAAATGTAATTAAACTCCATGAAATCTGAGATACATTTTTTATTCACTTGTGGGCTATTAATTGTGGTTATGTTCCGGAGCGTACATCAAATTATAGCCCTACAGGGAAGAAGTTTTATTAGATATTTTACGTCGGTTATTTTGTTAAGATAAAATAACAAGACTTGAAAGCTAGTGTAGGGAATGTTATTTTTTCATTTATTTTCCAAGTATAATCACTGAGGTACTGTTAATTTTACAATTATAAAATATGGTTGATATATTGTAATTATTTCAAACTTAATTTTGGACTTCCGTTCATTTTTAATGAATAACATACTTTTTTACTTCATACTTTAATGTGATTTAGACCATGGAATATCCTAACCTGGTGATTTATTTTGACACAAATACTGCAAGTTGTTGAGTTTTTTCAGAAAATGTATAAAAATATTATTAGTATTTTTATATAATTTTTACCAATCAACTATTAACCTCATTACAATTTCAAGCCTACTTGCTTAGCTCCTAATAAATCATCATAATTATTCTATTTGAACGCCCAAGAA
Organism: Aphrophora alni; assembly: GCA_963513935.1. Taxonomy (NCBI): domain Eukaryota; kingdom Metazoa; phylum Arthropoda; class Insecta; order Hemiptera; family Aphrophoridae; genus Aphrophora; species Aphrophora alni. The sequence goes on from OY740768.1 coordinate 85,951,510, forward strand.
CAATATTAGAGAAGCATCCTTTCTTGACATAATAATTTATGCATTTTCGCAGATAAACGGATATAGAGATAGCCACCTTGAAAAAAAACGGTCCAAATGTGTTTTCAAAGGCTACAAACAGCAATAGATGCCCCTAGTAAAGATCTATTATAAAGTTTGAACTACTAAAATAATGTCCTTAATAGATCAAAAGAAAAAAGAAGAAAAATAACTCTTATATAAAACAGAGACTACAGTAAAATTTGAGATTATGATCAATTTTAGAATAAAATATATCATTAAACGACATAATATAGTGACTACCCATTCAAATATATTAAAATTAATTATTTTTATTTCATTTTTGAGATGAGTTGTCAAACAATGTTTGTAAATAATAATATATTTGTGCAAAAGACGCGTTAATTTATATTTTAAAATTTTTTACGAAGTAACCAATAAATTATAAATTTATCGATATTATTATTATAACAGCCATTAGATATTTATTTGCATTTTTTGTTTTACATTCAGAGCATAAAATGTTTGTTGTAGGAAGTCATTATGCGATTTCTGTTTTTTAAGAATAAAAACAATCAATTTTAAAATCAATTTATATTAATCAAATATAATCAGTTAAATGTGACTAAAGCGATCTGTTTTGAGATATCCGGCTTAGAGGAGAAAATCCAAGATCAATTTAATTTCCATCTATGCCCCTGTATTTTGCCTGTCACTTGTTCAGAGTTTCTAAAAGAGCGACTAAGTAGAGTTGCTGATGTCGAAATATTTTTTAGTTTTAAAATGTGAACTTAAAATATTCTTAGAGCTAAAAATTATTAGTAAAATGTTAAGAATAATTTCCGAGGACAAAATAATTCTTCATTAATAAAAAAATTCTTAAAATGTTTGTGGTTATTTCTTTGTTTTTTTTTTTAATTAGAAGAAATATCACCACTAGGATTAACTGTCCGTCCTTCTATAAACCAGGTAACACACCTAACATTTTGTATTAATCAAGTATACGTTTCTAAATGAATTAAAAATTTATTATTTGTATTTATTTTCTTGTAAAATGGTTTTCATCTTTACCAGATGTGTCGTGAGACCTTTTTAGAAATCTGTATAAAACTGTTTCATCTTGATTACTCAAGTATTGTCTCATGCAATTTGATTCCAAATAATTTTCTTTATATGATATTTCACTCATTAAAAGTAAAATAACTTAATGTTTTATTTTCAAAAAAAATATTCAACTTAATTTTTTAGGTGTTGTTTGTTAAAACAAAGTCAGACATTTGTAAAATCCTAATTGTTAATTTTTATTTTTATTTAAAATATGTACTAATTTAATGAATCATGAGTTCAGAATATGTCTAGTGATCAATCCATTTATCAATTTTCACAGGTTACAGGCAATTACTGATTTTTTTTTATTTACAAAGGAAAAGAGTTTACCATATTTTTCTTTCAAAGACACCAAAAAATTCATGGTAAAACTATTGTAAAAAGAAATTTTAAAAAAGTCTAAATTCTAATGTTATAAATTTGTTTATAAAGTTTCGTATTTACAAACATACAAACACAAACACACACACACATACACACACACACACACACACACACACACACACACACACACACACACACACACACTAGTAAAATATTTTACTAGTAGATCTCGAATATGCTCATGTCCATATATTTACGGAATCTACTGTGAGATTATAATATATTTAATTAAAAGTTTAGATTTTAATCAGTAAAGCGTTGCCGGAAACACAACATATAAATGTTTTATATTCCTGGATAGCTTTGCAAGGCTTTTTAATTTCTATTAGAAGATAAGCTTTGAGTTTAACATACACATTAAATTACATTGAGAGCTGTATAAAAATATCTACCTTAGAGTTCGGAAACACAATTTTGCCATCGATTTATCCTCCAACTTAAATGATTATTGTTAAATGTGTATATTTTATGACTTTTGGTAATTGTAATAAAATAAATAATTATTTAATGTCTCCTAGAACACCCAAAGGTGCAGATAGTAACCCAAAACTTCAAAAGTTCATTATTTGCATTGGATATTGTATTTAAAAAAAGTAAAACTTTTAGTTTTCAAGTAATCAAATAATCTAAATTCATTAATTACGTAATAAATTCCAATTTACAATAAATATGAAAGAAATGTTGTAACCTATACAAAATTAGTTTTAAATAATGCGCAATAATTTACAAAAAAACAGAATGACGATTCTTTTTTTTTTTTAATGTAAGGTGCAATTACAATATTAAAAATCTATCGTGATCCCAAACTAAAGAAAACTCCCACATTAAAAAAAATAATAAAAAATCTACCTCTTCATTTAAGGTGTTACCAATGTAGATGGACATAATTATATTATGCATTATTATGTAAAGTAAATTCTATTGTAACAATATTCTAATAATTATTCTTATATTAATGGATTGCTTTCTGAAATATAATCATTGCTAAAATAATACAAATTTCCAAAATGATTAATAACAAATTCAGACGCAAGTAATATCTGATCTGAAAGATCTTACATCATCCCCCTTTAATGACATTCCATCATCAACACACCGTTGAACAGATTTGATTCACACGATCACACTATTATGGACAGATAGATTTTACCTAATCATCCAATTTGATGTGCTCTGAGACCAAAGCAGTGATTTTAGGATTAATGTCCGCCCGTCGTCTGTTCTACAGTTCAATGGTAGTGATATATTTTATTCAAATTTGGTACGAGTTTAACCTTTGACTAAACGTTAATCCAAATATTGCGTTCTCTTCAAATGAAGCTAATATCTCCATGAACAATATCTTAGTGATTGGCGTTACAAAGGAAAAAAAATATTTAAAAACACAAACAAAAACCATAAACAAATTACAGATTAGTCCAACTATTCATAAAACCAACCGTGACTTATAATCGCGAGAATTTCTCTATAACCCACTAGCTCAACATTTAACTACCAAACACAATGTCCGTATGACCACAAACTATGGGCGTTTGCGTTTGAGACGTAGTTACTTTATTTTACAACTGACACAATTAACGAAACTAATGTTCGTCATGATTACCGTTTTCAATTCAGTAATATTAATTTTCAATGGGGTATTGTTGGATTTTATTGATTGAAGCAGAATAATGTAAACAATTGTAACTTTTTCTGAATACACATTATAATACAACTTCCCTTATATTATTTATTATTGTGATCACTATTGTAAACAGCTCTTAGTAAAACGATTGCAATACTTTTAACGAAATGTAAAAATAACCATTCAATACAGGACAGCTAAAAGCTTTCAAAAGTAGATCGATGCCACAAGTTGATTTACTTAATTCCATCCTTCATTTGTCTAGGGCATAGTTGTCCAGCTACCCCCAATAAAATCCATTTTCAAACTGAATAAAGCCAAACAAATATATTTTTTCAAGTTTTCTGTATTCTAAATTAGGTTTGAATTTTGTTTTACAAATAAACTTTCGATTTTAACTCATGGAACAAATACGTTTATACAAATCACTATATTGTAGGTTGTTGTGTGTAATCAGTTAAAGTCAAATAAATGTTAGAGACATTTATTTAATCTTATGAGACTTGGTGGAACATTCAATTACCATTTCAACAATTATTATGACATTTCAACTTTCTTAGGTTTACTACTAGAGAATTTTCCATATTTTATTTTTGGGGAAAAAACTGATTCTATTTTCACTGATTATGTTTTTATATTTTTATTCAATATTTTTTAGAAATTTATTTCATTAAATCTTCTCGCTTTGATATCGAACTTAAGCGTTCTCCCCCCCCCCCCCACTTATGATCCTCTTATTTACAAGATGTAAAAGGTGTATAATTTAAAGACATTGTAATGCTGGGTTGAATCTGTTTTATAGTTATTTTCAATCAAAATATCATTTTTTAACTTTTATGGTAAGTTTTTCTTTTACCGAAATCGATTGATTATAAAATGTGTGTTCTTGTACAATTATTCTACTCCTTTAATGATGAGATGTGTGGCTATAATTGAAATCTTTTCTTAATGATATTTCTCTTATGAAAATCTAGTAATGATTTAAAAGCGTAAATAAAACTTTTAAACATTATCTTTTCGATATTGAAAAAGTGACAATCATTTTTAACCTTAATGTGAACTTCTACCCACCCATAATTAGATAAAAGTTATAGAACGGCGACATGACAGTCGTACATGATGAGGACGCTACATATATATTACCTATCACCTATTAAGGAAAAAAAACACATAAATTATAATTTATATTTCGTCACAGTTTTCTATAACAAATTTACTACTGATACGTTTATCTAAGCGTTATAAGTTAGGAAAATTTAGTTAGGGACTCTCTTTCAACATTTAGAGCTTGACAATAATTTGTATTACACTTTTTTAATCATGCTTCGTACTTAACTGTCTCTAGTTTACACTTAGTAACATGTCGTATGGAATTTATAAGGGGTTACATGTCTTTTCATGTCTTAAGTTTCTTTTAATTAATTTTCATTTTTTGGGGCATTAGAATTCAATGAAAAAATAGTAAATTTAAGAACATTGGGACATGATTCTAATAATTATAAATACTTATCAACTGAAAGCCCTAATAATAGAACCGATTTTCCCTTATGAACAATAAAATAATAATAATAATAATAATATGTATTTCTTTCTTTCCTTTTTTTTTTTTTTTTTTTTTTTTTTTTTTTTTTTTTTAACAAAATCATACGTAAACGTGAATTGTGAATAACACTAAAGTTCAAAGTGACGGTATAAATCATAAAAAATAAATTTAAACTAACAACGTCTACATTACCGTAGGTAAAATACATTATTTAATTAATCCAAGGTAGTTGTGCTCCCTGATATCAACAAAGTAATCTATTAAATAACATTTTAATAACAGCCAACACAACCAACAGTACATGGCGGCTTATATACTACCTTAAGAATACGACTACTTTGTACCAAAATTCAGTAGGTAAAGTTTCTGGCTTCAAATCCAGTCATCATTGGTTGGAATCCCACTGGGAAATTAAAAGTTCAGGGTGTGACGTAAGAGATCATGACATCAGGGTGTAACATCAGCTCTTATACCGTATAGTAATGTCACCATATGGGGGGGGGAGATGCAAAGTTAGAGGCTGTGTCAAGTGGCGGATCGAAGGGGAAGGTTGGGGTCATGGTCACATCCACCACACCTACTCCAACCCCACCACTTTTTTCCCACCAACTACTAACCTTTGACTAAACGTTGATCCAAATATTGCGTTCTCTTCAAATGAAGCTAATATCACCATAAACAATATCTTAGTGATTGACGTTACAAAGGAAAAAAAAAGTTTAAAAACACAAACTGTAATATAATAGATATTTTGTATACAAATCTAATGAGATACTTATTATTTCACCCCGCCACTTGACACAGTCTCTCCCTTTGCCCCCTTTTTCCACAATAGGCATGTGTTAAAAAATTACTATTTATGAAAAATAAAATTTTCATTAAAATAAAATTTTATTTCTTTAAAGTTTGAATTACTTTTAACGATACCAAAATTTGTTATTTAATTCGTATCTCAAACGGACTGCAAAGGTGTTAATTAAGATCCTCTTCACATAAATAGAAAACATTTTAAATTACTAAATACTGTAACAAACTACTTATATCAATACATAATCTAAGAGAGATTAACGGATTTGTAAGGATTTGTAATGCTTGATAGAACTTTGATCTATGCGTCATTGTTGTTTCAATTCATTCATTTATGACAACCGGGAGTTTATGCTGATTTACCAATCACAAAAAAAAAAAAAAAAAAAAAAACAATAGGATTTTAATCTTTAGGCAACATGGAGATTAAAAAATGCCTGATTAGCTGGTGTCATGAATATAAATTTTCACTCTTTTAAATTGAGTTGTTTAACTTCGGGATTCTATTTTAATTTTTGTTTTTATAGACATTATTTCTAAATCGTTATTTAGGATTGATTTATGTCATTTTCACAAATTCCCAAAATGTAAACTAAATCAGCAGAATCAATGTTGAAAAAGTTGGTGTTATAATAATTACACATCATGTGTATGGCTTGTATGATTTGGTGTTATTTTTATAACGGCAATACTCCCAAATCGGTATTTCTGTGAAGATACTGCTAATCTAGCTTGCAATTCACTCATTGAAAGTCCATAATTTTTTTTTCTTCTATACTTTTCTTTTGATAGGCATTTTGTTTATGGCTGAATATGTTAGGCTGTAGAGACTGTTAGGAATGGCTCCTCTAAACTGCCTGGGTTCTTTCTTTTAATCAAAAGAGTGGTTCAACGTTTAATTAATTTTTATTATTACAATAAATTAATATCTATCTTTCTTATAATTTAATACAATACAAAAAGTAAGTACACAATTATAGAATGGTGGGATCAAAACACGTTATTATCTCTAATACAAATATCCACAATCATATAAACGATATTCAAAACTAAATATCCATCACTCAACACCCAGAAGTATTCCAACTATTATTACTTTTGTTTAATTGATGTTACTGATATTACAAGTGCCTTTATATATCAATGCTTACTCACCTTGAAGAGTCTCAAATTCAGCCAATCCTCTTTTGTCCTTCCGTCTATATTCGAACTTCCTGGGCTGTCTTCCACCACGGCTAGCGACGCAGCCGGTATCTTCTAACCTCCAAAAGATCCCCTCCACATTGTGCCGGCTGCTTATATTTATATGTTTTATAGCTCGTGGTGTTCTACTTTCGATGCAATTCAAGCATTTCAACACTTTTTTAATTCTTTCACAATAGTTGGGCCACTCTGAGTATTGCATGATTATGTTATACTAAAATGAAATAATTATAAGGGAACATTAAATTTAATATATTCCTAAGAAGACCCTAAATTGTTTTACCTTCTGTGAGTCTATTTTTCCATTTTTCCATTTTTTTTTTTTTTTACATTTTCTAAACATTGTACGCATGCGCTGTACATGGGGTTACACTCTCTGATTTTCAACAGATAAGTATGGTCTCTGTGGTTATACATGTGTTTAATGAGGCATTACCTTTTATGTCAAAATAACATGTCGGAGATATTCTTAACTGGGCTCACTATATTGAGTCCAGGAGTGGGATCTTCGTTGGATATGCATATTTAATGAATTCATTTGTCAGGTTTCTTTCATTCAGGTTTTCTCTTAGATATCTTTTGACCAACTCTTGTTTTATTCCCACCTTGATTATTTTAGAGTATTCGAATTGTAGAGAACGTTATGTTATAATCTCTTTTCATTATTTTATAAGACGTTTATGAAACTGAGGTTTAGCTTTGAAATAACAAGGTAAGAAATGCAGCGGATTATTGTTTGAACCTTGTGTTTGCTAAAAAAAAAAAAAAAATGTCTATATCTCCACCAACCTCCCATTGTTTAGTGTTTCAAACTAGTTGATGGTGGTTATATTGTTTACAAAAAAAGCTTTAAAATCTCGTTTAACTCTAAATATTTACATTAAATATGTTTTAACTTTTAACTAGTAGACACTTAGTTTAAAGACATTATATTAATGTTCATACACACAAAAATAACTATTATGCCAAAACAAACTGAATTGAAATATCTTGTTACACTTGAAAATAGAAAAAAAAATCCTGATTATCATCTCCTTGGAAAGAAAAAAAAACACTAGAATTGTTTACCTTTTTTCATATATAGGGACTTGAGCCTTGGTTTCCACAGGCAAACTATGCAAACATCGTTAACGCAAATCGAATAATAACGCCATATTCTTTGATTCGACTGATAAAAAACAACAAAAAATTACAATATATTTGTGAGTGGTAATGTTGGAGGCAATATTCTTGCTTCCAACAGATTTATAATAATGTTTTTTTGGTTTTATTTCAGAAACTTACAATATATGGTCTACTTACAAAGAAATAATATCTAAAAATTTACAATAGTGTTCAAATTTACAATAATAATGTGATATTATTGTATTTATGCTTTAATTTATAAAGCTTGTTACATCAATAAAATTAATTTAAATAAATCATCATTTCATACTACTGCTTTCTTTCCATCTTCACCTCTTAGTTCTATAAAGTTTACTTTTTAAAATGTTATACATATTGATTTTTTTTTTTTTTAATTTATAACATTACGTAATTGTGCAAATGAGTTAAATTTAAGTGTTTTGCAAAGAAAAAAATCGTTAAGTGGTAACTTTATCTCAAATAATTCTCTTTGAAAATATTTCTATCTGTAGTATATTTGACTGCTGTCTGTGTACTGATCTATTGAACAAACTACTTCAATCTACTCACAAAAAAATTAGTTTTACAGACTAAAACAAAAGGTGTCGTTTTATTTTTCGCTGAAAACGGCGGTTTAGATCCTATAGATTCTTATTATTAACCCCTTTAGAGAAAGCATATTAGAAAAATTGTGTTAACGTCATTAGAGGGAATTTTCAGAAAAAAACATGGTTTTGAGTTTTTGTGTTTTTGAAAACTAATTACCAATTTTATGTTTTCGGAAATATTAAGCATTCTGTTAAAAATATGCTCACGTACAAAATTTGATTAAATTATGTATAGTCGTTTAGCTGCGGTAAGTACCACAATAGCTGTGGTTTCTAAAAAAAAAATCAATTTTTTACACGTGACATAACGTTCTCTATATGAGGTAAGTGTAAGGAAGTAAAACCACTTGCCTTTTATACATTACAAAAACAAGAGTATTAAAGTCTCTATGGTTATATCTGATCAATTCTAAGGGGATTTTTACTAATTAAGTAGTGTGTAAAATTTGTAATAGATTTATTATTATTATATCGTTCATATTTTTTATTAAATTAATTTAAGGAAGTAATGTGTTGAAATTAAAATGTTAATTTTCGAACCAAGAAGAGTATCTCATAGATTTATGTACTATTTTTGTTTGTAAAATTTAGTAAAAACATTCTAAAATATTATTGATTGTAGCAAAATATAGTAGATGAAATTAGAATATAAATTAGTGGTGGCGAATGAAAGTAGTATAACAGCCAGTTATAAATACTCTTTATGAATTCAATCAAGTGAAACCCTTAGTTCATACATCTCTAGATAGCGATTTTAAATACAACTCATTATTTTAATGTTATTTTTATAATCTTGGGTATTCTCCCTAATCGTTATGAGGTACAAGCACTTAAATGTTTCAAACATTATAAATTACAGTTCTTTAAGCAACATTATATTCATCTAGAAAATAATATTTATTATTAATGAAGATTCGTTTAAATACAGTAGTTTGTTTTTTTTTTTTTTTTTTTTTTTTTTACCTTTCAGCACTCGGCGCCTGTTTAAATAAATCACTAATATTATAAACTTAAGCTATTTTTTTATGTATGTTAATTTGGTTCTAATATAATATCCATCTTCTTGTAATATTATACCACTAGTATAATAGTTTATAAGTCTCTTTATATTTTTGTACAATGGTGAGTGTTATAAATATGTCCTCAGATAACGAAACGGGCCAGAAAATAAAGTTGACGTATGCGATTATTATACTGTAAGGGTGAAAGGATGTTCAGCGTGTAACAGTGCATAATAAATTAACATCAAGAAAATAAAATTGAGAATAATGATATTATTGTTTTCTTATAATATGAAATATTATTTTCCTTCTCTCTGTTTGTGTTATATGTGTGAAAAAGTTTTAACGTTTACGTTTTTTTTAAAATCAAAAATCTAATAATAGCCCATGCGCTTATAGAACGACAATACAATTATTTGTTTATTTTTATATTTCCCACTTTTCTAGAATAATTGTACAACTTAACTGTAAAATATGTACTGTATTTTAGTTCAATTTTACCTTAATAACAAGTTATTTTGTTGTAACGTATTGTAAAAAGAAAATGCATAAAGAGTTAGACACTCACATAAAAAATAACAAAATTGAATTATATATATATTAATAATATAATATTGTTTTTTAGTAAATACCAATGAAAACAATGCAATTGTTTATCATAAACAAATTAATCATACATTTTCCATAACGAGAATTCTATATGTTAAAATAAATATTGTATGTACTCAAAAACAAGGACATTTCTATTCAATAATAAAGCTAAGGCTGCATTATTCTGTTTGCTATTGTTCACAAATATTAATATAATATATTTCTATTTATTTTAAAATTGTAATGTCACAGTAAAAAATAGAGAAATATTTTAATAAGAAAAAGGAGATTTTGTTTGTAGATTCCTACTCATTCTAAAGTGGATATTAACGAGAAAGCGTATATTTGACAATGAAAGACACAACACAGGACGATGAAGTATTCAGAGGCTACATGAAAATAACTACTAGTACCATTTATACAAAGATACATAGAACGTATGGATATATTGTAGACAATATAGGAGACTATTTGGGAGACCCAACGATGGAAGAGAAAAACACTCCTTTAGTAAAATTTAAGATTGAGAGTAGTACATAGTGGAGGTTCCTATAGTTGGAAAAATTAGAGGGATTCTCTTGACTTAAGACCAGCACCTTTCAAATGGAGTGAAACCTAACATAAACTGAGATCTAACCTAAAATGTGTGAACATAACCTTACCCATAACCAAAGATATGACGTAATATGTGACCCAAACCCAACCTAACCAATGTCGCTAACCTAAAATTTGAAATGTAAAGTATCACACAACAAAAGATCTGACCATAACCTGTAACGTAGTCTAACCCATGACCAAAAATATGAACTGTGAATTAATGTGTAACTTATACTACTCTAAGATCGGTGTTCCGAAATCTAAATCTAACATCATGTTATTTTAGAGAGCATTAAAATTTTAAATAGTATTGTAGTGTATTATATATTCATATAACTTGTAGTGCTGACATTGTGTACCAGAGCTTAACTACTGTAGTGAACATGTATTATAGTATATTACAATATCATATTAATTGAATTACTTCCCTTGGCCAACAAACCCCACTACTGTTTTTGACAAGTATTATATTTTCGTGTAACTTTGTTCCACTGTTTTAGAATGGTATCATAGTTTAACCATTCTCCTGTTAAAGTCTTACGGTATTTCAAGTGTTCGTTGTTACAAAACCTTTTTTACTATGAAACCCATAACTTAAGTGGTACTACTAGTGTTCAGGATGTAACCCCGGTGAAATGCCTTCTATAATATAGTTAGCGGACAGACCGTCGTACGAATACACCAATGTGACGGGTACATTGAAAAAATCGAAATGTGTTCACTTTCGGTGGACACGAAATAGACCTTTGTCGGGTGTCAAAACATATGTTTTTGTGTGCCTGGAAAACCATGGAAGCATTACACACCGATGTCGATTACCAGTTTTGAGATATGGCAGTGAGAGTATTGTGTGTGGTCGTTTGTGTGAGTATTCGTGAGCCAATTTTGGTGTAAGTGAATATGCGTGTGTCTAAGTACGTGGGTGTTTGGAAAATGTTGAGTGTGCATGGGTGTTTGTGTATTTGTCTTTGAGCGTATGAGTGTGTGATTTCTTCCTATGACAGATTGTCCGTAGACATTACAACCAAATTCTATATGTATTCATCAAAATCTCTGATTTTAAAAATATTTGAATATCGAGGGTTGCGATCGTGGCTATGTACACACAACACAGAAAGAAATTAGCTTCCTATCAGCTCGGTGAATTAATTGTACGTCATAACTTAATGTATATTTTACAACAATTATTTTTTCGTTTCATTCAATATTCCTTATTTTCATTTTCAATATTTGTGCTTCCATTATTCCTATTCCCTTTAATTTAGCGAATATGTATGTTTTTCATCTCCTCCAACACAATAATTATGCCTTTGATTTTATAGAGTTATTTTTTTAAAAAGCAGTGATAAGAATTAAATAAATACGGATTGCAACGACAAAAAAAAATCAAATTTGAAATAAAATAAAAGATGACGGACGATTCCTACAGGTACAATTCAAACATCTAGATCCTTGAAGTATTCAAGTGCATTAAATGTTTGGGAGCAAACTAATTTGTGTTTGTTTATTTTAATATCTAAATATGTCTTTTTATGGCAAAATATTACAAACAGGCTTATAATCCAAAATCGTTGAAATCGTATCTACTAGTGAATAACTTTAAAAAAAACTATCAATTTAGAAAAATTTACATTGTATCAACGTACAAGTACAATAATTCTTATTATGAAAATAAAAATTAAAATATATTGAATATAAAATTTATAAAAAATAATAATATTGATGATTAAAAAAAAAGAAGAAGAAGAAAAGAAAAAAAAGTATGATAATGGAATAAATAAAGGTAAGCTAATAAAAATAAAAATTATCATTAAAATGGTTATTACTAAAGAAAATTTAAATGAGGATATTTTCCGACGACCAGTAATTGAAAAATAACAATTCACCACTCCACTTTGTTCCGTGCCATAAAGCACCAGGCAAAGAGGCTAGGATGTACATTAAGCAATTTCCTGGGTTCTTTTGTTATTCGGCTCTTTTCTTAATTGATTATTTATATAGCAATTCATCCCGTTTATTTTAATAATAATTTATTTTAAAATTTGACAAAATAAAAAGAAGAATTATTACAAAATTATTTACAAAACATTCAATTTATTTTAAACATATTTTGATATGTAAGAACCTACATGAACTTAAATTAAAACTTCAAAAAAAATGTAGGAAGCAATGAAGCTTATTATTAATTTTTTAGTCTGGTAAATATATCTTTATGAAAGTCTTAGAATAGAGCTAAAATTTATAATTTGCATTTTAAGTGTGACTGTACGCCGTCTTCTAATGGCATATTTATAATAGTTGAAAGAGCACTGTAATCTTACCAGGATGGATCATCCGACCCAAGTCTTGTATAGAACCGCTTAGTTAACCACAATTTGAAAACGGAAAAAAAACACTGATAAATTTATAGAAAATCGGTCCTAAAATATCATAGGCTGTGGTACACGCGATTGTTTGAAGCTATATAACGTAATTTAAAGTAACACACAATATATAGAAGGAAGGGTTACCGTGCAAGTGTTGATTAAAGCAACTATGTGAAATATCTTTGATAAAAACAATGGTGAAAACGTTATAAAATATATAACAATAGACCTATGATATCGTACTTTAAAATCTTAAAGTTATTAATTGTTACTTCTTATCTTCAGATTAAATAACATCATTTTAATTCCGTAAGAACTATTGCTGAAGGTGGACAATCTAAATACAAGAAATTAATCGTTTCCGTAAGATAATAAAAATGTTAAATAACTCACTTATTTAGAATAAATTAGTTCTAAAATAGTTATCATTAAAATGAGTTTCAGGTTGTAAAACACCTTGGAAATTCAACGTTTCCACTAAATAAATTGTTCGATGGCTACTCAAATTAGTACCATACAGTTTACGTAAAATTCTAAATAGTCTAATATTGCGTCTTATAATTACATTCATAAATTATTTTTTGAAGAAAAATAAAGAAAGAAATTAAATATCTTTTTCGAGATTTAAATAAAGCAATAAAGTTAAAGTTTCAAAATTATTTTTATAATAAAATGAGCTACAATTGTTTTGCATTTCGGCATCATCGGGCAACTGATAATTAACAAATATGGACAACTATTTATACATACACAAGTAACAGGAAACTGAAATACAATAGAGAAATCGGGAAAGTAAGGAAATGACATAGCAAGTAGATGAAGGTTGATGAACTATGTTAAAGATGGGTTTTAGAATGTGTGAAGAATTTTATTACAATTTGATCATATAAGTTGAAAATAGTCCTAAGTGAAATAGATCTATAAACATTCTAAACTATTTAATCTATTGCTTTTATTTTATATATGTAAAAGTTTAACATTCAATTTTGGATCAAAATTATGACCTGAACCCAAAAGGTGGTTAGCAAAGTTAGAATTTCTATATGCATGTTTCCGGCTATTTACATGATCTTTAATCTGACTTTTATATATCTGCCTGTGTACTTTGTTATAATGTACTTAGAGTCACAATCTTAACAAGATATTTTTAATCGACTATTTTCTAACGTTTCTTTTTTATTATTATTATTAAACAACATTTTCCCGAGATTTGGTGTACATAAAAGGCGGCTTTACAATTGCGTTTATTTGAAATAAGGTTACTGATTTTATAATTAGATCTGTAGATATAAGATTTTTACAGTGTTACTTGAATATGGAATTTCATCAAAATAATATCTTTTGTTACGATAAATATAAAAAAATACCTTTTTACAAAATCTAACATCTAAAACTTGAATGGTTATATACCGAATACTGCGATAGCACTTTTAAATTTCTTCATTACATACAAAATTACTTACATATAGCCTATATATATAATCCATTCACATGTACAATGGACAAAAGCATACAATTTTTGAAACATTTAAATAAATAATGAAAAGGGACTGCAAATGACAAATAACTACAATTAACTTTTTTTAAACTAAGTGAAGATGCTTGAAAAAAAAATTTTTAACCTTTCCAAGAACTTATATATATATATATATATATATATATATATATATATATATATATATATAATTATACAAAAAATTATAACTAAATGCTTCTTAAATGATAAATATTATTGTCTTTTTTTGAACAAATTATAATACACTTATTATAAATAATAATAATAATAATTTTGTATCTAGAAATTCATATAATATCCCTAACTAAACAATCATAAGATGTAAATTCAATTTTATTTATTTCATCATATGAATTAAGCTAAGAACGGCAGAATGTTTTAAATAAATATAATATTATTATATTCTTTTATAAGTATATTATTTGTTCCTTCAAAAAAATCTAAAATTTAATTTTAGCAAATATTCCAATAGAAATTAAATAATATTTTTACAGTTCATCTACTTTTAGAAACTTCGTTCAATTGTGTATTTAGGGAGAAAAGAACGGTGAATCATAAAAAGTTTAAACACCGTGGGATTTTTTCCCCCTTACATGATCAAGGTTTCAGTTGTGTTTATAGCTTGAAACCATGTCACGTATATACATTAGTTATGTTTTATTGTTGATTATGTAAACAAATATTGTCAGATTTTAATAGAATTTCGAGGCAATAGTACATTATAAAATTTGGGCACTATGTGTCATTTTATAACTTTACACAGTTTTTAATTTAATATAAACATATTAATGTGATATTTTTTTCAAAGTTTTTAATGGTTCTGAAATTGAGCAAACTCGTATAACAAATTTGTTTATATATATATATATATATATATATATATATATATATATATATATATATATATATTTATTTTTTTTAAATAAAATTGGTGGAGTGTTTAGGAAACGACTAGTATTTGTGCTTAAAGGAGAATAAAAAAATTGGTTTCTGTAAATATGATGAAAATTTGTTAATATCAGTAACGTAAAACATCTGTTAAAAAAACCATATAACATATTTTGTTATATGTTACGCACCATTTCAACCGACTAAAAACATTTTTTATTGATTTGAATGTACTAAAATTGGACAGCATATGATAATAGTTATGTTATATATGTAATTGAATTATATAACAACTTAAGCAAGAATTTAAAACGACCTTCGAAAAAAAAACTATAGTCAAAGATAACATGATAAAAGATAATAGCTGCTATAAACTGTAACGTTGTTCACCTTAGATAAATGTTTCGCTTATTTACATTAACGAATATCGTATATTTCATACACCTAATCTCTGATGAAATGTAAATTAATCTCAGTTAAAACCATTGTGTTCACTATTATTCACAAAATATTAAAATTCCGTTTCCATAAAAACTGCATTTGGATAAGGTGTTGCTACATTAGATCATCTTTAAATAGTTTAAGCTTAAATATATGTTTTAGATAGAAAAACGTTAGTCTGTGGCAAAGTACCGAGACACAGACGAGATTACTTGGTTGTGAAAGAGGCAATTCAGGATGACGATTATATTAAGAGCTATACAGGACAATACATTTAGTATGAGCAATATAGGTAGAATACTTATAATATAAGAGACCAGTCGGCAGGTCCGACGAGGCAAACTCTCTTTTCCTTGGGTTAAACTAGAATGGGGATTGGTTAATTGTTTACAGTAAAGTATTAGGTATGAAGGATAGGAGCTTGCCGAATAAAACTGTATGTCGTTTATTCTAGAAGTGTCATGGCTATGAACTAATCCTACAGAAATATTTGAAAATTTTATAAATTTCATACGATTATCAGGTGATCCAAGTTTTACAAGGACCACAGATAGGTGTGGGAGGTCATAAGTACTTCTAAGTATATATGTATGAACATCATATGGGCATATGGTTTTCAAACTGAACAACATTTACCTGCAACAAAAGTAAACAAATAGAGGGTGAACTATTTATTGTATGAAGGAAGCTGCATGCTTTTGTTGGTTAAGACGGGATAAAGATTAAACCCGTTAACATATATATCAACATGCAAGGACGTTTACATCCTAGAAAAAGGTGTCAAAAATGTTTTACAGACACTAGAAACGAGAGAAGAAGACTAACTCAGACAGTAAGAGATGAACTATTGAAGCCTAATCCTAGTTGTCTTAAGTTCAAAGTAAGTGGTATTAAATATTAATAATATTTTTTTCCTATGTGCTACGGTTAATTAATTTTTACAGAATAAAATTTTGTTAATTTCACTTTCACGTAGGTACTCTTACACACATTCATATTGTGCTAATTTGTAATTTATATTACATTATATTCCTGATAGGCCATTAGTCATTTTCCAAAAATAAAAGGGGTTGAAACAATTTATGATTATGACATAAAATGTCCATAAACATTAACGACCTTCCTTATACATGAAAAATCTTACAAAAATAAACTGCAGTTAAACTCAGACTTTGTCACAAATGTTCTATTATAAAGATGAAATTGAAATGCCCTACAAGCTTAGCGGGAAAATTGTGTTCCCCGAGGAAATCAGTTTGTGCTTATTAAAATTATCTTTAAAGGGACTCTGTGCTTTAAATACAATGTAATTTAAGCCCAAGGGACAATCCGCCCATTATATTATATTTAATAACATCCCTTATAGAGTTCCTTTTATAAACGCAACCACCCCCTCGACCAATCGAAAGAAAATTACAGATTTAGTTAAGTGATTACCTTTCAGAGGTTAGCAGCTTATTTAAAAGTAGGTAATTTTGATACAGCTATACAATTTAATAATGCATTTTTATGGATGGCTATTACCTGTTATATTATTTGAAGTTATTCAAATGGGCATAGGTTACCACCGAACGAATTTATCTGCTAAACACTGAGTTCTGGTTTTTTATTAACCAACATGTATAGCCTCTTTCGATAAGTCGAAACAAATATAATTTCTTCATTGTTCGATTTACGTAAACGACGTATTCATAATTTATACCTATAAAATATTTGTTGTATATCGCATCATATGTGTGGTAAAATAATTTCCTTGATATTAAAATCCTTAGGGGCTCACTTATTATTTGTATCGGAGTGGCAATTGCTAAGTACCCTTATTCAAAACTTGAAATGGAGGAACTTGTTACTTTTTAATGGAAATTGAAAACTCGTTTTATAACTTTTTAAATTGCTTAATTTGATATGGCTGTTTATTTGAACTCGCTTAGGAATTAAATGTGAATTTACTTTTAAAATTCTATGATTGGTATGTTTAGGAGGCATTTTTCCGAATTGTAGAAAGTTAAAAAATTAATTTGACATATGAAGGACTAAAACAACAATATTTCATTTGTGGAGCTAAAATTTAGTGCAATTATAAATAGTTAGATCAAATTCAATATCTGGCTTACAATCAACAATTTAAAACTGGTTGAAAGCAAATACGCTATTATAAAACTAAATTCAATTTAGATTTTTTGTTTCATATAAAATCAAATAAAGTAACAGCTAAAAAATGTTCTTATAACATTTAACACAAACAATAATTATCACCTAAAATACCTTTGGGGTAAATATCAATTAATAGGTATTTAAAAAAAAAATGTTTTAGTGAGATTTATTATTTTCTTCCTAACTATTTAATTCCTGATTCATTTATTGTCATTATATTTGAGGTATTTTTGACTTTGAGCTATTTTCAAATTTAGTTTTTTAAAAACTCTGTTGGTATTTACACTTTTAGAACACTATGCTTAAACATACTCGTATTCTTACTTTAACGAAGGAATGAAGAGTAGGCCTATGGCAAAAAATTTAAATATTCAAAAAATTAAGCTCCTCTATAAGACAATTGTATTTAAAATGATTATGATTTTTTTAAAATACCTAAGCTCCCGAGTTTAGTGTGGTTCTATTGTTTTTGTTCTACAGTACAGGGTGCGGCAAAAAAACCGATCTATTTTCTGCGGCGCACCGTTCAGCGACAGGACGTCTGAGGGTGGTGGGGTAGGCTTGTTGGAAAGCCTACACGAAGCCATTGTGTGTCAGCTGTGTTCTGTTGGTTTGTTAAAATATTGTGTTTTCCCATTGAAATGGAATATTAGATTTTATTGTATTACTTTTATCACATTCAGGCTGTCAGTTTGCGACGATCTGCTGTTTAGCTATAAGTTGGGCGTCACTTGCGACGATCTGCTCTGCCTCGGGTTCAGGATATTTACCCGCACGCGAATCCTAGCTCTATCACCCAGCTCTTTCTTGCAGAAAACAGAATATCTAACGCAAGAAAATGCCGTAATACACCCCTTGACCCGTGATGTATACAACAAAATCTTATAAGTAAGGATTTTAATGATTTTTTTATGATTTGAATTTTGCTTACGTAGAGTGAGCGGATTTACGACTCTCTCTCTCTCTCTGTCTCTCTGTCTCTCTCTCTCTCTCTCTCTCTCTCTCTCTCTCTCTCTCTCTCTCTCTCTCTCTCTCTCTCTCTCTCTCTCTCTCTCTCTCTCTCTCTCTCTCTCTCTCTCTCTCTCTCTCTCTCTCTCTCTCTCTCTCTCTCTCTCTCTCTCTCTCTCTCTCTCTCTCTCTCTCTCTCTCTCTCTCTCGTCGTGTCATTTAGAAAACTATGATCCATATGTGTCATTTAGTTTAGGTTTAGATCTGACTTACAACTTAACATAAATTTAGAGTAACAAAAGTAGATCAGGAAAGTATGCAAAATAACGTAATCAATGGTTTTAGGATTAATTAGTCAAATTTTATCTTCTCAATTCTATATTATAACATTATTTTACAGACAATTAATTGAATATTGATATATGTGATTTACTTTTCTTTAAGACAAATGAGAATTTTTGAATTTAAAATTGTCATTGATTCTATATGATTTAATTTCGATGTTTCGGTACCTTATAAAAGCTATTATCGAATTCTTTCAGTCTGGATTCCTCCAATTTGTACGGTCCACGGCTTCTTATGAGACTTAGGTCCATTCTACTGTTGACTTGAAATCCAGAGAGCGGTTGATGAATGTTTATAGTTCATCCTATCATCAAGAGCGCAGTTGTTGAAGTTCGAGTGTTCTTTCAAATTATGCCAATTTATGGAGTTTGCTGAATTTACATTTATTATTATTTTAGTTTTTTTTTATTTGGTAGAAAATATTACCTTGTTCACATCTAAGACATTTAAGACTAATGTGAACAAAATGTTAAAATGATTTTAAAACTAATACATTTAAGTTGAGTGATGCTGATGGTTATACCAGGATAATTAGAATGAACCTCTAAGCTCTGGGAAAGTCATTTGATAGTCTCATCATCCCCACTTTCCAACCAAACATTATGACCAAATAATGTAGACTCTTTTTGAGTTTGGTAATTTGCTTATATCTCCTGTATCTTTTAAAAAAGAATTTTTCTTCTATTTTTCTTATGATCCCCTATGGATTCTACTACAAATATATCTTAAAACTTTATTAATTACCTGACTATTGTTTTTTCTCAAATCAGTGTGTTTTCGTCGAAATCAAAATGACAATTTGTGATTTATTTATTTGGGAATTATACTTATTTCTCATGGTCATTGGTTACTAACGTGTATTTAAATAATTATAATCACTACTTAATTGCCAACATCACTATATTTTGGTTATATGAAAAGATTGTGGATTTCCTTCCATATAACCATCATATATCACAAGCCCTATGCCCCACGTTGTTCAAACTTCTATAATTATTATAGAGCTTGAAGAGCCCCAGAATAATCATGTAAAATATTTTCTTCAATCTAATAATTATTTATTAACTTTAATAACTGATATAAGATTTAAGTTTTGGATATGACCTTCTATGGTCTATAACTTAATAATTATTGTTCTTAAGGAATAATTTATTTTACATGATTGCATAGTAAGAATGGGACATAGGTTTATAAAAATAAAAAACGTATTTTTTAAGAAAATAATTTTTCATTGTCTTAGGACACAAGTAAATATTTCAATGTTATAAGAGTCTGCCCTTTTGATCTGTAACGGTTTTTGGGTAACCTACTTTCACTGCTTTGCTTCTGCTAAGTAACCCTTTCTATTTTGGTACTTGTAACCTTGGCATTTCTTACAAGTCACCTTGATACGGACCAAGCCTTTCTGGTCCGTCTCAATTTGATCCTTCTTTTTGTTTAGAGTACCACATTTTCGTATTTCTTTTTATATTACAAATCTTATTTGTACATATTTGTGATGGGGTATCATAAATATACTATAGTTCTCACGATGTTTGTATGATGTTTTCGTTTTAGTAAAATTTCTGTTTCGATTGACTGTGTACAGATTTGTGTGTGTTTATTTTGTGTTTGTAGTTGCATGTGTGTTCAAAATATTTTTGATTATAAATACAATTTTTTGTCTTGTTCTTATGCAAGGGACATACTATGGGTAATTGTTGCTAATAATATTACTAGTAATAGTTGTTGCGATTGTAAGTTTTACAGATACAAGGAATGTCGTTCTTCATTTTTTTTTTGCGTGTAAGTGTGTTTTGTGAATAAATTTAATGCATGGTTCTTGTAATAAATACTTGGCTTCGGTCTGGGTTGAGACTTGTTACTTACAATATTCGTAAATCAAGAAGTAGCATGAACAATACTACTGCTTCCGTAGAAATGAGCTAACCGCAACAGGTTGTAATAATAACAGTGAAATTACTTATACTCGCAGTGTGATTGGTGCTCAAGATATATTGGGATCACAATGGTAGTACATATTATACTGGATACTCTGATATATATATATAAACCCTGGAATGCAGTATTCTTTAACACAAATAAATAACTTTACAACCACAAATGTCGTGCTTCAATATCTGGTGACCCAAATCGATGGAAGCGTAAATGGTTATGTTCGTTTACACTATCTATATCGTTTCGTATATACAAGTTATATGAATGTAATATCAAGTTGAGGAGGAAATCTCAGTAAACAAATTATTGTGCCTGTTATGTAAATATTAATTGATTTGTTTTTGAAACCTTATGAAACATGGAAATGTTTTGAATTTCAAACATTATTTTCTGTGTTAATCAGAAATAAGGCAGTTAAAACATAAGATTAAAACCTCCTGAATTTACATGTATACCATAATTTATATAATCAAGTATTTTAATCAGCACACATTCTTCCAGTATACATAATGTAAAAATGAATTGATATTGTTTACACAATACAATTTCTAATACGCTACAATATGAATAAAATAAATAATACGTCAGCCGATTCCATTAAAATAAATTAATTGTTTTAGATTGGAAAGATTAAAAAGAATATTGATTAATCTTAGAAAAGGTACTGTTGCTAAACCACTTTAATTTTACATCCTATGAAGTACTTTTGGCTTTCATTAGATGACTATTTTAAACCTGTTCCGATTAGGTATTATAGGTTAAACAACACACATGTATGAAAAAATGTAAAAATAATAATAATAACAATAAGAAATGGAACGGATGTTAAATTTGCCTACTGATAATTTTAATTACCACAAATCGTAAAAATCGATCCTACCCAAAACGGTAATGTAACTTAGCAAATTTAGATTTAAATTCTGTTCGCTAGGACTTACACTAATAACTTATCTTTATTTTTAAAAGTCTCGGTAGTGGATGAGGTGTTTATAATTAGGGAAAATTATTTAAATAGTATAACAACAAACCTATGGTGTTTGCTATTGAGACAATATCACAACGACAACTCACAACAATAGATAAAACTGATTTTAATCATGATTGTTGTTTTCGTTGTATTTTATTGGTTGAAGAAGAATGAAAATATAATTGGAAATATATCTAAATGTACATCTTCCTACAATGCCCTTTCTGTTATTTGAGTGTGGTAAATAGCTTTTACGAATAACAATATTAATGTATTAATACAATGGAAATGTATTCATTCAATCGGTGTTTTGACAGTTGAAAGCTTTTAAAAGTTGATTGAGGTCATTAGTTTATTTGATAGTTAATATTAGCTTTTTGGTTACTTCCACTGAAGGCGATTTAAAACTGAATTTAGCTAAACAAGTGTAAATTTATTAGGTTTTCGTTAAATTGCGTCATCACTTGCTTAATTTTGTATTTCTGGAATTCTGAAAACAGACAGCTACAAAAGAATGTAAACTACAAAAGCATATGAAAAGCTGAACAATTTATTTAACCTTGGTAGATCGAATTATCAATTTTCATATCTCATACGTAGTTATCATTATATGACTCTGTATCACAAAACGTATTTAAATCTGTCTTTGCACAGTATGTGTTGTATTAATATAATATTATAATAACAAATCTACTATAATAATATTATAAGAATGAACAAACTATTACTATTATAAACTAACATACTACATATAAACAGGTTGATATTGAAGTAGGGTTTTGTCCAAATCCAAAGATACATCATTATCGTAAATATTTATTAAATAAACGGTTTATATGTTAATCGACCATAAACACATATGTTCAAGATTTCATATTTTTTTACAAGAGCGATTTAACCAGTTGTACTAGTGATGCAGTGAACTATTACAAATAATTAAACCTTTTAATAGTGCTAAGTATAGACATCGCTAAGTAAATCGTATATCGCAAATGTAATCGTATTCACATTACATATCGCCAATATTCCATACTTTTGTTAATAAAAATTTACGCAAATGTAATCGTAAACGCTTCGTACATCGTTAATGTTCCACATTTTTGTTCATATATATTTTAGCGACTCCTCCGTTTCATTTTCCAATAAACGCTAAAAATCTATCTATTACAATCAACCAAAAGATAAAGTAGAATGAGATTAAATAACAACCCGGTCACTCAACTTTTCATATCGACAATCTAAACAATAAATGTTTAAAAATAGTAAGTTTGGGTACTAAAATCTTATTACAGTTTGAAACATAATGCGGACAAAGTATGAATGTTGAACACTTTTTTTTCAAGAGATTTACAATTTTTGAAAACAATGCATAACATACAAACAACGACTAATTTAAATTTTTAAATTCCTTAAAGGCACCGGTCAGAAATTAACTTTATATATATAAAATTTACTTCTAAACACCAACATTGAAATTTACAGTAATTACGTAGTTCTACAGAATGTAATAAGATAAGGGCAACAACTATTGGGTCTAGTCTTAAAAACGTACTTACATTATCCAATGCCAGATATTGGCAAAGATTGCATCTCCGCCTAGCTTCCCAGTAAAGGCAATGCTGACCTCGCTCTTCCACGAGCAGGGCTGTGCAGTTCTGAAAGTGTGGGCCATCTATCTTGTGACGGTTGCAGTGAGGGCAAATTTCTGGAGCTGCTATTCCTATTTTACATAAGTGGGCTTGCAGGTAGTCATGGCCAGTAAGCATTCTGAATTTGGCAACAGCTTCCACTATTGGTAGGCTATGTGTAATCAGCACTGCGTGAGCCAGACCTTCCCAATTCATTCCGGTACTCGTTTCATTTTGCCTTTTCCTTGTTTTTCCATTAATAGTTGATTCAATCAGGCTTCTGGCTGTCAATAGGGATACGGCATTATCTGGCTGTGGCAAGATGTTACCTTTTTTCGCTAGTGGGTCTGCGCGCTGATTTCTCTCAATGCCGACATGGCTAGGGAGCGATTGTAGCACAATGTACCAACCTTCATCAATAATGCCTGCCAGGGCTTTTCGTCCGTTCATTGTTTGCAAACAGCCGCTGGGGGTATTACTAGTCAGCGCTATTATGGCGCCCTGCGAATTCACGAAAAACACAACTCGCTCTGATTTGCCGGAGATGGAACAAAGTTTTTCGGCAGCTTGTACTATCGCCTCAATCTCACTATCGTAGCTGTTGGCATTAACAACGACAGGGCCGCATCCCAGAAAGTGGTCGTTATAGAAGCCAGCTCAAGAGGCATGTTTCATCGCTGAACCATCAGTGTATACATGGATCCAGTTTTCTTTTCTGGATAGTTTCGCAATTGTTTCCAAAGCAGCGGCCTTTAGGATGTGGGGATCACTAACAGCCTTCATATGATTTAGAAGCCACAGTTTTCCTACAGGTAACGATGGGAAAACCGTGTGGCAGGTTGGGAGTTTAGATGCCGCCCCACTTCCCAATTGTCCCAATTATTTCACTCTCAGTTGTTCGGCACGAATGTGTGGTGATGTTTGTGTCTTGAGACGCGAGGTTTGTATTTATCCCAGTGTCTGTAGTCGATTCTCTTTGCCCTCTTCCAGAACTTGAGTAATGACTTCTTCCTGCGACTTTGCAGTTGCTCCACTTCCGCTTGTAATTGTATCTCAGTTATCGGTGTCGATGTTGATCCACCAGTTATTTTTCGAAGTGCGTAGTTCTGGACAACCTCTAATTTCCTTAGGTTAATATCGGAAGAAAGAGCGATGACTTCAGAAGCATATTCCATAACTGGGCATACATAAGTTTTATAAGCTGTTGCCATCACATCCTGCCTTGCTTCCCATTTCTTAGTTCTGTTGTTAATCTCTTCAGAAGAGTATTTCTCTTTTGAACTTTTTCAGTTGCGGTTTGTATTTGCTTGGACCAACTAAATTTGTTGTCGAAGTTAACCCCCAAGTACTTGGCAACATTTGCCTTTTTTAGTTCTATTCCATTGTAAATAATAATGTGAACAACTGGTATACTGTTTTTCAGTATTTATATCCATTTTATTTTCTTTGCACCACTCAGAGACATTAGCCAACACATTATTCAAGATTTCCTCCAATCAGGAATGTTACTACCCGTTACCCATAGGACAATGTTATCACTATAAAGAAGGCTATTAACTACGGGTATGATTTTATTAGCACACTGTACATCGATTATCATCACGTTCAAAAGTAAGCAACTAAGCACTGACTCTTTTGGTAGCCCATGACATACTTTCTTGTACTTCTATACATCATTTTGGAATCTGGTTCGGATATATCTTTGGAGTAGGAAGTGCTTTATCCACCTGAACATATTACCAGACACATGTAGTTGACTAAGCTTGTGGAGCAGTATAGATCTCCATACTTTATCATAAGCAGCATTTAGGTCAATAAATACTGATAGAGTGGACTGTTTACGGTGAAACCCATCTTTTACCGATTGTGTTAGTTTGACAATTTGGTCGACGGTAGAACGGTGTTGTTGGAAGCCGGCCTGGCCGTCCGAAAGCGCTCTAACACCTTCCAATTACTGACGCAGTCTCATTACTACCATTTTCTCAGCTGTTTTACAGGTTAAATTTGTAAGAGAGATCGGTCTAAAACTGGTAAGGATGTTAGCGGATTTTCCCTTCTTGTGGATAACAACAATCTCTGCTTTCTTCCATTGTTGGGCGACGTGATATTCCCATGTGAGATTTGCTAGTTTTAGCAGTATTTTTCGAGCGCTTTTTCCAAGATATTTTAAAAATTCTGGGTACACTTTATCCGGGACTGCTGATTTGCCATTCTTTAACGATTGAATGGCTAGTTCTAGTTCAGATAGGCTGAATTAGTTGTTAAATAGGGAGTTTTGATAGGCAGTGGGGCAGGTGATGAAGGTATTTTTTAGATTTATCTTACCCTCTGTGCCAAGCGTTAAACGGCTCACTGCTGCAAAGTGTTTAGTTAGTGCAGTGGCAACATCTTTCGGGGATGTTAAAAGTTTTCCGTTTACTATTACCGGTTCTTACTGGTAGGTCTTCTTCTCATTATTGAGGCATGATATGAAATGTTGTTTTATTTTTTGGCCCATCCCGTCTGAGGTCCAAGTTTGCATCAAAATATCTGTAAGTTTCGGGTCTTTCATTTATAATAGCTGTTCTTAGTTCATCCTGTTTTTTCCTTTGGTCTATGGAGTCACAAAGCAGCTTTGTTTGTTCAGTTATTTTCCTCGACTTATCCCCTTTTCCTTTTAATTCCGTCAATTTTGCGTTCCAGAAAGGTTTGTAGAGTTTTACTTGGCCCTTCGGAATTGACCATTTTGCTACTGATAGGACTGCGTTAACAAAACTGCCACATGATTTCTCAGGGTTTTCACCAATGATATCTTCTGTGTTTACTTCGTTGGAGATTTTGGCAAACCTGGCCCAATCAGCCTACTTAAAATTCCATCTTGGTATACGTCGATGCGGCAGTACAGATTACTTAAGTTTGATTTTCAAAATGAGGGACTGTTGACCACTCCCATCATGTGCGTCTCCTAGGCTCAGTTTAGCTCGAGCAGTAATGTTCGAATGCACCAAGGCTAAATAAGCTGTTGATCATTGGCTGACGAAAGAGAGAAAGTTTGGGTCACTCTTAAGTTGGATAAGGTTTGAGTTGTCAATTAGGTATTCCACAGATCGTCCGACAAGGTTAGTAGGTCCATAGCCCCATCTTGGAGTGTGTGCATATAAGTCTCCGATGATTATGGAGTTTGGATCTTTAACACTTGGAGCCAGGCAATCAAAATTGGGTCGGTTATTGGGCGGGTTGTATAAACCTTAGACTTTGTACAGTGTTTTGTTGGCCTATATTTTTAATCTAATTACCTCCATTTTGTCAGCGTTCTCCATTTAATGGACAATGGAGAAGTCACTAGCATGTATTTTGTTTACTCCCACCAGGATTCCAGAGGCAACCTGTCTTGATGTTTTCACACATATGTAGTAAAGTTTGTTAGTTCATAAAATTGCAGGTTATCCGTAATGCTCCAGCTTCAAAAATTATAAACATGTCTGGGTTATAAGCGTAGATAGTGGTCTTAAGTTCGGTGAACTTTGCGTTACTTAGGCCTCCGGCATTACAGAAGATGGTACGAAGGCCGTCGTTCAGGCCTTTAGAAAGGACATTTTGATTTTGGTTCTTGAGCGTATTCATTTTTCGCATAGTCTCCGTGATTGGTTCGGATTCTTAGCCAACGCTACTGGTCATTTAGCTCTATCCAGTAGACACGTACAGCTTAAAGTATGCTGTGGACGCGACTAAATTTAACCCCGTAATGAAATTTCTTCTCCTTAAAAATTTGCATTACCACCAAGTAATTTGTGCAGCCATCCAAATACAACTTTTATCCTCTGCATTACTATATGTAGAAACGTAACGGAAAGGACGCTCTTTTGGACTTTATACTATTGATAGCTGAATATTCGTTTTATTTTTCGGCGATAATCTGATAAAAATAAAAATTAAAATTTAAAGTAGCTTAAATACCGGTACTCTATTTTAAAATTAAGGCGAACGTTTTTATCTAGAGCAATTGAAAGATAATCAATTTAGTCAAGCTTGATCAATCAACTATTAAATGTTATACAGGAAAGGCTTGTTGAAAATGTTGATCTATATTTCAGTTAGAGAGTGAAAATTACAGTCCCTTATTATAAGTCTAAAAATGAAGGAGCACGTTTACAACCCCTGCTTCTCCATTGACCTGCGTAGTGGGTCTATTAAATTGCTATACAACTTACATAGTGTTTCATCTTAATATGGTCAAGAGATCCTTGTAAACAATATTTCTTGATTTTCTCTCTGACTGGTACATTATCAGGTTGTCAAGTGAAATAACTGAGGGTCACTTCTGAAGTCCACGCCAGCCATTTCAACCCCCATGATTCTATATATAATTGATGGTAGAGGCATAGCGAATCTACGGGAAATTGCAGATGTTTGAACTGACAGTAGCAATCTGATGCTATAATGTTTTTACCAAACCGATGCCTGTGAAAATTGTGGCTTTACAGGGTGTGTGCTGGTTTTTACTTAAAACCTAGTACCATTGAAAAGATTCGGACGGTTTAGATTAAGTAACGGCATGATTGTAACGCCAACCTTGAGGTAGTGGACGTGAGGTGTCAATCTTGTCCCGTTGAGATTATGCAAAAACTGTTGATTGAAAGATTTTGATTCTGGTAGCTAATTTGTTTGTTAGAGCGGGAAACATTAGCTCTTTTATTATAAAGCGCAATCCTAAGCAACGTTTTGAATATTAGGGTATTTTCTGCATTCAAGGTGATCTGATCTCCCTCAATATCGAAAAAGTTCAGAGATATATTTATTTTCATTTTCTTCCAAAAGAAAGAAATGTCAAAAACTTTTCTCGCATCAAGTAGTGTTTGTAGGTGGACAGGTCTGTTAAATCTCAATGACAGTATTTTGAAAGAGGGATTACATGAGATATGCATTAACTTCATCTGCATCAGACCACGAGGCACAACAGACATCGAAAGTCGCAAGCCAATGACAACGTAATTCCAAATCTAAGACGGATACAGCCCCTTATCAAAGCATCTGGTTATTGTGCTAAGGAACAGTAATTTATCGACACACTACACGTTATTATTTCACATTGTGTTATTCGTTTTAACCACCATGGTAATAGATCACGTGAAATAGAAAATTTTGATTTTTTAAATTTGATACAATTAAAATAAACTATTAATTAAGTATATAATACAGTTGTGTAATAGCTAAACATAGACTATAGCGATGTGAGTCCAGACAAGTAAAAATTTCTTCTTGCCTAATAAAAACTGAAATGGACAATCGCTCGTGCCAATGGTTGTTCGAGTTCGTAGTCATTTCAACAGCTTATTTACCATTGTCAACCTTCATTTCGACAGTCATTGTCAACCTCCAATCACACACCAATTTAAATTGTAGTAATTAAGCGGCCTAATACTAAGGGGGGGGGGGTAAACAATTCCGTTTTCAGAGGTTCTGACTAAACAAGTACTGACAGCTCTACAGGAATGTACTCGTCAACTTATGAATATTGGTCAGTACTAACGCTATTCAAAGCATATGTGATAACAAAGTTAGTGTGCATACATAGTAAGATAAAATTAAAATATATATCATTTCACTCTTTTTGTAAAAAACTTTACAAGGCAGAGGTTGTGATAGCTAAACGATTACATAACAAAGATTGGAAATGGGAGGAGAGGGTGAGTTATAACTAAGTTAAATTGTGTAAGCTTAAAGAAAAGAAATTTAAATGATTATGCGAAAAAAGCGCGCAGCGAATAAAGCGCACAAGGGCCAATGTGACAGTTTAGGGTAGAGGTTACGTTATAAGGAAATGACTACTTGGAGATGATTGGAGGTGAGTTATCACGCAATACAATAACTCAGGTACATTTCTCCTGACCATCCACCACAGTTCACCCCTTCAGGTGTGTCATCACGTAATACAATAGCTCAGGCATTCTTATGTAACCTAACCTAACCTAACCTAAACAAGCCTAAGTATACTTTAAAACTGTAAATATTTGAAAAAAGTTACTATTGACAAAACTACACTTTTGCTGACTTTGAATAAGCCTAATTTTACTGATAAGACTGTGAATACATATATTAAAAAAGTTAACATTGACTATTAAACATTATTATGACTATTAACATTGACTCATGCTGATTTTAAACGCGCCTAAATAATTCAAAACTATTCAGTATTTAATCATTTAGCCAGTCCAAAGCCTGGATAAAGTGTGATGGGAATCAGAAACTAATTATTTCAACTTTTATTTTCTGTGTAACATTCATTATTTCTAAGAAGATAGGGGCTCAATTCCTTTGGTAACTCCAAAAGGGTTAACTGTGCGATTTCTTCGCAGTGCGCCTATTTCGCGAAACCATTTAAATTCAGGCATACTGTTCCGGTTTTCGTTAGATAGGCCTTTAAGAATCATCTTTGAATGGTATAGGCAAAATATTCAGTTTATATTAACCGGTCATGTTATCGCTTATCTAACACTGGTTAGAATAATAAATTTAGACAAATATTTTCTTCTCGGCCTACAAGCTAAGGTAGAGCCTTTAATAAGTATTGGCCTATACTTCGTTGTCTCCATCTTTACCTTCCAATGTTGTAATTACCACTATGGTTGTAGACGGAAGCATATAATGAGGTTAAATGGCAGAGAGGACTTTGTGGTCCTAACCTCACTTCTAATAAAAAGCCAATACAAAATATAAATGTATTATATTGGTAGATTTTAAAATCATACCAAAAGACATAGGCGACAAAATCACAAAACTAGCTTCGGATAGTAAGGAATAAGTAAAAATAATGAAGGAAGACCTAAAATAAGAATGTGAAAAAATCCTTATTGAACAAATCTGTCAATATTACGTAACCCTGAAAGTAATGTAGAAGAAGATTATTTTGAAAACAAATTAGTATTTAATTTAGTAAATATCTAATCCAAGTTTTAGTGCATCAACTGCATAATGAAAAGGAAGAGATTTCTTACCGGAGGTAAACAATGTTGGTAGACGGAAATTAAAGTAAATCTCAAGAGAATTGGGGTCGCTGAGTAATTCCTTAATGTTATTACACTTCATTTTATTTCCTTTCACTGATATATCAAGTTTATTTCAAGTAAAACGATCTACTCAAATTTGGTGTTTCTGGAAAAAACGTGCAAACTTTAGTTATGTTTTTCTCACACGAATTATTTAACAATTAATTAATGTTGTTATTGTTTATATTAATGTTGTAACAACGATTATGTTGCATATTATTTTTTAGTTATTTTTAATTTTCCGATTATGATGATATTATCATTTTGAATTATATATTACTTATTATGCTTTAAACTATTACTTCTAATGAAAGTTTTGAGATTATAATAATGTAAACAATATGAGAAGTTACTTAGATTTTTAACATTTTTTAAGTTCGTTTTATAAAATTAAAAAGTTTAATAACCAAGTAACAAGACATTCGTGTCATCGTTATTGACAAAATCATGATAAATTTTAAGCCATTTTTCGAAAAGTAAATTCTGGTATTTGTATAAATATTGTGTCATTATATTTGTTTTTATTCAGCACAGGACTGTTGGATTTGGTTTTTTGTTTCATATACCCCATCAATATCTTCATGTCCGGTGTCCATCACAATTTAAAGCTCATGATTTATTTTAAATCGGGAATTTAAAATTGTTACATAATACATTTAACAAGATAAGTTTAATTAAAAAACATGTACAGGTTAACCTTATGACACTCGTTCAATTTGTTTGTTTAATTTGGAATATATTTTCTTGTTCGGTCTATTACCTAACTATATTGTTTTAGGAAACTAAAAAAAAAGAAGTTATTTCGTACTTTCGTAGGTTTTGAATATATTTCAAACAAACCTAGTACTTAAAAATCTTCAAACTACGTCAAACATTTACCTTGGCATTCTTCATACATTATTATTTTTTTTATATAGATATGTTATTAATATATGTTGAATATTGGTGATTACTGAAAATGTTCAAATAACAATAAATTTTAAAACAGGTGTTTCTTTTCGTAATTAATTATGTTATTATATTGGCCAGTATTATATTTTTTTATGTAATAAAATATTATACTAATCGGTCCTAACTTTTACTACAATTTTATAAAGAATAAATATAAAATGATAATTATTTATTACATTGAATTGAAGGTGAAACTCTTCATTTTCCCCAAGGAACAGTTGACATTAAAATTTCAACAATGTTTAGGTTTTTTTTATATAACTAAGTAATTGTGCTTACGTCCAACGACAAGTTTAGTCCCGTGCAAGACTAACTTTGAAAATATTAATTACAAAGGTTAATTTGACAATTAGCAGTTTCTGATCATTTCCTTACTTCTTTAATCTCAATTCGTACTTATCAATTGTTTAACGTTGATTAAAATGTTAAACAGAGTGTATAGAGAATTGTAATAGGCCTACCTACTTCATTTGTCGATCGCTCAATCCAAGTAAAAATAGATTTTCTGTGATAACTAAAAAAATTATTATTTTAGGTTTTAAGACATTTCTATTAAATTGCATGTATTTAAGTAAATGTATAGGCATCTTTTTATATTGGTAATTATTGATCACATACATTTTTTAGTATGATTTCTAGTCTAATAAACTAATATCGTTGTTTTTTATTATCCAAAATCAAGCATAAATGAATATTGTGCTCTCAAAAACGTGTTATTTCCCCCAAATATAATATTAACTTATGGAATGATATTAAAGAAAATTGTTACTTAAAGTAATTGCATGGTTTTGTTTTTGTATTGTTCTTTTTCTTCGTTTAACGTGTTTTAGGATAAAAAAAAAACCTAAATATATACAAATGGCATA
Source organism: Aphrophora alni (assembly GCA_963513935.1). Lineage (NCBI taxonomy): Eukaryota > Metazoa > Arthropoda > Insecta > Hemiptera > Aphrophoridae > Aphrophora > Aphrophora alni. Next base: position 85,984,133 of record OY740768.1, read on the forward strand.
TATTTAATGAGGGGATGTATTTTAAATAATTTATCTGTTTATTCTAAGTGTAACCTTTAATATTATGTGCCTGTATTCGTCTTAGGGTGTTTATCACTGTTTATGTTTACAGCAAGTGTTGTGAATAAAGCGTTATATTTTTGGTGTGTTTCCTAAATTTAAAATTTGTGCTACAGAATAAATACAAGAGTTCAATTTATTTGGATTCTTTTGTTTGTGTTTGATTTATTTCACTTTATTTATTGAATTTCTTCTTTTTTTAAACTGTTTTCTTGTAATATTTGAAAATATATTATTTATTACTTATTAAAAAATGCTTTTTTCTATTGAAATTGTTTCACAAGGGTAATACTTATTTATGTAATTTTTTTTTTTTTTTTTTTTTTTTTTTTTTTTTTTTATTTATTTACAACTACAACTAAGTTTTTATGACCTTATCTAGTAGTATTCATTTCAATATAATAACGTTAAACAAAACAATCTATTCCACTGAATAAACGATCACATTACCAGGTCCAAAGGCTTTCTTCGTTTAAGCCTCCTCACAACATCACTACTATTTAGTTCTAGCATCTCGGAGTTGACATGACTCCATAGTCTCCTAGCGTGTCTAACTGCAGTAGTCCTGATTACTTCTTCGACAGTTTCCATACGAAGATCTCTATGGATATTATCATTCCTGATGTACCATGGAGCACCAATAGCTGCTCGCAAAACCTTATTCTGGAATGTTTGTATAGCTTGAATGTTGGTCTTTTTAGTGCAACCCCACAACTGTATCCCGTATGTCCACACAGGTCTCAGAATTTGCTTATACAACAATAGCTTATTGCAGGTATCTAATTCGGATCTTCGGCCAAGTAGCCAATACATTTTCCTATATTTAAGGTCAAGCTCCAATTTCTTTTTTTTTATATGTGTCTTCCAATTTAGTCTAGTATCCAATATCATACCAAGATACTTTACTTCATTTCGACATGGTACTATCCTAGAATTAAGAAAAATAGGCATTGAATTGATTTTTTTATTTGTAAAATTAACTTGAGTTGACTTAGTCTCATTCAATTTCATGCGCCATTTCTTCGTCCAAGCACTAACCCTGTCTACGGTATCTTGTAGTTTCATGGTTGATTCCTCTATTGTATCCGCTGATGCCATAATACATGTATCATCGGCGAAAGTAGCTGTTGTTGTTTCCTTCCCTTGTGGTAAGTCCCTTGTGAAGAGCAAGTACAGGGTAGGTCCAAGGACACTTCCCTGAGGTACTCCTGCAGAGATCTCTTTAAATTCCGAGTATTCGTTTCCATGTTTAACCCTAAAGAGTCTGTCTGTCAGATACGATGTCAAGATCTTGGACACCCAAATTGGGAAGTCTTTTTGGAGTTTGTATATCAAACCCTCATGCCACACCTTATCGAAGGCTTGTGATACATCGAGGAAGACACTTGAGCATATTTTCCTGTTTTCCAATGCAGCCTCAATAATATTTGTTATTCTATGTATCTGGTCAATTGTAGAATGTTTATTCCTGAAACCAAACTGGTGATTAGGAATCAATCCTTTTTCCTCTATTATTGGTTGTAGACGTTTAAGCAGCAACTTTTCAAAAATCTTAGATATTATTGGCAATAACAAAATAGGCCTGTAAGAGCTCTTATCGGTTGGGTCTTTACCATCCTTATGAATCATAATAACCTCGGCTACTTTCCATTGCCTTGGTACATATTGTAACCTGAAAGAAGCATTTATAAGAAACAGCAATTTAAGAGTAGCTGTTTTCAGTAGTTGTTTTAATACTTGTCCCGTAATTATGTCATATCCAGGAGCCTTTTTAATATTTAATTTCGAGATAACTTCACTAAGTTCTTTTAAGGATGCAGGCTTAATTGTTATTTCGTCATTTCTGTGATCATATACAAAATTCAAATCAACACCTTGATTCGGGAATGGCTGAAAAGTTTCTTCCAAATACTTCGCAAATATTTCCGATTTTCCTCTGTCATTTCTAGCCCATTCGTTGTTACATCTTCTTAAGGGGGGTGTTTGTCTCATGGGTCTCTTGACACTTTTTGCAGCTTTCCATAGAGAATAGTCTGTATCTTTCTCTGCTGTCAAGCCTTGAAGATAAGTAGAAATAGAAACATTTTTAGCATCCCGAATCTTCTCTTTTAGCCTGTTACTGAGTCTATTTAATAAATTTTTATCCTCAGGAGAGCGACTTAGTTGCCACTTTTTTCTGGCTTTTCTCTTTTCAATTACCATCTCACGTATGTCCATTGGCAGGTTACCCGTGTTATGTCTAATCTCATCGTATTGAGGTGTATTTTCCCATGCCGATCTATGCACACTTCTGATGAACTGGTCTACTTCATCTTCCAGCTGATCAGGTGTTTGAAGTGGTACTTTAAGATTTAAGAGACTCTCAAGCCTCGTTCTAAACCCATACCAGTTTGTTTTGTTAGTACATAATCTAGGAGGTACTTCATTATAGATAACAGTTTGACTCAGGTTCAAGATTACAGGTGTGTGGTCTGAGGACAGATCGTTGCAATCAGTGACCTTTAGATAGTTCCTGGACAGCCCTTTTATGGCGAAGAAATCTAAAATGTCTGGTGTTTTATTCATGTCTGATGGCCAGTAAGATGGACTACCTGATGAATAAAAGTTGCATTTCACCTCCATTCCAGCATCATACAACATTCTCCCCTTTGGATTGACTGCTCTTGAACCCCAATAGGAATGCTTCGCATTAAAGTCTCCTCCCACGATGAAATTATTGCCAAGTGATCCAAAAAGATCCACAAAGTCCTGTCTCTGAAGGTTATGTCGTGGTGGGCAGTATATAGCTGCTACTTTGAATATTTTACTATTTGTTGTTATACTAATACTTGTAACTTGCATTGATTCAGCCTGAATTCCAGCAGCTTCTGTATGTTTAATAGAGTTTTTAATTATTATAGCTGACCCACCTCTGGACTTGTTAGATGGATGAGTCATGTGATAAATTTTATAGCCATGAAGTCTGCAGTAAGACTGATTTGTAAAATGAGTTTCAGAAATTAAACAAATATCAATGTTTTCATTTATCAGAAAAACTTCTAGTTCCTGAAGTTTGCTTAGGAGCCCATTAGCATTCCAAGTGGCTATTTTCAGATTGAAATTTATTTTTCCCTCACCTTGAGTAAGCTTACATTACTTTCTAATGTCCTTATTCTATTAGAAATTGTTTTGTTTAGTGCAGTTTGTTCATCAAGCCTACTAAGTATTAGTGCGAGAGTTTCACCTATTGGCGGGATTGAATAGTTTTCATTAGTACTTTGACAAGCTTCAGCATATGATCTCCTACCCGAAGTGGTTGTTTTGTCTTGACTAATAATTTCAACTGGTGTTTGGACGTTAAATTTAGTTGTTTGTTGGGTTCTTTTAATTTGTGATTTCTGTATTGCATTTCGCCGTTTTTGAAGCTCCGTTGCAACTTCACAGCCTCTATAATTAGCTGGATGATCCCCCTTACAATTAATGCAGATTGGGGCTGATAGTCTACTCAGGTGACATTCTTTAGTTAAATGTTTACCTGCACATTTAACACAGCAAGGTTCTTTCTGGCAATAGGCTTGAGTGTGATTAAAGCCTTGGCACCGTTTGCACTGGGGTATTCTCCTAGTATTTCTCCTCAGTGGTTCGATTTTAACTACCATGCTAAGTACTGAACGGATTTCAAATATTTTTTTCACGCTCTCTTGGTTACCAAAGGTTAACATAAACAAGGGAAGACCTCGCCTAACCACAACTTGTTCACCTTTTTTATTTTCCTCTTTTTCGCTCCTAAGTATATTTACTGCGTCAAGAATATTATATCCTTTACTTTGTAAATCTTCAAGGATATCTTCTTTTAGGCATGAAGGATGTAGACCTCTTAACATTACTCGTATAGGTCTATCATTTTTGTTTTCGTAGCTATACCACTGGATTTTGTCTTCATTTAGTTTATTTGCTAATTTCCTGTAGCTTTCTGGATCTGGAGCATTTACTTTTAATATATCATTGTTAAGCGTGGTAACCTTAAACTGCTTATCAGATAACACCTTCAAATCCAAATGAAGTTTATTATAGTCTGTTATGCCACACACATTAATTGGAGGGGGCATATACTCTCTTTTTTTAAACTCTTTCTGTCCATCCAGACACTTGTTTTGATTACTTTGATCAACTTCTGGTGAAGAATCAGCTTTCCTCTTTTTGCTGGTCTTCCTGCTACGCTTTTTAAGGACCCAGTCAGTTTCCCTAGCTAATTCTTCCTCATCAGTATGATAATCAGTAGTATCTTTCTGACAGATGCGTTCAGTTAAGAGATTAGCTTTGATATTTCGGTCTTTCCTAAAACTCTCATTTTCCTTTTTTAATTTCATCATATCCTGTCTTAATTGTTTAACGATTAGTTCAAGGTGTTCAAGCTTTTTTCTAAGATCTTTATTTTCCTTCACCAAGCCAGTATCAGATTCTTTATCTACACTCCCCGATGTTTTTGGAGATCTATTTATTAGTATACTTTTTCTAAAAGGATTTTCATTAAGCAATAGTTGGTCCCCCCCAGAATCCATGGGACCGACCTCCTCAGAGGGTGGATTTTCCAGTTGTCCTGGGCTGCCACCTGGGGTAATACAATCCTTACGTTTTTGTTCCATTGCTCATGAAGTCTTCGCCGTAACCCTGGCAAGGTGCCCTCACAAGGTACTATCAGCCGGAGCCAGCTGAACCAAGGTTTTTTTAGAGAGGTGTTACTCCTCTATCACTCCTCCTTCCTCATCGCAATGAGGCCCCGGGCTTGTGACCGGCACAGCGGAGTTATTTATGTAATATGATTCAATCCCAATTCTTATTTTTTACCTTTAAATTAGTTGCCACGTAAATGATAAAAAATTGGGGTAGTGTCTAATACTAAAAGTCTTAGGTTTGTATAATTAACAGAAAACGACTGAGAAATTATTCTTGCTAAAGTTTGTTTTATTTGTTTTAAAGAGTATTTAAAAAGGGTATACAGTTCTTTAATAGTGAAACCATAAAGCTTTACTATAAACAGTTTATGATAAACTATTCACTATAATCGCATAGTAATTAGAGATCTCTATTCACATTAAAACAGAAATCACTGAAAAATAATTTATTATTCAGTAAGAAAAGAGTTATAATATTTACACAACTTAGAAAGAGAGTGTTATTAAATTTTCCCAATTAAATATATCCGTTTTTGAACTAACTAAATTTAACACTACTTTATGTTCCCTAAAATTATATCTATAAAAAAAAACTTTTAGGTCGAAAATTGTTAATTAACAAACATAAGATGATAATGGGGAAACTAATAAAGATTGAAACAAAAGCGTTATTGAAATTAAACATAACTATTTTAGAAGATTTTATATTATTGATGTAAAACAAAAATATAAATAAATATCCAATGTCTGTTATATTAATAATAATCTTTACAAACAAATAATTTTTTTGACAATTCTCTAAAGGTTTTAAACGTAACTCTCATATAATTTAGACATGTTGATGGATATTAAATTTTTACTTAAAAGGCCATTTAAAATATTTTACTTCATAACATTTATAATGGGAAATCCATCCTATATTATGTAAAACGTGTTTTATAATTTATGTGTTTCAAAATAATTCATAAAGTCACAAAGTCTTTAAATAATTTCGTTTAAAATTTTGGATAGGTGTATAATGGTGAAGCTAATAAAATATAACTGTGACGATGCAAAATATCAATAGCTCGTACGGTGATTCTGGGAAGAAATGTCGTGGTTTTAAAGTAATTGAAAACGCATCTAGATATTGTTCTCTCTCTCTAGGACCCTGTTTATTTATCTGTTCGTCTCTTTGAGAACAGTTTTTAAGTAATATGTAGTGTTTAAAAAAAGATGGTCCGAATATATTTTTTTTAAATGAATGTAAGGTGTTTAATACAATGATTACATTATTTATGTACGAGTTATGTAATCATAACATTGAGTTTTATAACTTTTAAAATTTACTTAGGTGAAAAGCTTTTGCTTTGCAAAACTTTCAAAATAACTTTATAAAAATTGAAATTATTGTTGGACGTTATAAAAAAACGACGTTCCGAATGACTCTTGGAAAATTTGATTAAATCAAGGATAAATGTAATTTTTTACAAATATAAAATGAAATAGTGTTTTAGTGATTTTACTTGGTAAATAAATTAAACATAATATATTATACAGAAGTTTCCTGTTCTAGCTATAATATGTTAGCAAAATAAGCACCGTTAAATTTCTGTTAAAGTTCTTCCCTGTGGTGATATAATTTCATATACACTTCCAAAGTAAAAACAATTAATAGCTCACTTGTGAATTAAATAATGTATACCTCACATTTTTTATTCCTGTAATATATTAACATTATGATTTAATACCCAATTGCTTCACAGCTTTTCTGTTAAAAGCATGTTCGGAGATTTTGTAATTTGGCCTACAACTCTTGTTATAGATTTTAATTCTAGTATTTGTAGATACAAGGACTATTTTATAAGTTCTTCTACCTCTTAAAGAACTGTGATAACAATTATTTATTGCTAATACAAAAATTTTCATACAGGACATAACTATAGACTACATATTGATATTAGGACTAGACAATCAAGATTGATTAATCCAAAATAAACACAACTTAAACAAGGTAAAATATAATTAAATTAAAAAAAATTAAAACTTTTTATTACATAGCCAAAATTTGAGCTTGCCTCAGAGGTCGTCTACCAATTTGATAATATTTAAAAATATTTCTATCTTAAAAATTACTTCTAAAAAATATTAAATAAGTTGATTTCTATAATTTAAACCTCGCCGTTGTATTTTACGAAATTCCACCATTTTTCACATTTAGTATATTTATTGGTTTTTATTCCTACATAACTCACAAAAATAGTATATCTAATTTGGAATAAAGTAAATATTCACCAAAAAAGTGTACAATGTTTTCTTTCTTTTTTCGAATACACAAAGGGTTATGTTTGTACCTCACATTTCCATCCCTGTTTGCCTATTGAAAGTTCTAAATGACACTTCTATCATTAGGTAATATAACGTTCAAAAATGGAAGAATTCTTCAATATAAATAAAGAAATACATAAACTTGAAATATGCGTTTGAACATATACAGCTAAGGCAAAACAAAAATACAAATACACTCACCGTTGTTAAACTAAAAACATTTTTTAAGCTCCCCAATCTACTTTAGGGATGATTTTCTTTCTCTACTTTACATTTAAACTCGATCAGTCTTTAGCTATCCTTCATAAATCTACGACTCTAAATATAAATAAATTTATTAAAATTACAAAATAATTCTTACCATCTTATTAAAATAAATAAACTCCTCTTTAAAGACTACAACAAAAGCGAATAGCACGTATTATATATTCTGTCCTTGCCATGTTGAAGAATTATTAAAATGTATGCAGTATTCAGCTAATATATGTTTCTTCCATAATATTGTATGATTTTTTTTTTCACTTTAATAAAATAAATGTATTCAATTGTATCCTGGTGGCCTTTGTCTACACTATTTTTTCCAGTTACATATTATTATTTTGATTGGAGTCTGAGAAAATTCTCTTTTGTAAATTGATTAGTGAATAATTAGAATTTGTCTGAGCTTGACTGTTTTAACAAGCAGCATGAGTAATAATAATACAGTTTCCTCGGTGGACGAGTACCTTGGGCGTTAAATTCATGTTTATTGTGTTATTGGTGTTAAATAGTTTATATAATTAGGTATGTCTTATTTAAATTACTTGTAATAAGTGTGTATAATTATTCGTCTATTAAGTTGTATTTTTTGTATTGTATTCTGTATATATTTTAATCATATTGTTCTATTAATTTCAATAACTAATTCATTTGATTTAATTGATTTCTGTGATCTTTTTTATTAAAATAAATTAGCATTTTTATAGAAATTAAAAACTAATTCCTATAATATAACGTTACATTAAAAACTAATTTTAGAAACTAATTCCTCACACAAAAAATACTTTCTTCCTCGGACAGATTTTTCCTAACTGCGCCAAATATCATGACTTGTTTGACCTCTTAACTTGACACGAAATTAAAATTATTTCACTTTCAAGGCTTACACAAGGTCCACGACAACTTAATTTTTGATTATACCCAAGCATATATATGTATACCACCACCCGTACTTTCATATACCTTTATTTGGAATAATACAGATATAATATACTTAGGTGAAAGCATTCTATAGAATGTAAGTTATTGGTTGGTCCTCTTTACCCTAACTGACCCTACTGTAGTTTCAGACCTTACAGACTCTGCTCACTGTAACAATAAATCATACGGTTAAACGTTTATCACAATCGATAAATATTATTGTCATTTAAATCAAATGGCATGTGTTTTACTTTTTAAGATAAGAATTAATGTCTCAGTCGTCTAAAGTCGAGGCTGTTTTACTACAAGATAGGTCTTTCTGTTTTAAGAAGTATGTGACAACTATACTTTTCGTTTTATATAAACAACAATACTAATCACTTCAAAAGAACCAAAGGTAATATTTGTGTTTAAACAGTGTTTAAATGTTGAAACGATTAATTACGAACTTTAAAAAAATGTGTTGTAAAATCTGAACAGCAAGAATAAAACTCAATTATAAACTTCAGCTATCTAGATCCTAGAGCAGCTTTCAAATTACACAAGTTTTTTGAGTGAAGATTTTTAAATTATAAGAAACATTTTATATAGAGATATTTTCTTTAAACTTAATGCTCCACAACGTAATTTTATGAAGTATCACATAAATGTAGTTTGAAATTTTATTTGTTTAAAAATATTTATGTGTTCCACAATAGAGTGTCGTTAATTAGACATACACGATGAAACACTTGTATTTTTATATGTGAAAAACATTACATCCGATTACATTTTAAAACACAAATTGCGGCTGCTGAAATATAAAACAGAATATTACAAATATCAAACGCTGGACAGTTTTTAAATTAAAATTAAATATTAAATTAAACACAAACACAATATCTAATAAAAATGTATTTAGAATCTTGCCGACCATTATTTCACCAGTTACGGCATTCACGACACATCGAAACACAGAAAGCAAAAATAATAGAAAGCAATAATTTTTATATATTTACAAAACACTATTACTTTACATACACAATAAAATTCGGGTAGCAAGTAAGGAAGGGTCGTTGGAGGGATTATCGCCTTTGGGACAAGACAAAAGTTGAAGTGTCACAGTATTTGGGAAAATAAATAATCTACCTGATAGTTTAAATTATACTTAGCATATTTACTAAATATTCACATAAGTCCTAAAATGTCCAATGCATTTAATATCCGACTTTTATCAATACCACAGTGAAACGTAAAATTATTATCATAATAAAAATTAGACCCCAAGTGATTTTTTAAATGGTCGAGTCATTATGAGCCCACCGCCTACTACTTTAGTGTACCTTCAAACCACAATTGAAATTACCGCCTCTTTAGATGCATGACAAATCAGTATTATGACAAATTAGTATTACTCATCAGTTTATATACATGAATAGATTTATCACAAAATCAATTTTTTACTTAGAATTATATTTTCTTTATATTGTTCTTAGAAATAAAATTTGGCGGGATTTATCTTTTTCTAATATATTCGGGACCGTATGGCTAACGTTAATAAAGTAATTGATTGAAGGGATTTTTGTAAGATTTTATTACAACGAACTACTGGAGATATAAGATGTTTGAAATGGTTTGTAATTTTTTTAAAGATATTTTCTACGATGTCAACATCATATTCACTTTTTATAGTAATTTGTTTAATACTCGAAAAAGTAAATTCTTTACGAAAAACGTTATAAGACAATAGATATATTGTAAATATATGTAAGTTTTCTAACAATTCAGAAATTATCATTGTTATTCTTAACCTCTAATTTGTGGTATAGAAAATTGATTTGATTTTGTTGACATGTATAAATACAATTAAGAAGAATAACAATAATTTAATTTGGTAAGATCCTGAAATCAACGTAAAACGTCGCAAATATATCTATATCAAAACTTAATGTTAGACTTAGACGGGTTATGACTGACAAAAACAGACAATTCAAATTGTTCATTAATATCTAGTCATGCAATGAAGAAAAGGGATACACCAATTCCCATGTTATAAACATGTGCAATCAAATTATTTTCAAATAGAAAATAGAATATTTATATGAATACAGAAGTGATAATTTTAGCAAGGAAAATGAGTGTAATTGTGCAGTTAAATAACTGTTCAATTACTATTTAAATCACAAATGTCCATTTATAAATGTTTTTTTTTTTAAGGTAATTTTATTCTCTAATTTAGCTAAAAACTAATAGACAGTTAGGTAATATTTTATTTTCAAATAGTCATTATTATAAGAAGAAATTAGGTTAGGTTAGGATGGATTATATTCTAAAAGTGGTCTTTAAGCATATTATAATAATAGGTAGAGTTAACTTAATTGTTTATATAACTAGTCTCATATTACATGATCAGTTTAGGTTAAATTACATTCTAATTAATTTAGTATATATAACTAGTATATATTAAGTTAGTATACAATAACTGGTTAGATTTAATACACATCTAGTCAATATTACAAGAATTGATTACACTATTTCAGATTTTATATCCAAGTGATCTATTTTACAAGAAAAGTATCCGTTAGGTTATGATTTATAGTAAACTAGTCACTATTATAAGGGTAGGCTAGGTTTGGTGAGAGTTTATACTCAAGTGGTCTATATTACATGAACGGGATTAATTGTAGATTTGGTGTTCATGCACTCTATATTAGGGGAACAGGTTATGTAATTCAACGGTTTTGGCGTTAAAACGTAAAAATATTTTAAAATCTTCCATGTGCTAGGATATTGTTTGAAATAGTTCAATTCCATTGAAATTACTTTTAAATATATAAATTAATGACACAACCCATTGTGTCAAATCGTGTAGTAGAAGAAAGTTACAGTTCGGAGATATGTCTACCATTACCAGTTGCAATCACTTAAGTTATTACAATCAAATAAAATTCTGTTTAAACCGAATTTCAGGGCCACGGAAAGGAAGTTTATGCTTAATTTGCAAGTGTAAACATCATTAAATTTATTTGTTTACAAAATGGATAAACGTTTATGATATCGGACTTATTTTCAAATTATCTCTAAATGGCTCAATAATAAAGAATATTTTATAGAGACATCGTTGGAAAAATATAAACGAATATTATATTTGGTTTATGATAAAGTTAAGAGAATGTTTTTCAACGGTCTGATGATGGTCAATAAATTGTTAAATTTAATTAGTAATATTTTTTAAAAAAAACTCTGTAATACTATTTAGTCCCATTTATTAGATGCTATAAATAATCATCTATTGATTTGTTTTAGATGTGGAACAGAACATGTATTGACGACTTGTTGAACAACTGTTTAAAGTTAACTCGTTTGTGAAGTTTCTGTCCCGAGGGAAATTTGTGTTTAGAATAAGGTGATCGCGTAACCTGGAGTTGGTTCTAGTATCGAGGTGGGTGATATATTAAGTGTCAACTACAGTCAAAGAAATCCAATCGAAGTGATCAGGACCATATTAATTAGATGTTAATATTCTCATATGTGTAATGTAAGGAAAATTAAGCCATAGGTTAAAAATTGATGTTAGCTTTTTGAGGGTCACCGCAAAAAATTAAAGCGTTATCTGTTTTATGTCTTATACGGCTCAAGTGTGTAAAAAATATTGATCGGCAAGTTGGTAAAATCTGATATGGCTTTATCGATAAACAAACAAAAAATAAATTGAGGTTTTGTAAAATACTAAATTTCTCGAATTAGCTCTGTCGATTCCCTTCAAAGTTCGGTAAAATAATAACGTCAAAAATCATTGTATCAAGTCGCAAGCAAATGAATTTTACAGTTCAGGAATATTCGGCAAAAATAAAAACGATGGTGGCTTTCCTTTAAGATACGATTTTAATCAGATCTTTTGTTTAGAAATAGTTTATGATAGAAGCGGGGCTATACTAGTTTACTAAGCTAGGGCTCTATGGAAACATGTCTTTGTAAAAAAGTATTTTGTTCACATGTATGTTGAAGGAAGCATGTCGAACCAGCAGACCAACAATCCTAGGAATACGCTTGTGCAACTTAAACTTAACTGAGGATAAATATAATATTAACATGTTTACTGAATATAGAATGTTTTACAAGAGAAGATATATCATCACAGAAAACAGCATCTTTTATTTTTCTTTATTTTCGATTATTTAATTTTGTTAATTGTTTCTGTATTTGGCATTTGATTTTAAAGGCGTTTAAATCTGCTTGTACTTACGTAATAAGTAACGTTACTTTTAAAGCTGTACGTAACGTTGAACTATCAGTGAAAGGGATCATATAAAATCAAAGTAAAACTCTTAATAATTGAATAAAGGATATTACATATACTCAGATTTAAGTATTTTTTTTCTAGAATGTCTAATTTGTGTATATCACGGCTTGGATAAAGTAGTTGGCTATGTCCAACAATTCAACTTATGCCATTGTATTGAGTTTTTGCCATACATAAAGCCTAAGGGCTAATAGAATAATAGACTAACAATATCTGGAGGTGATCTACTATTCAATTCCTAACAATAGCAGTGATGCTTGGTTCTTCAGTAATGGATAATTTCCTTTCATAGCTATTCAGAAACCCTAACATTATTCATTAAATTAAATGTAATGCTTAATTTACACCCATCGACAAAACCAATTCTATATTACCACGAATTAGATGTATTGTAGGGTTATTTTGTACATATTTGGTTAATTTAACGAGCAAAGAAATAATATTTTACTTCGAGTAGTTGAATTTTCGTTTATATATTCGTTTGTCATTCGGATACACCCAACCCGTGAACCAACCATTATGAAAACTAAGAATTACGTTCTTTGAAATAGATCAAAAGTAGAAACGAAAAGTATTCAGTTAAAAATGGTGGTCCATCGAAACAGACAGTCCACTATGCCGAAATATTTTTACTCCTTCTAAAAATGCATCGTCTCTATAAAGCATTTAATATTTTATGAATAGCAAAATTAGTTATAAAAAATAAAAATATAATAAATATATTAAAATTGATTTAAGAAATTATATTTTAACTCTTGTAACGTCTACACAACTTATTTAATATGAATGTGTATGAATGAAATAAATTAAAACAAAAGAGTAGTCGGAGTGATTACGCTTCGAATTGTCAGCCAGGTGTATTAGTAACGGAATTACTGGCACATTTGTAAACGTAGCTTCCTTCCCTGCAATTCAATATATCCTTATTTCCTCTATTATTTTATCATAGCTTATAAGATGTTTTAAAACAAAACTTTTTCTGAACGATATTACCACAAACTGATTTTGCAAGTATTTATAACGTGACGATTACACCAACTAAACATTGACGCATATGAAAAGCGACAAGCGACATCTTGTAGAATACTCGTAAATGTCTATGAATAATATGACTTAACGAATTCAAAATTATTTTTGGCCATTTAACGGAGACATTTCTGCTATTCATCCGTTCTCAAGTAGAGTACTATGGGTTCCTTTCTCAATTAATACTTACTGCATATTACATTAAAATAACACTTATACACAAACACACACACACACACACACACACACACACACACACACACACACACACACACACACACACACACACACACACACACACACACACACACACACACACACACACACACACACACACACACACACACACACACACACACACACACACACACACACACACACACACACACACACACACACACACACACACGCACTCACACCCCCCCCCCCCCCCCCCACACACACACACACACACACACACACACACACACACACACACACACACACACACACACACACACACACACGTTCAAATATAATAAATTAAGATTAAAAATCAGTTTATTGTTGAATAAATTGTTAAAAAAATATAGTCCCGATATTTTTTATTAGTATAGGCCTATACATTGTTTAAATACGGTCCTTGATAGAGTAAAAGGAGAGAGGTGGTATTCAAGGAAAACTTTAAAGACATTTCATTTGTGGATTGTGACCAAAATATGGCAAAATAATCTCAATTGTATCTCGTACATTATAAATGATAATATGAATATTATTGGATACATGGTTTATGTCCGGATCTACAATTGTGATTATTAGGGGTAGTACAGCGGTGAGGGATGGGGGTAGTGGTTACAATTGAACAATGAAAATAGCAAAACGGGCTCAGTTTTGGCAATACTATTTCAAAACAGATAACTTGGAAATTGATGTTGTAATGTAGAGAATGATCGGATATAAAATATTATTTAACAGTAACAAACGTTAAAAAAAATTACAAGGCGATACTTTTATTAGTTCAAGAAAATGATTATAATTAAAAACAAATAAAAAGATATTAAACATAAATAACGCATATCATATGAACGAACAATTCAAACGGATAAAAAAGTGTCCAAATTTAATGCAACAAAGGGTCACAATTTATTATTAATAGTATATAATACAATAAATACTTTTATAATTTACTTTGTTATAACCTATATATGAATAAATCTGTATTAACACAGTAAGAAATATTTAGTACTATTAATTTATTAAGAAAAAAAAAAACATTGCTTGTAAAAACAGTAAATTATACGAAGTTTGGTAGGCCTATTATTTTTCTTGTACAATAACCGTAATATAAAAAAAATTATTTTCAAATATCAAAAAAATAAACTGAACTTTAAGAAAGTAAAGTTAAAGGGAAATTTATATATTTAACCCTTCTTCATTAGAGTATAAAAGTTTTACTTAACATAAATCGTGTTTATTAAAATTGAAATTATAACAAAGATAATAAAAGTTTATTTGCCTTAAAAAAATCCTAACTTATTTTTCCTTTAGATTGAAGTTCACACGCAGGTTTAAACTCTACAACTTATGCCAAAATTAGAACCAATCAATAGGGCAGATTTTGTGAATATGGGTAATTTATAAGTGTGTAATTGAGGATTATTTGTTGTTGTTCTGTTATCAATAACTCTGTAACCTTTTTTTTTTATATGCAAATCTTACGATAGGTTATCTGTAGGATTTATAGGCTATATTTTTTGTGAATTGTATCAATGCTGTTACTGAGAAATCAAGCTTTGAGATTGATCTTAAGTCAGGCAGGTACGCAAGAAAACTATAAAAGTTTAAAGATATTTAAATGTTGATTTTCTTATAAAATATGTCCATCCGTGTAGGCTCTTTAGCGCTGTAAAAAGGTTAGACTTATTTCCTAAAACATTTTTTTGAACCTTAAAAGCACATTCCCTTAAAAACTAGTCATCACTGTTTTCGATCAACACATGACTTCTGAGCTATAATACCTATATGTGAGAAAATAAAAGTTATCAAACAAAAGTTCATTTAGTAAAAGCCTCTGTGATTTATAGAACAAGCTAATTCCTGATTTAACAAAAATATTCAATACTTGAAAATATAAAAATTAACAAGTTGAATATACTCATAATTTGGTTTGTTTGTATTAACGACTAAATATTAAATAGGTAATACATTTAAAAAAACCAATGGCAATTCACAGCTCAAAGAGCTGCTCCACTCCACAATATAGAGAGGAAAACAATAACGTACGGTACACAAAGTCATATTGGTTTTAGATTTTTCACATTCGTTTTCAAGACTATTATGCACAATAAGATCCAGACGATGGTCGATAAATGATCAGGCCTGCGTCATTATATATTCAAACAATTGTTTTATTTTAAATTGTAATACTTCAATATATTGAAATAAAATTGTGGAGAATTCGTAATCAATATTGAATGAAATATTTCTATGTTCGCCGAAGTTATTCACACAATATAATATTTTGTAAAATTTTTATTTGATTTTTAAAAACGATGGTGAAGTCAAAAATAAAATTCTAAGGTCGTATTCCAGTATTTATTTGGTTTAGCTTTATTATTTATACGGTATTTTGATAAGTTGTACTAAACATTTTAATATTTGTGCAAAACATTTATAGAGAGAAATAAGAAAATTTCTGTGGGGTTAATGAAACCGTAATTTACTCCAAATTCAAATGATGTTAAAATGGTACCTTTACAGACATAATGACTTTTAATAAAAATAGTATAATTGGATGGTGATGTTAAAAAATTTAAATTCATATCAGTAATCCAGTTTATAGTCGTCAATCATTGTATTATCCAGTTAGATAAGTAGGGGTATAATCACATTTATTGACATTTCGAGTATTTGTTGTTGTTTCCCAAATTTGTAATTAAAACTACCATCAGTATGAACATACTACTACAAATTGTACAAACAAAACATTGACAAAATAAAATGCTAATGTATAAATTTGGT
The DNA here is from genome assembly GCA_963513935.1 of Aphrophora alni. Taxonomy (NCBI): domain Eukaryota; kingdom Metazoa; phylum Arthropoda; class Insecta; order Hemiptera; family Aphrophoridae; genus Aphrophora; species Aphrophora alni. The sequence continues at coordinate 86,000,642 of OY740768.1, forward strand.
TAAAGTGGTTTCTCCTGCATAGGATACAAGATGTGTATGTTTGGAGATAGAAGAAAATGAATAACACCAGGCTCGGCAATTATTGCCTAATAAATAATGCAGATAAGCACTGCTACAACCTACCTCTAATATTAGAGGGTGAATTGTTTTGTGCAAAACGTCACTTTGAACAGTAACCTTAAGAGTATCATACTTTCCTTTTTATTATTTATGTATCAAATCTGAATAAACTATTAAGCTAAATTAAGGAAAACTCAATAAAAGATTAGATAATTAAGCTAAATTATTAAGTTTAAAATAATACACAATTATATCTTAAATTACTTGTACTTGTTAAATGTGTTTAAAGAAATATATTTGGGTGACTAATGTATCAATAAAAGATATTTCAACTCTAATTTATTTTAAATTTAAGTTGAAGATATTTGTAATTATTGTTATTCGCAGATACAATCAATCGAAATGTAGTTGAAATTGGTCTTAATAGTGTGAGTCTCTGGACACAACGGAGATAATGAACAATAGTGCATTCTGGGCTTTGGTGACAAATTGCCTGTTAATGGTTACAAATGGCTGGACGATGGATGATTGTAATCTGTAACACGGACCCACATAGCTAATATATTATGGCGTCTGTGCTAAATGATTATTTTGATTTAAGTATAACTTGAGGTAGAACAAATATTTTTTTAATCATTTTTATGAAACGAATATTATTTTATATAACAAAATCTTTTAATTACAACGATAAGTAATACTTAATAATAAAAACTTGTTCTAACAGAATTCCATCTGTAAGAATGCAGAATAAATTTTAGCTAACTTGTACAATAAACACGTTGCGCAACATCTCACTGATATTTATTACACTTTTATTAATTACTGCTTTAATATTACAAAAGAAATCCTTATACTCAAATATTGTTAAATTCACTATTCCTTAGTGTCCTGGTAGCTCAGTGATTAAGTGTGTAACTCTATAATCAAGAGTGGCATTTGAGATCATGGGTTCGAATCCCACCTAGTACATAATATGGTATAGCGGAGGGAGAGCCCCCTATAAATAACCAGTGGTTTGCACGAGTGGAAGTTGATTGGGTTGGTTAATAACCATCTTCACAGACAACATCCAATTATGTAAATGTTTTACTTTTTTGTAGATTGTAGATCAAATATCCGAGAAAACTATAAAATCGATGCATTAAGTGCTTGTCAACGATATTACTAAAATATGTCATCAAAAAGATTTTCAATTTCTTAATATACATATTGAAACAACTGTCAACAATTTCATTTTATAGCCTGAAGTTACTTTTTTATATTGATCATTTTACGCTAATCAACTTTTTAAGGATAGGTGTCACATATTTAAAAAAAAATTCGATATTCTTAACGGAGGAAAACCGTTGAATTAAGGGTACATTATTAAATTATTTTTGGTAATGTTTGAAATACTTAATGGTGGAAATTTATGTATTTAAAGACTTAGGCAACAAGACTGCGGGGTAATTAATAATGTGTACTGGAACTGGACAGGTCTTGGTACGATTTCAAAGAAGTACATTAAAAACATGATGACTGCAAAGAAAAAGAGGAAACACGCATCTTTATTGTAGTATAACCTAAGTTGTTGTTGTTTTTTTTTTTTATTCCGTGTTCCGCATTTCTCGATTCACTTAAATGTTGATTTTATTTTTTTTAAACTTTTTAGGCCTACCCATATCTAAAATACTATTTGAGATATATAACTTAAAATTTTACAGCATATTAATGTATTTAATATCATCTTCCTGTACTATAATTATCACATTATTATAAAAAGTGTCCATTAAAAAAAAAACGAATTTGTGTATATTTTCCCCTACTAATAGAGTTAATTTTGAAATTAAATGTTTTTTTAAATTAATTACGTCATTTAATATTTCCACTACAGTAACTCTACTAAGTAGAAGTAATCAAGTTTGTAAAGGTTCAAGACACTATTATGAACAGTTCATGAGCAACTTGTACCTAATTGTTAGTAATTTAACAAAGGTCATGTAGGGCACTTGAACTTACCTTAAGATCGCTTAAGATAAAGAAATGGTTTTTGGAATGATTAATCTCTATATGTCTGTCGCTTGAGAGCACAATACAATAAAAACGAGTACCCCGATTATATTAAGGTTTTGTAAGAGGCTGTATTTGCTGTATTTCGTGAAATTTATGAATTGTGTAATAAAATTATTTTGAAACTAGCTGTCACAAGAAGAAATCTGAAAAATAATATTTTCCCAAAACGGCTCTAAAATAAATTCCAGTTAAAATATGTTGTTTGCTATATATTATATATAATTAAATATCCTTACTTATTGGTAACCATTTTTACAACAAGTTGGCCTGAGTCAATTCGAATATTGGAGAATCTATGTTTTCCTCCATGGATAATATTCACCTTTTAACCTACAATACAGAATATGATGGTATTGATTTTGGGAGGAATTTTTGTGTGAAATGTTTTGCACAGCTTACTTTAAATATTATTTGCCTGTAAAAAGACATATAATGTCTCCAAATCATTTGTAAATGTAACCACAATTGGGAGTGAAAAACTAGGGCCTCAATACAATTTCTTATTCGTTTTAAGTAAAAACCTAAGTCGTTTATGAACTTATAAATTATATATTTTTATGGATTCACTGGATCTTTAAAGTAAATATTTCTATCTATTTAGTTTAACCCTACCCCAATATCATTTTAAAATAATTACTAATTTAGACATGTTTCTATTTAAACTGTTAGTTTTACACGTCCCTTCTTATTGCCAATAACATGCAAAGTGATTTAACAGTTTTGTAGATTATCAACATTTAAATAAATTGCTATAAATGTTGTCATTTTTTAGACAAAGCGTCGATTTAGTAGAGATTGCTAAAAGGCTGCCGACACCCAAACCACAGGCTACCAGATATAAATCCAAAAAGTTATAAATGTTAAAACTACCAAATTTGAAAAACAAAGCAACACCACCCTTACTGCGAATTAAAAACATTTTTCAATTAGATAGGAATGTTGTAATTTTAAAATGATTTGTTTACGAAATAAGAGACTAGTATTATGTGTTAATATTTCTGAAACTAGTAATTTTGAAGACCTAGCTCCACGTTCGTAGCTTAAACTATCCGAATATTATTCATATGTTACTCTAAATCATTAGTATACATACAACTTACAAGATACTAAACAAAGTCAAAAGGAACCAAACAATCACACTCTTTTAAAAATAATACCTTTATTATTTTTGTAAACCTTACAAACTTGAAACTTTATACTTAATAAATATCTTTAAAATATGTAGTTTATATTTTTGGTCAGGTAAAAACTTCCTGCGGATAGAAAAAAAACTGATTTTTTTCTAGTTCTTGTTATGCGTCTAACATGCAATACTTTTGAATATTTAATCTTTAAGTTGGAACAATTTGTCTTTGATTCGTGAATCACCTGTTTCTATTTATAATTAGGAAATACGAATTATACACTTCTGTACATATTTCGTTCGTCTACGTTTTAAAGATCGTTATTTCTAAATAACTAACAATAAGTTGGTGATCGACATTTACTTTAACGTCGTAACAAACACCCATGCGTACAGACAAAAAGACAAATAGTTAGGTTTCAAAGGATCTTACTTCAATAGGTTAATGAATTTTGAGTCTCGTTATTTTGTTTTTTAGTTAAGGTATTCACATTTACATTTACTTAAACAACACAGAGACGAGCAGTCGGAAAGTATTTTTTAAATCTTTATTGCAATTAATGTAATTAACGAAGCAACCAAAATCATTCATAGTAACACAATCTCATCCAGTTTATTTTTTGTTTTGATGATTAAAGATTTTCTCTTACTCATAAAATAAATTTGTTATGGTAACGTACAGTAGAGGGTAAAATGTAATAATCATAGTAGCAGATCAGCAAAGGGATGGGGAATTAGAGGGGGTGCTGTGAGAAGGGAGTGCTAAGACTCAAGAGAATTACGAGTACAATACATACGAACTTGCGTTGATTGCAATTTATCGATTGTGTGATAAGAGTTAACATTGACGTGATGTCCCAAATGTATGTATATTGCAAAACCCCTTCCCTTAGATGTTGTATCTGAATTATATGTAATTAAAACTGTTATTTCTGCGGTTGATGTCTACTCCCTCCGCATCTCAAACACAAACAATATTATAAAATTGTAAACTTTTCTTTTGTAAATAACTTATATTTATTTTTCGTTTGATAGGTAATGAATCTTATGATAAGAGATCGTTCATCGTTCCGGTATTTATCGAAACTAAATATGTTCACAAAAAAATGTAAAAACACTGTAGCCAGGAGTTATTCTAATAAAGGAAGTCAATTTAAGTTTTTAGACACATAAAACTAACACGCGCCATTGGAAAACCTTACATACCTCGTCTGTTCTGTTAATGCCACCCTAAATTCTACGAAGTCACACTCTATATTCCTCCCTAATAATTTTTTACGCCCCAAAATTCAATATGATGTGCGTAATCTTCTAAACATTTTAATCATATGTGTATAATAATACAATACGTGCGGACAAGTTAAGCTGCAATACATACAGAGTCTCGATGTAAATTTCCTGCCATTAACTTCAACCAAAACTAATGACTTTCCTTAAGTTTTGAATTACGTTTCACATTAAAATCTAAATATTTATTTTTATGGTGTTTAAAATTGTTTATAATTTTTACTCCATTAATTTATTTTTATTTGAAAGATAATCCAAATTCTTTATAATTTTACACACATCAGAAATGCTAGGGAATATTTTTTCCGGTTCTTCTGTATAACAATAAAATTATCATATATATTTATTTGGGGTTTTCAAATTGCAAATAAGAACCAGAAGTTTGTATACTGAACAAAATGGTTACTACCCATCTTATATAAACAATATACTGATATTAAATAAATTACATTTATATAATTTCAAAATATATATGGTGTAATAATTTGAAATATCAGTATTTTATTCTCGAAGCTAAAGCAATGGAATATATCTTAGAGGAACGAGTAATCCGTTTGGAACCAAATTGACAATGTCACTTGGCTCGGAATACTTAGTTGTACCTATTCTAACTTATTATATATGTAGTATAATTAATTGTCTCACATAATTATTCTACACTGATACTATTATTATTATATAGTAATTACAGGACTGTATTTATTTTTGCGGAGGAATTTATATCTACATAATAATTCACCCTAATACTTATATATATATATATATATAATATATATAATAAGAATAGTTTTCGGATAATCACTAATTAAAAAATAATCATTACTCTACCACCTTTAAGCTTATGTATTACTGAAAAAGGAAGAGTCATAAAATAATATCAGAGGTTCTTTTGAATCATAGTTTCTTTTTTGGTCTTACTGAATAATAATTACTCTTTTATTCAATATCTTTGTTTCGACTAACTAGAATCTAAAGGATTTGTGCTTTGGTAAGATGTATTTCTTCAAATTTACGACTTATTTCGCGTATACTATTCAAAAACCATTGTAATATTTAAGTTGATTTTAATAATAACTGAATCAAAACTGTCCAGTCACTGGAACAAAATTTCGGAATAAAATTTCTCTTTTAACAGGAATATAATTTTCGTATAAAAGCTGAGGGCTCCTGTGGTTGTTTTTCTACCCATAGTACCAAATTAACATAATCCTATAATGATCAAGAGTGCTTTAAAGAAACTTGTCTTAGATAATGTTACACGTAACTGGCATACAAAAGTTAATAAAAAAAAAAAAAGTGTGTTTTAAAAATTACTTTAAAAGTTTGAAATAAAGCAGATATTAAATTTAAAAATATATATATATAATCGGATAATATGCCATTATAAAGAAGAAATCTAAATTTGATCCAACTTTCAGATGTTACTCATGCTAATATCCTTGGGAGTGATATAATTAAATATTAGTCTATAGTGTTAATCGATAAATGCAAATGCAACGCTCGTGTAATCTCCAAATCAATAGAAACGGTATAATAATACAGTTTCTATTATTTATAGGTTCGGTACAATTTTATTGATAAATTGGAAAGTATAAAGTAGATATAATACCGGTCTAAAGTAGAGTGAAAACATACATAGTTTTTTTTTAATGCATTAAACGAAGAAACGAAAAAGAGAAGAGATATAATAATTAATTACTTTCGTAAAGTATACACATTTAGTTTTGTTGACATATGTAGAAAACAAGAGTGCTGTTCAGTATATCTACAGTTTAAATTTCCGGTCCAATATTATCTTTAAAAGAAACCGTTTCAACCGGAAGTCTGAGATCTCCAGCTGATTTGGGGTATCCTTTGTCTCATATCAGCAGTCCAAGTTTCAACCTCAAACAGGTAGCCTAACGGTACTTCTTCATCCGCAGATACAATTCCGCATTTAAGTTTTCTTTTTTATACGCATTTCGGCCAACAATTTAATTAATAGTGACTCAGAAACAATTGTCATGTTTAGTTTAATAAGAAGTCTACTGTTTTTGTTATGTGTTTATGATTTAAAATTGTAGTTAGTTTTGTGCGTTTAGAGCAGCTGTTCTCGCGTGTGCACACGGGCATTCTTAACGACAGGACATTATCAAGAAAGGAACGCCGCCTCTACAAGGTACTGTGACATTAGATTTAACTAAACATGACAGCAAATTAATCAAACCATTTTATTAGTTGTTAAAAATTTCAAAATGTCAATCAACTATTTCATATCTTTTTCCATTCTGTCGATTTCCCAATCTAAATTAAATTATTGAACCATCCGCTTTTACCACAGTCGTTAAACCAACCGCAATATCGAACAAGTGCTCTACGCAATTTTCTTTCTGAAATAATTTTATTAATAAGTACTTGACACAAGAAAAATTGTTCCATCACTGGCTTCAATATCTTGTTGAAAATTTGACTTTATTCTTTAAAAAGGCAGTGATTTACTAGCACTTTAGGAACCCCATAGATAAAAATACAAGTAGAAAAAATCCGGATAACATGTGCCACAGAACTGTGCTGAAGATAATATTATTCTGTAAAAGTCTCCCTATCACTAGTCTACATTTTTATATCAATAACTTGATAATCCACTGGCTTAATATAAAATTATCGATTAGGTTAATTATATAAATCGCAATAAAATTATATGTCGTATAAATAGGTTTGATTGAAAAACATTTGTTTTCGAGGACATTAACATTAATATTAACTCAACATTAACATTATAAACATCTTCCATTAGGAAAATTTACCAATATTGGTTTTGGTATATTATTAAAAACTTAAACTGTACATAATAAATCTAGATTTATTATTTCAAATAATATAAAAAAATTATAGAAAATAAACAAACAAAACCTCAGACCAAAAATAAAGCTATTTCAGATGTAAAATTTAAAGGACTGTTTTCCTTATTATAATTCTACTAAATCTATCCCTGACACCCTGTATAAAATGATTTTTATTTTATTTTTAAATACGTCTATACTTTGCCTATATCAGTGAAATAACAATAACGTGTAAAACTGGAGTTGAAAAACAACAATAGAACGAAAGTTGGACACAAAGACGTTATCTTTTATTTTATGGGTTCAATAATTCAGTTGTACGTAAATCGCGCCCAGTAAAAATAGCGCCCACTGAGGAATTTGTGCAAATCGCGCCCGGTCTAGAAATTGTCTACCTGTCGAGACATACCTGCCCCATGAGTCAGACCTCCACCAGCTGGGGCGTAGATTTGCATTCCAATGTTTGGCCCTTCGATCACAGCCTACCCCAGAGTATAACACCTAAACAATGATTTGGGAATTCCTTCTACCAACCCAAACCTAACCTAACCTAACCTCACCTAAATGTAGAAAGATAACTTTTGTCCTTAGCCAGTCCACAGCCTGAATAAAGAGTGATGGGAATCATTTTATTTGTTTAACTCCTATATAAATATCCCGTTACAGCAAACCTGGGCACTCAAACATGTGCATAAAAAACATCGAATCTTAGGGGTTTTATATTTTTCACGTACATTAGATATGTTGGAACTTTTTGAACATTTTAAGTAGACATATTTTTGGCGGCAGAAGGAATGTCTTGATCCTTGTAAATATCTTCAATCGTCGAAGGGCGAAGGACAAAGATACTACAGGTAGAGGAGACTGGGTTGGTCGCGATTTACACTTGGGCGCGTTTTTCCCTGGGCGCGATTTACAGGACACCTAATAATTCATATAAAAAAAAAAGTTAATAAAAGGGTATTGAGAAAGTATTTAAATTTGTGAATGAGAAAGACAACAATACAGCTATTGTGTTACGTTATTCTGTCGGATGATATACTCTCAATTTCTATCTCAGATTTACGAAATGTTCAAGAAGAAAACTCCTTACCTAGAGCAATCAAGTTTTTTTTACACAGGTTGATAAAAAAAAGCACAATAATTAATACCTCTTTACTTACAAAAATGAATGATTAATCACAAAAACAATATAAATAGCAAGTGACACAGAAAGGATTTATCTTTATTTACTTCTTATTATGGATTATATCACAAGTATACTTACTATACTTACTTTATAAATATTGTTGAGTGTCTCTTGGCGTTTAGAACTTTACTCATGTATGAATGATTTATTGAATATATTCCATTTCCAAAAAGCAGAGTCTACTGTAGTCAGTTAACTCTGATAACTCAATTAATCTTATTTATAACTACAACAGATAAATTTTTAATGTATATGTGTATAAAGCAGAAATGCCAGTTCCGTGTTTCATGTCAATATATCAACAATAATTGAAGATGATATCTAAGATAATGGCTGCCTTTCTCATGAATACAAACAATGTTAATAAATAAAAACATTAATCAATGCTGTATGATAAGCGTGACATGTAAATACAACAAATGTCATAGTTCATTATAGAATGGTGACAAAAGTACAGTGGAATGAATAAAGGTATATTTCAGGATAACATTATATGATTTAAATACAAGCACAATTTGACTATAAAATATTATAGTGATTCAAAGGTGATGCAAAACTAGTAGGCTTGTCACTGGGAACTTTAGTGATATTTGAAGGGAGGACGGAATACCACATCCTCATTATATGACAGTGTCATTATGTAATCAATAATTGGCCAAGCAAATTATAGCATAGCGTAATAATTTAGAGAGAAGACAATTCGATGTGTACGACAATATAAGGCGGTAATAATAAGGACTTACATGTAGGTAATAATAATGTGCACTGGTACATTAAGGTTAGCACTCACTGATTTTCAATTTAATTAAATCCTGAATTAAATTATTTTTCAGTTTATGACTTCGTAAACGCTGAAACTAATTTTACATTTCCCCATAAAAATTTTCATGTATAAAATGTATTTATTGGGTTTGTTTAAATAATAGAGTGATGCAAAACTTCCACAACCCATTCGTAATTTTAAACCTGTTATACGTATTAACACCACAATTAACTTGTAAGCAGTTATATTGGGATTAGTCTGCAACTTTTAATGGTACTACTGAACTCCACCCTTTATATGTTGGTGGGGGGGAGGGGTGGCAAGTATTTTTTAAATAGCAACCAATATTTAGCAATACTTCATTTTAGAGCCCTCGTTGAGACGAGAAAATTTGTGTAAAGTAAACCCCTTTCCCGATACCCCAACACAAAATGACGGAGCCAAGAACTTCAGGTTTTCCTATTATTCTACATATTGTATTCTTCATCAATTCGATGTGTATTCATTTTAGGATGCAAAAACAATTCAAAGTTTTTTCTTCTAATCTAATTAAATTTAAATACTAAAAAATTATAGAAATAAATAAACAAATTTTTCGTAGGTTTAATTCGCCGAGTACCCTTTTAACTAATATGAAAGTCTCCAAACAATAATTTAGGACTAGTGAACTTAAACTACAACAAAATATAACTAATACATTAAAAACTGCTATCATGTAGCCCTCTCAAAGAGAGAAACATTATTTATTTTTTGTATTTTTTTCTAATGTGACTATTATGTAGTATAATTTCAAAACTAAATCAATTCTCTAGATAAAATTTATTTTAATATAAAGTTATTTTATTATTAGAGGAAATTTTATTGTATGCGTTATTTTTATATTACATTGTAAATTATTAGGTGTCACCGATTTAACTCACTTAACTTCATGGATATTTAAAATATTATCTACGCGTAGTAAAAGAAATTAGTTTGATCTACCTACAGGAAGACGGTAGTCTATCTAGATTTTTTTTCACACAAGATTAAGTATTCGTAAAACTCTGCTTCAACGCTTTTTATAACAATTAACTGAAGTGCAGTCCCTAAGAAATCAAATAAAACGTAATATTTACCATATCGGCATAATAACGGTTCCTGAATTATAGTTGAAAACCCAAACATTATCCATAGTCTGTTACAAAGAAGTAATTTCTCAAAATCGTATATATATATATATATATATATATATATATATATATAGGATATATATATATATATATATAGGATATATATATATATCCATAAGCGAAACGCAAAGATTAGATTTCAAATCACTTTGCAATATTAGAATTAAAAATATATTACGTATTATCAATAACTGACAACAACATGAATTTAGAAAGTTCAATCTTTAACTTATGCAATTTAAGCTATAGACACGTTATGGTACAAGCTACGCAAGATTACGCATTATTTAGTAATATCAATCCCTTAAGAAATACATCCATGGTATTCGTTTTTACTTATATACTGTCGTGTTTGGAGACGAAGCGTTTTGGTAGATTTTTATTTTTTGTTAGTAACGGATATTCTTCATGGAGTAAAATGTAATAGGATGAAATTGATTTAACTTGTAGATGTGATGTAAATTTAAATTTAAATAAGGAGGACTAAGTTTTACCAAAAGTAATCGATTAGGAAACGTTGGTTTGAATATAATTAGAGCCTCTTCAGCTCTATTCTAAAAAAAAAAGATTTTGAAGATATAATATTTATGAATATTATAAACAAAAATGTTTTATACAATTTTCTTATATTTAAAAAGAAGAAAGAACTGTTCTAAAATAGTTTCTATAGCTAATTTGACCAATGCTAAGAAACTTTTTTCTCTTGTCGGTAATTCAAAAAAATAGTAATTTCTGAAGAAAAAAAAAAGAAAAAAAATTTAAAAAAGAAATCTCAAAATCCATTGGGGAAGTAAAAACATGGTAAAAAAAAAACACATTAAAAAATGTTTTTAATGGTAAATCAAGATTCAATGTAAATATGTTTCTCAGAACGCTTCGAGAAAATACATAGTTAGATAGATTTTTTGAAAGTTCTTAAATATAAAATCAATATATTCCTCCGGTCTGATTTTTACTTCAAACTCCTGTAGATATGGGAAAGAAATTTCCTAATTTTATGGATTGTTTTATTCACAGCCTGATTATAATAAACATAATATATGCAATTCTTTTTATTAAAATTATTACATGACATGGATGAGGAAATTAGATCATTATATGAAACAGGATAAATATTCAATGATGAAAATAAATCATGTATACCTTAATTCCAATTGGATTCAACATGATATGTCAAATAGAGCTAAGAAGTGTTTCTATTAGTTTGACTAAATCGAATAATAATATTTATTGTCATTTGCTTACATATTAAGATTATGATAGGTTATTATTCCTATATTCGTTTGGGTAAAGATTTTATAGTGAATGGAGAACTAATCTAACCTTAAAGAAATACAGTAGTGGAGTTGAAAATATAGTCGCCAATTCATTGTATATGTAAAATCTTTATACATAACTTTGTTCGGAAACCTAATTTACTTTCACTTTCAAATATATAAAATACTTTTATAATAATATTTTTTATTATATGTATAAGTTGACATATGATAAAGGCGTTAAAAATTATTTGCATCGGTGAGGAAATAAACTTTAAATTCTTCAAATGATAGGTGAGACAATATTATAAAACAGAAATTTTCTATGTCGTAGAGATTCTTCAGGATGTGACGATGTATATAATCCGGTTATGACATGTATTATGCAGTTTGTTATACACCTAGGAGATTTTCTTTTCTTACGGAATATTAAATTTGTGATTATAAAATAACGAAGTCACAATATTATAAGCGTCTTGTTCATCCCTGGTTGGAAAATTGTATGTAGTTTCGGACCAGAATCGCAATTATTGATATAAAACAGCTGGCATCTACTTAAAAATATATCATTATTACTATCACACACAAAAACAAGTTCTCATCGTAAATTCCCCTCTTTCGTCAATCGAATATTTCACGCCGCGAGTACCTTTTATAAACCAAATGAGAAAAAGGAAATAAAGTAATGTTATTGAACTATAAGTCACATTTCTGGCTTGGTAAGAACAGTTAAAATAATTAAAACTTGTTATAACTGCTTCGTTTTATTTATTTTAATTGGAAATGAAGAAAAATAATAGCATATTTCTTGAAAAAAGTAAAAACCTCTTTATCTTTAAAGAGAGAGAGATAACTTGTTAAAAAGAGTACAAAGATACATTGGATAGTAAAAGCTTGTTTATTTAACTTATATATTATCAATAACTATGTGTGAATTAAAACTCTACGAATTAGGAAGACTATTTTATTTTAATGGAATTGTGACGGGCAATAGCAACTAACCACGAGAAGTGAAAAATAAACACGGGGAGGGGAGGGTTCTGCATTTATAGGGGAAGTAACTCTAGGGAGTATATAACCAGATAGCCGTAAATGGTTTTATTCGCATAGACATGAGAAATAACTAATATTTTTTAGTTTTCATTAAAGGATGAGGTTGTCTGAAATCATCATGCGATCACATTTATATTCTCAGCGTCAGATTTTCTTATCTACATCTAAACGTATTTGAAAAGTTATGAGGTTGTCATGTTAATAATTTAATTGTAAACGACTATTTGAAATAATTCATTATAGCGAGCAGATAGATTTTGATAATCATTTGTAATTTAACAAATTTTGAGAAATTTTCACTTTTTTCACTAACTAAAAATTTGCTTGTCACTGTTAGGATATGTATATTCCTGAACAGTTTTATTTGAGTAGTTAGTGTAAATTTTACCAAATTTTATCATATCTATTAGACCCGGGAAAATTGTAGCCTATAACTACACAAACACAAGGAATGTTTTGCCATCTCCACAATAACGCCCGTTAGATATGTTACAGAAAAAAAATATAAATCCGACCATTGAGCTGCTGTAAAGACCTTAATTCCAAAACAAAATTATCGATTTTGTTCAAACTTTGGTGAAAGATGAAGTATAGTGATTCAATTCAATGTGTCAAATCATAGATTATGAAAATTTCAGTTCAGTATTATTCGTTATAATGTGAAAATAAATAACAATCCAAACGATAAAATTTCGATTACAATTGAATAAGATATACTTTTACGACTAGTTTATGATTCTAATAGAGAGTCCAAGCTTTTTCTAATAATTTTACCTTTCAAAATAATAACAACAACATTACAAAAAAAATTGTGTGGAAAACTATGCAATAATGTAAATAACATTTCTACATTTGTAGTTTATATGTATAATTGAAGAGAGGTAGTATGATTTGTTTTTTTAGAAATTATTTTGCGATTATATATTCAATATATACATATATTGAAAAACAAAAGTATTCTATTAATTTCTGGATCTCAAGCATATTTATTCTATCCCAAAATCGTTATTTAATTGTATATTTTATAAGTTCCAATCCAAAATTCTAACATTGTGTTTCCATAAAATAAATAAAACTTGTTTATCTTCAATCTCTCGTGGACATTTTGGTTTATTTAACGTGTTTATTTTCCATTAGACTGGACACAATCTTCTGTCAATAATAAAGTTCAGTTTTGAGCAGAAATACAAGAGAAAATATTATTGCTAGTCATTGAATAACAGTGTTTGGACCGGAAGTACGTGCCTTAATAATTAAAAACTACATTCCAATTAAAAAAAAAATACAAACGTGCTCCTTCAATTTTATGTAAATGACGATGATCATGTCAATATTTTTGTATGAACAACATATTATATTTTTTCATAATAACTTTGTACCCTTTAGGATCATGAAGAACATGAGTAATATCACTGAAACTAATAATAAACCACATATTTCATTTCATTATATTTGTAACGGTGGTTAGGTAAATTAAATAATCATCACATTAAAAAATAATTTAACGAAATCCTTAGAATAAGATTAAATATTGGTTTACCGATAACTTACAAACGTACGTTTTTTAGGAAATGACAATAAATACATTTTGTTTCTGTCCGTAGCGTCCAAATTTTATTAATATCGTTATATTTTATTTTAAGAAATAACTTAAAATGATTGATGTCCTATTTACGATATTACAGGACCTGGTTTTTCTCTTAGGGATTTAGAGTATATATGCCATGTCATCGGCGCTAGTCATACACATTTTTTAATTCAACATGTACTGAGAAACGAAAAGTTTTGTAAACTGTGTAGAAAGGTAAGTAGGCGTTTTGTAAATTCTTCAATTCTTCGCCTACATTATTATGGGTGATGTACAATATTTTACATAAATGCATTTTTGCATTTGTGCAAATAAATTATTCAAAAAGTTGAGTATGTATTTTAGTTAATAGTTACATGTCAATTTTTAAAGGTAATTTTCTAAAGTTTGATAGGCTGTCCATTTTTATTATACATAGAGACGGAAAAAAATTGCACCCCCTCCCCTAAACGAGACGTTAATGAAAATAGCATAATAATCACACAATATCAATTAAGGTTTGCCTTTAAAATGGTTCAAAATTGTCATTACAAGAATCATCAATATTGATTCGGTTAGGAATACAGCGCACTCTCCGATTTATTAAGTGTAACAGTGTACACGAGGCGTAATCATGCAACTGTAAATTGTTCCCGAAATGCAGCACTTAATGAATACAATATATTGAATGAAAGGTGAATCACTATTCTATCAGGTTAATAATCATAAATTTGTGATCAGCATATCAACGAAAACGTAGAATCACTTCGTCTGTATGTTCAAAAGCGTTAATGTGTTTAGTTTTAGTTTACATATAAATGGTTTAAATTTACACACATATAGGACGCTACACAAAATTCCTTTTATCAAGTGATGTAGTGGAGATTTATTGCTTGGTATCCTTAGTACGCTGAGTACACGAACCCATTTCAATAATTTCAGGAAAGTATTATTTAGGTGTAAAACAATAGGCCTAGGCCGGACTAGAATATTACTATAATTATAACTATGTTACCTGGTGTGAGAGCTTTGGCTTGTTCTACTTGAGAATTGACAACGACTCTATGATAATATGCTTGTCTTGAAAGTAATTATTATGTTGGACTTTTCTGACTTATTTTACCTGTAAATATTTGTATTTCGCAACACATACATTCCCAGCACTTACAAATTGAACTGAATTACAACGCTCATTTCAGCATCATGGTTCCATCCTAGGTTTTCTGAGGCTTTGTTTTCAAACATAACATTGGTATATTTCTATGAAATCTATTTTAAATATATAATAAATATAACTTTTAAACTGTGGTGAGATGTTTGTATGAATAACTTCTATTGTGTTTACTCTCTTTAATCTGTTGATTTTATATTTGTAAAATAATAATAATAATAACAATATTTTTTCGTAATTTTGGTGGTTGGCGTTTATCTATTAATATTGTGTTGTTGATATTATTGAAATAAAATATGACACAAGTGTCTAATATTTTTATTTCAAAGTATCACATTATTTATAAAAATTATTAGTTTTGTTAATTCATTTTTTAAAAACATATTTTATTTTTACTATTTAAATTTGTATTTGAAAACTGTTCTAGTTGGTATTTTAAAATTCTGTTGAAGTTACAACTTAGTATTAGAATTATATTACTTCATCTTAAGAAAAGACAAGTTTTGTTTTATCAATAAAAGTATAAAAAAGACTAATTGACAACAAATGTTAAAAAACAACACTTCGTAAAAATAAAATGAAATAATTTTGTTAGAAAGAATATTGTTTTCCTTTTAAAACGTAATAAGCTATATACATTTGTTAATGTGAAAAACATTTATGCAGTATCCTTTTATTTATAATATACTAACAACATTTGTTTTAACAAACAAAATCATTTCAACTATAATATTATAATTTATATGGTTGTATTTGAGCTTAACAATATATTAATATAAACGTCTTGACTATTTATTTTGATTTTTTTTTATATAACTCTGTTGATGGTCTAAGTACATTTTATTTTCATAAGTACAATTATATTAATTTCTCATTTATACCTAATCAAATTTATAAATTAAATATATTATCAAGCCCAGATTCATTAATAGGGATACATTCCTTTTCGTATTATGACTCCATCTCGATGTATCTAAGCTCCACCTCATCCAGTGTCAATTTGTTTCTTTGTGCTAAAACAGCATTCACTACTGTAAAATATTATTGCTTTTAATCCAATTCATTAGTTTACTTAGATTAACGAGCGCAGTTTCATCTCTAGAGTTGAGTTTTAAAGCTTCTCTGTAACATGACTCCGCTTCTCGATAACTTGACTCCGCCTCTTTGTAGCTGAACTCTTTCTCTTTGTAGTTACCTTTTAAGTGGAGTATCGCTCCTAGGTTGCTATGACTTGTTGAATCCTAACAAACACACAAACATTATTACGCCAATAATTGATCAATACCATTTTAAATATTGTTTGTCAAATAATGATAATATTTTACGTACTTTTGGTCTTATGTAAACAGCTTTTCTGTAAAATACCTCTGCCTCGTCGTACCTCCCGCTATGCCTCAAAATTGCTGCAGCACTGGATACTACGTTGTACTGGTCTATTCTTAGTTGTGAAGCCTCTAAGTATATTCGCACTGCGTCTTTATATCTGCCACTATCAACTAAATATTTTCCTAAAGCACAACATCTTAACAAGTTTTAATAAATTTTAAATTATTACTTATAGTAGAAATCAGCAACCGTATATTTACAATAATGTATTTGTTTGTACCGATCGAAATATCTTTAAAATATTCATGTAGGTGCTTCGATAAATATTAGTAATGATATAGGAGGTAGTTTACATTGGATTCAATATATTTTTTCATTACAATAATTATACATTGGGATGGTTTATAATCTATGATTTTCTAACATCGATTTTAAAATGTACATCTCTCTTATTGGTAATTGGTATCGACAATTATTTTGTTTCTTTTTCTTGAAAATCGAAACACTTTTCGTTCATTGGTGGTTTAAAAAAAGAAGAAAGTAACATAAAATAGAACTCTACGTTCTCCAAAACTCTAATAGTGTGTGGGTTCAAAAGAATAATGTAGTTCTTTAAGTGAAAAGAAATATAACGAAATATGATAAGGAAATCAAATAAATAGTTTTTATGAAAACAAATTTAAAACCTAAAACTTTTCAAATCACATAAATTACCAAATATTAATACTAACAAAATAATGAACTGAACATTCAATAACAAGGAAATAGTTAAAAGTAAATACTATATTTTAGTAATAATCAAATAAAATAAAATTGAGACTAATATAAAAAGATAAATAATAACAAAATAAAAAGTCAAACAACTAAAAAATGAAATAACACTGAAGTTAGTTATGCAATTTTTTAACCAAACCGAAGAAGTATCAATATTATACCTTTAGGCAACCAAAATAGAGAGATATTTAAGAAATATAGAAATATTGAAAGTGGCGTATTCTGAAAGTGAACATTGTACGACAATAAATAAGGTTGGTGAAGTATCACAAATAAAAGATTTCTAAAATGTAATTAAATTCTAAAACTTGGCCAAGCCGAAAAACGTTTATCATATTTTAAGGAAATGAACAAAAAGACTAATTTTAAAACTTTATTATGTAAACCTCGAAACATGTAAAAGTCAGTCAATCGACGCATGGAGGTAATTTCAACTATGTAATAGCCAAAATATCTCAAGTCAATAACTAAAAAATGTAAGTGCAAAAAAGCTATAATTAGACAAAAATGGGAAAATAAAAATTGGTATTAGCTATAATACTAGGAATAAATAAGAAAAGGAAAATGTAATATATAGAAAACACTAATATTGGTTTCAAATAAATAAAGTGAACGAAATATTTAGAAATTAAAACAAAACAAAAGTTCAAAAACTTTACTTATTTAGTAGCAGTGGGATTCCACCTCTCTTTAAAGAAAATAAAAGTAATAAGTGGAATTCAAAAGTCTTTAAATTCATTAAATTGAATATATTTACTAAATAAAACCAAGACCTTGTAATTTTAGATAGGTCAGATACGTATATACACATAATAGATAACAACACATACCAATTTTTTGATAGTTATTAGATATTAGTGTATTTTATCGCATTATTCATTTTCATAAGTATTATATTTTATATTTAAAATAATGTTTACTTTTTAAAAAATAATTAAGTTTGTTATAATTTACTAACGAAAATGTCACATAGAAAATGTTTTATTCGAGAAATATAAATGTGCTCCATAATAAAATTTTAAAAAATATTTTCATTATTGGTTAAAAAGACTTGAAAAGAAGATCTCACAAAAATGAGATATATTTGTGAGATCTTGTGTGTCGATTTTTTTGTATCTAATATTATGTCACAAGTCAAGCTCCATATATATTTATTCATTATTGGTATCTGATGGGCACTAACGTTACTCCAAAGGGAACACGTAACTAAGAGAGTGGATTTTACGGTAAGAGACAGTTTTTTGAAATAATATATAGGTGATTATAGATATTGTGTTAGATTTTAAGAGAAAGAATTATGGAGATATAACAAAATAAATTTATTGCCTACGCAAATATCAGCGTCAGAGAAAGAAAAGGGAATATATAATTTTAATTGAAGTGGGTAAATGTTATTAAAATATTTATTTTTTCCAATTTAAATTAATTTAAAAATGGACAGAATGTTAATAAATAAGTGAGCAAGCTAAGGAAGGAAAGCTAACAACCTTAAACCGAGTAAAAGGAGAGGTGTGTGTGTGTGTGTGTGTGTGTGTGTGTGTGTGTGTGTGTGTGTGTGTGTGTGTTTGTGTTTGTGTGTGTGTGTTTGTGTGTTTGTGTGTGTGTGTGTGTGTGTGTGTGTGTGTGTGTGTGTGTGTGTGTGTGTGTGTGTGTGTGTGTGTGTGTGTGTGTGTGTGTGTGTGTGTGTGTGTGTGTGTGTGTGTGTGTGTGTGTGTGTGTTTCTTGTATAGTAAAGTAAAAGTCAATATGTGTATGAATTATCACTATATTGCAATGAATTTTGTTTCCTTTTGATATTAATATGTTTTTTTTTATTCTAGTATAACTCCATGTAAGGGTAGTGGTTGATTCAACACAGGTTTGCGTCTAAAGTAACATAAAATACCTTTAATAAGAAATGTTACACTATTGTTTTATTAGTGTATTATAATACTTGTTATTTGTTACAAATTGTAGTCTCTATTTTTATTTTTTTACTATTTTTTTTTTATTATTTCACTATTTAAAATTGTTGTGTTTCGACGAAAGCTATCGCTTTACTGTAAAATCACCTGTTAGTTCAATCACTGGATAAATCACAGAGTAAATGAAACAATATGTATACAGGTGAAAATAAATATGTTATTCACAATTATTAAATAAGTGTGCTTTGAATAGTAATGTTTTTATTAGAACATAAATACTCTTGTTTTATAAAATGAATAGATTAAAAAGTATATATAATAGAAAAAAACATACCGTAATTCATGTAAACCATAGGATTTCTTAGTATCAAAATAGGTGCTCTTTGGAACCAGTACTCAACTTCCTGTGCTCTGCTTCTCTGTAAAAGACGATTTATCATATATTTCCAAATACAAATATATTATTTATCCAAATTTTGTTATCATATTATGTAGTTATACAAAATGTCCCAGAAGCCTGGAATAGGCACAATTTACATAAGTTATGTTATATTGTATGTAGAAAAGGAAACAAAATGCAATTCATGGATATTTTAATCTGGAGAATGCGTCAAACCACTGATATATAGTAATATTGGATGTCCAAATATTTTTTTAAACAATATTTATTCCATTTTTAATATGGAAACATCCACTATTTTTATATATTTATTACAGCTTACTTTTAATGCTGTTTTTAGACTTATGGCATACGTAAAGCACTTTAAAGATTTTTTTTTTATTAATAAAAAGTTGTAAATCTCCTAATTTCTTTGCAAATACTCACATTTTGCATTAAAAACTTCCCATAAACGAGATATGCAGGAATGGGATCATGGTTTACAGTAGCTATAATACATTTTTCAGATTCCGCATTTAAACCGCGATGACTTGGTGAATCCATTACACACCTATCTTCCATCTGGAAAAAAAATTAATTTTGATATACCAAATTTTATATGACTATTCCCTTTTAAAGCATAATTATTATAAATAAATTGATGAAATTTACCATACTAATTTGTAAATGAATGATTATTATAAATAAATGATTATTATAAATAAATGAATAAAATAGTATAAGTTCCTTCATTTTGTATTCATGGCTTTTTGACACATAAAATCATTGCTTTCTTTTTATTTACAATATGAATCAACTAGATAACATGCACAGACAGGTTTTGTTTCTTACCCTAATATTTGGTCATTACCTTATCTGGGTTTCGTTAAAAAAATGCCTAAGATTCGTGTACTGCTGTTGTACTTTAACTACTACGTTTGAGGTTTAGTCTCTAAATATGTCTTTACCATAACTTCCTTTCACGGACGTCAAACCACAATTTTCTAAATTTCTGTATTCCATTTAGTATAAACATATTTTGATAATTCCTTAATTAATAATAACAACCATATTAGTAAATTTTTACGGTTTGCTTTTTACTGTACCTCCGTAATTTCTTGATATGTCCTCATGTTGATTGCTTCTCTATAAACATCAACAGCTTCTTGCACGTTTCCTTTTTCAAAATATAATCTACTCAAGTGTAACAATGCTGAGGCCTGTGCATTCTGGTGGGCATTGACATCTTTCAGTCCCACAGATTCCAACTTTGAACACTTCAGCAACATCTTTTCCGCTTCGTTATAGCGTCCTATATTCGCGAGAATATGACCCAGATTAAGGTAAGAGACTGCAACATTACAAACATTGCTATCGGTAATTTTATTTCACCCCCACACCATTATACATTATAACGTTATTATTTACGTATAATTTAAAACTAAATGAAATATAAATCCAAACTATATAACCAAGTAACATCATGTTATGATTTGCAACCATGGTAACATTGTTGTTCGTGAAGTCAAAATTTAAAGAAATGTGAATTGTTTATTATGGAGCTACGAATATCGCATTCGAAAAGAAAAACAAACCAGCTTTTTATAAGAAAAACATTCAGTTATTTAATTTCAGAAACTGACTTCTTACAATTAACCAATTATATAGCGTAACTTAATTGAAGGAAAACAAATCTGTGAAAGAACATGAATATTTTTCATAATTAGACGTAATATTAATTTTTAAATAATGTCAGAAAGATACACAACAAACCACCTTAAAGTTTTTTTGACATTCTTAAATGACATAAAAAAGTAGGTAGACCTATATTACAAATTCGTCACTCTATCCATTTTTTCAACATAATGGAAATAGGTGTGTGTGCCCCTAAGAGCATTCTTACACACCAACTAAACTTGACATGAGATTGTAGCAATGACTACTTGTTGGTAAAAAAATAAACATCGGTTACACAAAATGATACACAAAATCTTTAAACTACAATAAGTAATGATTTATCTAAATAGAACGGTGATGTATTACAAATTTAATTAAACAAATCCGACTGACATTAATTTCATATTTAATTAAATAAGTACTATATTTTGTAATAAACAATCATTTACTGCATTCGAAGACAAACATATAATCAATAGTAATGTCAGATTTACAAAATAATGAATTAGGGTAAGAAGAAAATAAACTGTGCAAAGCACACTACTAACCTCAAAACACATTAATCTACTAAATGAAAAACTACTTTTGTTGCTTTATATGTGTGTGTGTATGTGTGTGTGTGTGTGTGTGTGTGTGTGTGTGTGTGTGTGTGTGTGTGTGTGTGTGTGTGTGTGTGTGTGTGTGTGTGTGTGTGTGTGTGTGTGTGTGTGTGTGTGTGTGTGTGTGTGTGTGTGTGTGTGTGTGTGTGTGTGTGTGTGTGTGTGTGTGTGTGTGTGTGTGTGTGTGTGTGTGTGTGTGTGTGTGTGATTGTGTGTGTGTGTGTGTGTGTGTGTGTGTGTGTGTGTGTGTGTGTGTGTGTGTGTGTTTGTGTGTGTGTGTGTGTGTGTGTGTGTGTGTTGCCACGCCGCCCCTTTCGCCTCGTTAGTGTAGTTCTCGTAGGGTTCTTCTTGCCCCACGTTGGGCGCCACTTGCCACGCCGCCTCTTTCTCCGCGTTTAGTGAGTTCGAGTAGGGTTCTTCTTGCCCCACGTTGGAACGCACTTGCCACGCCGTAAGTCTTGTCTGCTTCGACGCGAATTTAAGATTCTTGTTCCCTTTTTTGGAACACTATTATCACGAACTCTTAAACTCGCTGTACGATCACCACCGACTGGGCGAACCACCTTTCTTTTCAGAGCAGGCGCGGGCAAGGCCAAGATGCTCACTTTTACTTTTTTAAATCAAAGATTTTGCAACTCTTGGCTCTAATAAGTATGAGCTTGTCCTCATAAACTTACTAAATTTTAATTAACGCAAAATTCCCTGAATTTTATCTCAATGCTCGATTATTTAACTTTTTTAAGATTTACTCTCTCTCTCTCCAAGGTCGTGCCTTTTGGGAGAAATCGGCTCTTAAGTTCTGATGATAACTTTTTAAAATTTTCAAATTATATTACCAGAGCACATATATATATATAAAATTTATGTTAAAACAAAGTTAATAGCATACACAGAATGGATTTATATTAAAAACACAACAAAATTTAGAAATGAATTATTTGTATATTATCTCCTCTTTTCCACAGAAAAATTTTATATTCAAAACTTTTTTAATCACACAAAACAATTTAAATTGAACAATAACACAACTATTTATTTATTTAACAACATTAATTAATGTAAGATTATCTATATATTAAACAAAAATAAAAGCGCTTGACTTTCCAGACAGAACCACAAACAGTTTTTCCTGTACTGAAAAAGTCGTATTAAAATTATTAATTATTATCAACACCAAAGCAGAGGTTTAAAAAATGAATTTAATTTTTAATAATTCCCCTAATGACGTTATATTTGAAAAGAAGTTAATATTTGCGAATTATTCCTTAAGTATAAGATACCTTCACACTTTAATAGAAGTTCTAGTTGGATTTGGAATTTGTTGTATTATTAAGATAATAGTGATGTGATGTTTTCTATCCAGAGTCTGTAAGCTGCTAAGTAGTTGAATGCTGGTCTCGAATTCTTCTAAGTCGCCTTGAAGATCGATTAAAGTTGAAATTATTCTAAGTCCAATTAGTAGAGTGACAGTTGAATCTTCCTCTCAGCTCAGAGTCGGTTGCAGAAGAAACGTCCTTTAAGCGTCGATTCCAAATCAAAAGTAATCGTCTTTCGACGAT
Organism: Aphrophora alni; assembly: GCA_963513935.1. Taxonomy (NCBI): domain Eukaryota; kingdom Metazoa; phylum Arthropoda; class Insecta; order Hemiptera; family Aphrophoridae; genus Aphrophora; species Aphrophora alni. Next base: position 86,024,372 of record OY740768.1, read on the forward strand.
TAAAACTCGGTCTCCCTGTCAGTGGGAATTAATCCACTTTTCTGGAGCCAATTTTCCTCCCTTTTTGGGAAAAAGGTATTTTCCATATATTATGTGTTTTCAGGCCCTTTTGGTCTGAAATATTTACACTATATGTTTTATTAGTCCTATTTTTTGACTAACGAATAGTTTTCTTCCTTAATTATTAATTAAAACACCTTTTAATTAATAATTTATAGTATTTTTTCTTTAACGTTATCTTTGATCCGTGTTGGCAACATGATGATTCTGACTTTAGACTCTGCTTGAAGATGCGCGCGCAACTGTTCATGTTTTGGCATGAAAATCTCTACTTTTGACGTTTTTTCGTTCAACTCGCTATAACTTTCGAACGCTCGAACCGATTTTAAAGTTCCTTTCGGATTCTTCTTCTTTTCCATCTTGTGGGTCTTGTGGAACTTGATTCATCGCTCTACTACGCTTCGTTCGCGAGTTATCGCCCTTTTCCTGAAGTTTGATTTTTCCCCTTTTCAAATTTTGAGATAAGTCCTTTCTCAAAATTCTTTTGACGAAATCTTTTTCCTCTTCTACTACGACGAAAAACTATGTTTGCACTTTTCCCATAACTCGTTTGGTTGTCGAGTTATTCGCCTTTGAAGTCCTCAAGTTTGTGTCGCACGAGTTTATGTTCACAAAAACCCCCCCACTACACATTACCACTTCCGCTTTGGTGTTTCACAATTTTACATACTCAATACATACAATTATCATGTTACTTTACCCCTTTAACTTTTATTTTACCCGCTTTTGGGCTTTGAAGTTTTACGTTTTGTAATTATTATATCTCCCTTATTTTATTTTCAAATTTGATTCTAAGTACCTATTATTGTGCCCTATTGTGGTCTCTACAATAGTACTTATTATTATTTTTTAAATGATCCCCCCTTCAACTCAAAAATTCCAAAAAACTCCCCAAGAATGACTTTCTAAGTCCATTCTCACCTGTTAATTATTATTAATTCATATTTTTTATTTGTGATTATTGTTACTTCCCCACTTGGTTATGACTCTACGATTTTTGAATTTTGAATTTATTCTTTTTCCAAATTTTAGGTTTTTGAGCCCTTCTAAAAACTTGAATAACTTTTTTGTTTTATGTGATTTTAAATTTATTCTTCGATATTATTGGTCGGTTGACTCTACTGAATATTTATTTATATTAATAATTTAGTTTCTTAATAAAATAGGAACTAAGGCAGTTTGACTTTTCACGTTCGAACAAGCAAGTTTGCTCTCGAGCTGGCGTGACGTCATCGCCCCACCTCGTCCCCACTCTACAAGGTTTAGCGCGGCAATTTAACTTGTTTTAAATGGACTTGAGACGTTTGGCTTTTTCCAAACCGCCTCAGTGTGTGTTTGTTTGTTTGTGTGTGTGTGTGTGTGTGTGTGTGTGTGTGTGTGTGTGTGTGTGTGTGTGTGTGTGTGTGTTAGTGTGTGTGTGTGTGTGTGTGTGTGTGTGTGTGTGTGTGTGTGTGTGTGTGTGTGTGTGTGTGTGTGTGTGTGTGTGTGTGTGTGTGTGTGTGTGTGTGTGTGTGTGTGTGTGTGTGTGTGTGTGTGTGTGTGTGTGTGTGTGTGTGTGTGTGTGTGTGTGTTATTTATACATTTAATACTATTCGGTCATTTCTTGTAATTTTAGTTGACGATGATTATTGGAACAATCACATAACTTTCTATCTTTAGTCACTAAGTATAGGTGGCTAAATAATAACACAATAAAAGTAACCTTATTGAATAACTACAAGTAAAAATACTATTACATATGTAATAAAATAAGCTATATTGAAAGTTTTGGTTTTTCGCTCTTAACCACAGAAGAAAATAGATAATATTTAGACTAGAAACGATAAATTGATGCATATTAAAACAATTAAATGTTAGTTTGTTTTTACGCACAAACATTAAAAAAAAACATATAAAAACATAAATTGAATTAAGTACAATATCATAAACATACCGGCAAGAGAAGGCCTGAAATTTATAGCCATTTCATAACTATGAATCGCTTCAGAATATCGTTTCAGCTCTGCTTGTAAATTTCCTCTGTAACAATTTAACAATATTTTTTAAAAATATATTTAAAGTGAATTAGATAAAATATACACATTTAAAATCAAATAAAGGTGAAAATTAATAACTAAACTTCGATAGTAGGGCCTATTAAACTTAAATATTAATGATAAATTAGTACTCCCAGTATATATGTCGATAGTGTATATGTCATCTTTTACTGTTTGTAATCTATTAGATAACATTCTGTTTTAATGTCTGTGTATAGATAACATTAGTATGGCTCAAAGACAACGTCAAATGAGGGGTTGGAGAAATCAGAAAGGGAATAGATATCATGATGATATTGGTAGGATTCAAAACCGTTTTCAAACGTCTGTTGGGTCCTAAGTTTGTTAACGTTTATTTCAATATTCCAGGTGTAGAGATTCATAAATACGGGTTGTCTCGTCGTTCACAATTAATAGGAACAGAAAGTAACTATTTTTAGGATCACAGTAGTACATTTTACAACACATAAAGTTTTATTTGGTCTGTAGGCAATCTCTGTTCAATGGAGGACTAATCCTTCAATTCCTACTTAGGTTGATGAATTGTCATTTGTTTTATCTCAATAGTTGGAGTATATACAACGATATATCCAATATGTCTCTGGACGAAATTTCTAGTGTATAAATACCGTAAAATTACAAGTTCAAAATGGTTTGTCATAGTTTTTGTAGAAAATGGCTAAGGTGTGATTTCCTCTGAATACTTAAAGGAAACACAGAGATGCATCTCTGCTTATTGAGATTACCCTATAATATCAGTAGACACACGACATAATTTTGATCCTAAGTTAAACGGTAAACTTCTGAATATGGAACAAAAAAGTAGGAAACTCAATAACCTGGAATGTTTAGAAATCAATAGATCAATTTAAAAAAACCATACTTCCAACTTAAATGAACAAATACACCTTAACTCATCACCACTATTGAGACCTATTATGTAACCTCTGTTTTCTAAAACACCCCCACTTCCGTCCCACAGGTTTAATCATTGACCTTTCTTTTGTCATCTCTCAACCCCTTTACTCTTCTAACCTTTCCTTTTGTCTCACATTTTTAGTTTAGACCTGTTTTGTTTTCAATTTAGGTGCTTGAAAATGCCTAACGGCGAAACATATGTCGCAATTAAAGCTGTTTTGTGTAATTAAATAATCATTTCATTATTTCAATTAAAATATATGTTATTTTTTCAATCCGTAAATTAATTTAGGAACAAGTATTGTTTATAACAATGTTAAATGTATAAGGCTATTGATTTATTTTTTTTTTTAAAGTCAATCAAAATATTTATTGAACTTTTTCATGGCATTTAAATAAGGAATGTTCTGACTGACATTTAAATGGTGCGAACGTGATAAACGATCGTCTTTAATAAAAAAAAAACTTGAAAGGAATAATTAAAGTTTCAATAACTTTAAATAAATAAAAATTTAGTTTTAAACAGGGTGATTTTAATTTACCGAACAATATAAAACTTTATCGCTTAATACGTGTTTAATGTTTTCTATTAAATATTTATATACACAGCATGTTTACTTAATGTTACCGCTTCTAATACTTTATCTAGCTTTTTATGTAACTTCTATTTATGAAATGTAATTTGAAATGTATGTTATATGAACTTTAAAACAGAATATGTTAATATAGGTAGGATTGTTTACTATTCTAAATCATTGTGTCACCAGCCACAAAGACTCTGTGTAATTGTGGGGAAAGTCTCTTTTAGATAACACCGTCAGAATTTTAGAATACGGTATGTATATATTTGGGTATAACACATATTCATATTTATTACCACTATGATCTCAATAAATGGGAAAACATAATAACAATCTAAAGAGGAAGCAATTTACGAAGATTTTATTTCACTTTTTTTATTTTTGTTTTGCTGTGAATGGTTTTATTTGCTGTGCAACTTATATATATTATCGTATCTTACTTCACGCGGTTGTAACAAAAATATTGATTTTGTGAAATAGGTTGGAGGGAATCACGGATTAAATTAATATCTATTTAGAGAAGTACAAATAATCAAAATGAATATTAAATATAAATACGTACAAATTGTAATGTACTTCCGCCATGTTGGGGCGATATAAAAGAGCCAATCGGAAAGCTTCTTCTGCCTCCTCCAATCTTCCTTGAGAACTGAGAATAGAACCTAAATTTCCATAAGCTGTAAACAAACAATCGGATATATATTTACTATAACAAATGTATGTCAGAAAAAATGTGTGTAAAAATATTTAAGACATATGTGATAACACATATATAAAACCCAAAAATTAAATTTCATCAATTTAATTTTTTTTTTATTTGCAATTCGGTGGTCTGAAAAAAGCCATAAGTGGCTCTGGACTTTAAAAAAACATTCAAATGATGAATCTTATATCCTCGCTGACATGTTGAATTCAATCACATAAGAACATTTACTAAACAAAAAACTTGAATGCAACACCGTGTTCTTGTGTAATATAAAAAACTTATGGACATTAGGTTGTATAAAATAGATAAACTATTAAAATTAGTGATCATTGCGACAACGTAGAATTTTAAGGGCTACATAATATCCAATACAATTATTTATTTTGAAAATGCCTCAAATATTGAAAAATAAATCTTAACAAAAACCTAACGAGAAACGATTTGAAACTTAAATTTAAACACACATTTATGTGGCCAAATTATATGTACAATATTTCAAACGTATGAAATCATCATATTAAGTAGAATTTAAAAAGATGGTTTCCTAATTGTGCTTTAAGAACCCTGGTTTAATTTTTACCAAAATCTGAGATGTGTGATTGTAATAGATAATCATTATAGTACAGGTCACACAATAAGGTTGTTAATTTACATTTGTAATCGAAGATACAATCACAAGAACATCCCAAAAAGCACAGAAAATTTGAGATTAAGGGAATGAAACATTTCTTATCAAGCGGATATGGATTTCGTACGTGTTGTAACATCAAGATAACAACTCTTAAATTATAGAATAGTTATTAAGATAGGTAGAAGGCAAATCTTCGTGTTTATAGAATATTTTCTTTAAATAAGTAGCGAAAATAGAGTTTTATGTTAAAAATCTTATAGGCGTCTAATATACTGTAGTTAAAAAAGTAAGCCCTCATTTATATGATACATTTAATATAAATATAATGTGTACTTCTTGTCGTTCTTCAATAGCAGTCTACTCCATCCATGGAATACCCCTTTTAAATCATTACAGAATATGGAACGAAGGTGCCTCCACAAGAGAGGTATTCAGACTTTAGTAATGTTTATGAAATTTACAATCGCCATCGGCCAAGATCTTTCCCTTTAATGTGTAAAGCGACGTTCAAACGTTTATCGAACTTATTAGAGATATGTTTTTATTGTTGTAAATATTATTTATACGACTACTATATATTACTATATAGTATAGTTATATTACTATTAAAATAGATGAAATGGAGACGAAACACTTCAACTCTAACACATGTCTCTTACCTTTAGGTGGGTTAACTGGAATCCCCGATCTGTAAAGACTCTCTTCGTCCCTCCAGTCTTCATTCCTCCTCATCGTCCTTACTGCATGAGTTATTAGAAGGAAACAAAGAATAGCAAAGGAAAAACGTTTGTTTACTTTATGACATAAACAGTTTAATCCAAGAGCAAACAGAAAACAATAACCGATACTAGGTAAGTACAGAACTCGTTCAGCTATGACAAAGCCCACGTAGAATGGTAGGTTTGTGGCAGGAAGGAAAGGTAGAACCATAAAGGCAATGCTCATAAGTAAACATTTGTTTATATCAGACGGTTTCTGTGCAATGTTTGGGCAGGAACATGAAATGGGGGTGTTGTTATTGTTCTTAATACGGCAGTTCGTCGTGTGGACCGTGTTTAAATTTTGATTACATTGAAAGCATTTGATTTTTTGTTTATTAATCATTGTTTCTTCTCTTCTATTTTCCAATATTTTATAATAATTACTTTTTATCATTTGATAAAGAACAAAATAAAAACTTAACGTTAAGATATTACGGACATCCAACAAAGTGTGAATTCTCGGAACGGCGTCCATTGACCAATCAAAACTAAGCAACTTTGGGTACAGGAGTAAACTGAAATTAATGAAGGGGAGGTAGAGGAAGGACAAAGTTCGTGTGAGTAGAGAAGTATCATGAGATATAGGATTATCTGCAGAAGAAAACACCGGAGGCTTCATTCCTGTTAAGTGAAGACGAAAGAACAGGAGAAGCAAAGTAGTCGCACCGATTGTAAACTGGCTGACTGCTGCTGAGGAGATCTGAAAATAAGAAAATACAGGAAAATGAAATAAAATTGATCTTACTAATATTTTATTAACCAATATTTCTTTATATGGTACCGGGAAGATTGAACTCTTTCTCGTTAATAATAAATATGAGTATTTATTATGTATATTTTGCTTAACTCTTTAAGGAAAAAATAGATGTATTTATTTCCATGATATTGTAAGAAAAAATATCCACTAGATAAAATTGAAATTAAAGCGTTAGTGAGAAGGAGAATATAAGGGTTGTTTTCAGAACAACGAAAGTATTGGAAAAAGTATGTTATGTTTAACTTAAACAAAAATGTAGACATTATAAAATAAATGTTATAATTTTAAAGAAAATGTCAACAATCAAACTTGGATTATTAAATACATTTTAACATAATAATAAAATGGTTGGTTTCAATAATTTATTAATAATTCTTATTTTATATTGTGATTGATTAATTGAACAGTTTACTTTATAATATTAAATATTAAATTAATTGAATTAAAAGTCCCACGTCTTAATTCTACAGGATGAGTTGTAAGTTCCTTACCCAATAGGTTAAGGTAGAATATTGAAACTCCACATGTCATTTTGGTCCTAAATACCTTGGTTTTGATGCTCTCACTGACTGTCTAACTTAATGGGGGGGACTTTTTACAAGAAGGTAGAAGAAAATCTTAATCAATACCGTAGGTCAATATGTACATTTAATTAAGGTCTTTGTTAGTATTGTTAGTAGACCACAGTGACGAAACCAGGATCTCAAAATGTTTGTCCTATCAAAAATGACGGGGTTTCAAATTTTAAAAAGGAGTACGAGCTTAAACCTTTTTTTACCACCCTACATTAAAAAAGTTTACAACAGTACTTAATATATATATATATTGGCAATGGAACTTTAAAACTCACCCTGTATAATAAATGCAATGTACTTTAGTAGTTTAGTTCAGTAACACAATAGGTAAATATAATTATCCAATATTATAAGTACAAAAGTTGTATTGAGTTAATAGATTATTCTATTATTTAATAATTATATGTATTAAATTATTATTTATTGTATTATTTTAATATTTCATATATTGATTTAATGTTTTAATACTTTAATAACATAATTTATTGAACATATATAATATTTTAGTTATTAAATTAGTCATAAAAAGAATTTATTTACTTTTTAGTGATTTTTTCCCGTCATTAACTGATCTAGTTTAATATTTAAACGTATTTATGTTATAGTCTAGTGATTTAAGCTTATAACTAAATGTAGTCATTGAAAACATTAATCTAAATATTTGATTGTAGAGAAACTTTAATAGATTAATTTGAAATTTATTACATATTAAATACAATATCTAATCGTTAAATTTAATAGAGTTTTATGTGAATTTATTCCTTAAAATAATTAATATTTGTTTACAGTAGTGTGAATTAATTATTTAAACGTATTAACTGATCACATTCTAAAACTAATTTTAATTAATTATAATATTAAATTATTATATATAAATGGTTAACAAAATGTATTAGCAAATTATTATGTTTATTTACTTTGATAGTTTTTTTTTAAAGTTTCACCAGTGATTCTTTATTCTCGAGCCATGACGCTGAAAAGAAAGAATGCTTTTATTTTTAATCACGGTTTTTTTTAATCCTTATATCCATAAGAAAATAATATTGATGATATATAAGTTTATTGTTCTCTATATGAATTTATTATATAGGTTGTTCAATTACTAATATAAAACTAAATATCAACAAAATTATCATATGATATTACCTTTATCTCTCGGTCAATAAAATTTATTTGGTGTTAATAATAACAATTTAATGTTAAGTTGTCAAGAAATTAAAAAAAAAAAGAAAATTTAAAATTTTATTTTTATTATAACTAATTATAACATGTTAAATGATAACGTAAGAATATTTATAAAAATTAGGAAAATTTCCTAATATACAACAAATCAAAACAATCATATATAAAACTTACCTTTTTGTTACTTCTTGCCCTCAGTAACACTTCGTATACAGTACAAACACCAAGCACTGTTATTCCAGTCTCTTTACACAAAGTCGAACAAATAGAAAAACACACACTTAAAATTAAATACATATGCAGAAATACATTATTTTTATTCCTTCTAAAATGCTGATAAAAGTTTTCACAATTTCGACGAATCTTACAAAAATTAAAACACTTATAAACAGAAAATATTGTTACTAAACGTTCAACTTTTGCTTCGGGCGATAGTTTTGTTGCATTTGTGTAACTTTGAATTTTATTTTGATGAACTGTTGTTCTAATCTGGACGTGTCTATAGTACATAATAAAAGACAAAAGGTAAAACACACAAGCCAACACATCCGCCCGTCCAACAATGCCGGCAACCGCTTCAGTGTGAACGGGGTGTACGGCGAACATTGCGGCGGCTGTTACCGGACACTTTCCTGGTAGCAGAAGACTTCCTACGTGAAGAACCAGTCCTGTAGCGATACTGTGGAGGAGAATGTTTACCAGGTGATATCCAAGGGGGCGGAGCCCCCAGACCCAATAGTTAAGACGAAACGTAAGGACACATAGAGGTCTGTAAGACCCGTGGCTATTACTGGAAGATAACGGAGAGCCCCAGAAGTCATTGCGGAGGATATTGGTTATTGGAGTTGTTGTTCTAATATCTTGATTTGTTATTATGGCTCGGCTGAAACAGAAAATAAATCCATTTAATTAAATTGCGTAAATTTAAATTAATCATAGAATTTTGTAGTTTTATATTTATTAAATTATTTAAAAATATTTTATAATTTTATTAATACCAATACTAACTATTATCGATGCTATTTTAAAAACAGAAGTCGTTTGTCAAGTAACTGGACTCAAGTAAAGAACTTTTAAATACTAATTAGTTTATAAATCTCTTTTTTTTTTACAGAACGCGTGATTTTCAAACATCAGAAAATCTATCTTTTCTTTAAATGATCTAAGCTCAACAAGACAAATGTAATAATTTATACATTTATATAAATATTTTCCCTTTAAACTTATTTAAAAACATTTAATCTAAAAGTATCTTGAATTATCTTACTGCAATCAACTAAGTAATAAATTGAACTACATTTTTTTGTTTAAAGTAATTTATTGTTTCAAACATTTTAAATTCCAAAGTTGCTTCAGGAGTAGCTGTATAGAGACGTTGCTATTTCATTGTCAATTATTACTCTGTTAATTTTCTCTTATAGGAAGGTGATTGTATTTGAAACATAATTATTTTTGAATGAAGTGTAAATTTTATGCTATGCGTTATAAAATAACTGTCTGTATATATAAGTGAAACATGTTCAAATGTTTAAAAGTAAATACTTTACGACAGTAATAACAGTTTCATAATTGCTTACACTATTATATACAAGGAAAATTATATGGTTAATATTCATAATACATTTATTTATATGATAACGTCTCTAATCTTTCTATTTTGTTAATTATTTATTGAAGAAAACAGATTACAAATTAGATTTTTTTTTCTAAACAAAATGTGTGTACATTAGAAATTGATTGGAATTCTAATCATAGTCCAGGAAGTATTTCTCTTCTGCTACTATTCATTTCCCCTCCAAGAATGATTTTTTTTTGGAACTTTTATTGACAAGTTCCAAAGTTATTAAGTCCAACAATTTTTATTACATTTTTTTTAATAACTTACAGAAAGGAAGTAATTGACACTTTTTAAACTGTTTTTCGTTTAAAAAAAAAATTACGCAAATTTGTTTTTCTAGCAAATATTTTATTATTTGCTGTTACCAGGGGACTTAAATTTAAGAAAGGCGGAACCAAATGGTAACAATGTTTGAAAATAAAAAAAAATAAAAAAAAGACAAAGACAAATTTAGTAATTAACAAGGCTCAAGTTTATTGAAACAAAAGAAATTTCGACGGTTCAGATTTTATCATTTACAACTTAGAAAGGCATCCTGAGACAAATCATCATAAACAGCTTATGATTAACAATATTATAATTAATAAAAGTTATACGCCCTTAATGTAAAATATTATAATTTAAATAAAAAAAAAATTTAATCAATAGATTCTGAAAATTTATCTCCCCCCTTTTAGTTTATATATTTTATAGTTACAAAATTTAACAAAAAGACAATGAGCACAGCTTAACAATTAACAGGATTATAGTCAATCCAAAAAAAAAGATTATACGCCCTTAATGTACAATTAAAATAAAAAAGATGAAAAGATACTGATATTTATTCCCCCCCCTTTGACTTTATGAGATGATAGTTTTTTTTAAAACAGTTACATAATATTACTTATTTGATAAATTTCTTAAATGCTATATTGGCCAATAAATATATATATTTTAGATAAAAGAATTTATTATAAAATGAGAAGTTTATTTTTAAAAAAAAAAAAAAAGAAATGAAAATTTTGAATATTTAAATTTTTAAATTGACGTCAATTTTTTGTGTTAATTTAGAAAATAACCTCTTGGAGGTTGTTAGGACCGAAAGTTTGCATGCAGGCTCCACCCAATAATTTTTTTATATATTTTATGAATAACTACACAAGTCTACATCTAAAAGATAGCTTAAAAAAAATATATATTCGCTGAAGCAATTTAGGCACATGTACAATATGAGTTTAATTAAAGTTCTATAAAGTCAGTTTTTTTTTTTTTTTTACATCACTTTTGTGCACTTGAAACTCTGAAGGTATATTAAAAAAAACGTGTTTTGCCAACAGGACGAAACATGTTTAGATCTTTAGCTGGTCTATGCAATCTGAGGCAAGAATTGCTGAGTATCTCCTACCAGCGTATTAGCTATAGCAAAAAAACATGTTTTTTAGCGTCTGTGCAAAATCAGACATGTTGTAGCATTAATGTTCATTATTAAAGCAAATATCTGGTTATTTGTCAAAATTAAAGAAAATTGATTGTATCACAGAAATTCGTTAAGATTGTAATTAAAAGCTTCTTAGATGATTATAAATCTATTTATATATATTTAGTTTTGTGTAAAACAAAGCTTGTATAAGACTTGCAAAGATCTGCAAAAGTCTGTAAAACGAAATTTTCTGATTTATAATAGATTTCTCTAATTGTTTTATATTTGACATGTTCAATAAGATATTCTGATCATTTAATGTTCAACATTAGTTTGCACCTATTTCACATAATTGTTCAAAACTCAAAATGTGCCTTTGCAAGGTTTTGTAAAGTATGTCTTAAGAAAAGAAAATTTTTATAATCATTCAGTTTCAAAAGAACATTGAATATTAAATAAAACATGAAATACATATTTTAAAGAATACATGATAATTAACAAATTATTTTAAAGCATTAACAAAATTTAAGATATGATAAAATCTGTAAAGCTGAATACCTGGAAAATCCTGTCGCAGTTCACGTGAGCTTGTGCCGTGAAAAATGATAATTTATTTAACATTTTTAAAAAAAAACTAAAGCGCACAAAACTGTAAATTTACATGTCGTTTAGAAACTGAGTTGTAATTTTGAGAACAAAAAAAATGGCTGACGGAGCTTATAATAGAATGTAGAACATCGTGAGTGATTTCAGATAGACTGGCAACGGGTATTAAAAACCTAGGCTGGCCAGCCGTTGTACTTTGCACTTAGATGTCATGCGATGCTTAGTTTTGGAGAATGTCGCCAGGTGGCAGCATCTGTCAAGGCACGGAAGTTGAATATGGAGAGACGAGTGAATGAATTTATATTGCAGATGTGATTTTGAATTAGGATGTTACAGCTCTCCCCCCCCGAAGGACGGAGTTAGAGTGGAAAAGAAGAGGGGCCAGAAGGGCCTCCCGCAAAATTTTGAAAAAGGAGAGAGAGAGTGTGCGTGAAGGGGTAAAAAAAAATTCCTCTCAGACAGGTGTTTTAGACCTCGAGATAAACAAAAAAAAACAACCTAAGACTAACATGCATAGCGAGTGCCACATTAACTATATGTAGTTCGACAGAACCGGTCAGTATACCTTCACCAAGATAAACAACAAAGAACAAATACACCAAACTTAACAATTAAGGAAATGGACTCACTATGTCCTCGTCCGAAGACGTTATGGTGACGAAGAAACAGAAGAGTTCATGACGCTCTCTATATTCTCGTTGCATCGATTACACCCGCGAAGTGCTCGATGTTAAGATATGTCTAGATAGGGAAACATGTCAGGTACATGTAGCGGCCATTGCCGTAAAGTGGAACCTCATAGTTGATCAGACTATGGGTTGAAAAGCGTCAAGTCCGGGAAACAGTGAGATATATCACTGGACAAGGAAAATCAATATCTCTTCGCCTGCAAACATCTATACAGATTACGGCACGGAGGGGCTCTAGGAGAGCTCAACCCACCGATGCCCAAACATACAGATGCGCATTTGGCTTAGAGGAAATACGGCTTGGTTCCGTATTTTGTTATGTTCTGCAGTGCACAGAAAGAAGACTACCAGATGACAATTTGTGCGGGCCAAGAAAGATCAGAAAGAAAATTAAATCGTAAAGGAGAAGGTTATAGAAATTTTGTTAATATTTAATTTATATGATGAGGTTTGAGTTGCTCGACGTGTGCTTTTTTAATGAAGCGAGGTGAATTGGCGAAAGAAAGCGCAACGGTAACTGGAGTAAGAAAATCAATGATCCGGAAGGGACCGGACCATCGAGGCATCAATTTAGCAGCTCGCTTGTCTATAGCGGAGCTCAGAGGGTGTGTTTTACACCAGACAAGATCGTTGATTTTATACAGATGAGGCTTCCTGAATTTGTTATAGGTCTTTTCGGCCTTTTGGTGCGCTATCATTATATTGTGCTTGGCCTGGCGCCAAACTTGTGATGGATTAGTATTAGGTTTTGGAAGGAGATCATGTATGTTCCAGCTGAGACTCAGTGGTGTATTGGGGAGAAAATTAAAAAGAATACTAAAAGGTGTTGCTTTAAGAGTCTCATGATGTGCGAAATTGAAGGCCAGCTGAAGCCAGCAAAGGGAGTCGTCCCAAGAGGATTGATTTTGGGAGTGATAGGCGATGAGGGCTGCCTTAAGGTTTCTGTTGAGTCTTTCCGCATTATTAGGTTGGGGGTGATAAGGGGATAAGGTTGCATGTTTAATACCGCGAGAAAAACAAAAGTTGCGGAAGACATGTGATACAAGACATTGTGCATTGTCAGAGATAATTATCTTTGGAAAACCGAAATTTTGAAAAATGTTTTGGCTTAAGGCCTTAATTGTACTGTGGGAAGTTGCATCTCTGACAGGCATGAGCCAGGTGAATTTTGAGAATTGGTCAACTGCGACCAGTATCATGTTGTAGCCCTGTTTTGTCCTAGGAAGCTGTCCGACGTAGTCAATATGTAATTTTTCCAAGGGACGATTGGGAACCGTTGAGGCAAGGTATCCTAATTTGGAGTTGTGAGCAGGTTTGCTTACAGCGCACACCGAACAAGCTCGCACTTTAGAGGTGACATCCTGTTTTAAAGTTGGCCAATAAAAATTCTCCTTTACCTTAAACAAAGTTTTAAGTATTCCAAGATGACCACCCACAACGGAGTCGTGATGGTAATTAATCACCAGGTCGACTAAGGACTGAGGTAAATAAATTCTGGTGGGCTTTTCCAAATGATTTTTCAGGCAAAGTACACCTTTACTTAAACAGTACTTCTCTGAAGAGATGTTCTGTTCAAGGTCGGCAATGATATTTTTCAAAATAGGGTCGGCCTTCTGATGAGTCTGGATGTCATGGAAAGCTAGAGGAAAATTTGTGAGGAGACTGGTACACGAAAAGGTGACATTTTCTTCGTTGAAATGTTCTGGTTCGAACATGCGCGAGAGGGAGTCTGCTATGATATTTTGAGTTCCTCTTATGTGCGCTACCTTAAATTTCAATGAAGTCAACTTGGCAATCCATCGGCCTAATTTACCAAGTTGACGAGGACGTGCTAAAAGCCAAGAAAGGGCTTGGTTGTCGGTTTCTAATAGGAATTCCCGATGTTCTAGATATTGCCTAAATTTCTCCACTCCAAAAACTACTGCTAGGCATTCGGCTTCATATGCAGATGAGGCTTTTCTTTCTGCAGGTGTTAAAGTACGTGAAGCGTACGCTATGGGCTGTCGTGAGCCGTCAATTTCTTGGAGTAGAACTGCTCCAAGGGCCACCGAGCTCGCATCCGTTTGCAGGATGAATGGTTTGGCGAAATCGGCCATCCGGAGAACCGGAGGCTGTGTTATTGCCTCTCGAAGATGTTTGAAAGCTTTCTCTTGTTCAGCTTGCCAAGAGAATTTTTGGCCCTTCCTCCGAAGCAGATTTAAAGGCGCAGCGTGCTCCGCGAAATTTGGAATGAATTTAGCAAAGAAGTTGACCATTCCAATAAATCTGGAAACGGCCTTAGGGTTCTTGGGTTGCGGAAAATTTCTAATTGCCTTTGTTCTAGATGGGTCGATTTGCACGCCACGAGAAGAAACTAGGTGTCCTAAAAAGCTTATCTCATTCACAGCGAAACGGACCTTATCTGGGTTAACAGTCAAGCCAGCCCGCCGCAAACGAGTAAGGACTTCCCGAAGATGTTTTTGATGCTCTTCCTAAGTTTTGGAGTAGATGACTAGGTCATCCAGATAATTAAAAATGAATTTAAATTTGATGTCATGGAAGACCTGATCCAAAAGTCTGGTAAGCACTTGGGCACCAGTACAGAGTCCGAAAGGGACTCGAGTAAATTGATAAAGCATCCAAGGAGTACAAAAGCTGGTAATTTGTTTGGACTTTTGAGACAAAGGGATTTGATGATAAGCTGAATTTAGATCGAATACTGTGAAATATTTGGCACCGACAAACCAGTTAAAACTTTGATGTAAATTGGGTAGCGGCACCGCTTCGACGACGATGTTTTAATTGAGCCTCCGATAATCAATCACCATCCTTGTTTTCTTTTCGGGATGTTGAACCAGAAAAACAGGGGATGCATATGCCGAACGGCTAGGTTCTACTACTCCTGAATCTAACAATTCGTTAATGTGTTCACGGAGGTATTCCATTTTTGGGGGTGCCAATTGGTATGGAGAACACTTGACCGGAGTGTTGTCCTTCAGTTGAATATCGTATTCAACTAGATGTGTTAGACCTAATCTTTTTGTGAGTACCTGAGGAAAATCATTAATTATTTTTAAAATGGCGTTTTTATCATTCTTTTGAAGATGTCCTAAAGGATCAGGAGCAGTAGGTTCAGATGTTGAAGACACTATTGGTTTATAAGCAGAATTACTGAAATTACATAGAGGAAAAACAATAGACCTTGAAAATTTAAAATAGAAGTTTTTTGCTGAAAGATCAAGTACCAGTCCCGTTTTAGATATGAAATCTGACCCGAGGATCAGAGGACACGACAACTTATGCGCCACCAGAAAATCCACATTCCAACTACAATGTTCCATTTTAAGATGAAGACGACAAGAGTAGGAAATGGGCAACCTTTTTCCAGAAGCCGTGACACAATCAGCCTTCACCCTGGTTATGGATTTAAAAGCCTTGGTGTTCTTTAATTTCTTAAAAAGGGCTTTAGAAATGACGCATCTTACTGAACCGGAGTCCAGCAGAGCCTTAACCTTAATTTGCCCAAAAGCTACTTCCACCAAAGGCAAAAACTGATCGTTCAGACCCCTAGATTTAAGAGAAATATTTTTTTTTTTGAAGTTTGTAGTTGGAAAGCTTGGAGCTGGAATAGGTCTGCCTGGGCCTATTCCGTAGAGAGAAGAATTTACAGCCCCAGATATAGTGACCGGGTATGCCACAATGATAACAAATGGGAGTAACGTAATTTTGAATTTTATTGCCGAAATTGTTTCTTCTTTGATGGGAAATTGAATTTAAATTTTGAAAAGATTGTTTATTAGCGAAATGTGGGTTTAGGTTATGTTTAAATCCGATGTGGTTGGTTTTAGGACGGGAGGCTGGCCTGGAGCTACCAACTAGACTCCAAACCTGCCTCCGTTTTTTGGAGGGTATTGCCTTGTTGGAGGCCGGTTCCGACATTCTGGGCTTCTATGTCCCGGCTGACCACAACTGTAACAGACCACAGGTCTTGTAGGTCTAAAATCAGGACTTCTAACTTCGGGTCTCGCTAATGGAGCCCTTTGCCTGTCAGTGTACATGACATTGTTAACATGTGCGCAGAGTCGATCTAAGTCTGCAAAATTTTTAGGTTTGGCAACAAAAACTAAGCAGTTGCGGACTTCCGGAGACAGTCCCTCCAGAATGACGTCCGTGACCTCCAATTCGGACTTATCTAAATTTAATGTTTCTGCAGCCTCTTTAATCTGGTTTACAAAAATGTGCACCGCCTCGTTAGTCTTCTGGGGCCTATAGAACAACTCCTGCACTAGAGAAGCCAACCTTTTCGAAGGTATAAAGAGACTTAAGGCCTCTTTGTGAAAAGTTTTAAATGTCTGATGTCTAATCAGACATGAATTTAAAGGGCCCTGAGCATAGGGCATCAGAACATTATTGATGTTTACAGCTACGTCCGGGTAAGTTTTGACTATTTTTAAAGCAATTTAAAAAAAATTTAATAATTTATCAAGGTCAAACCCATCTGTCTGAGGAATTGTTTTAATAATCTGTTCGGCAGGATGACTTAATTTTCCGTATAAGGAGATGTATGGACAGCCTTTCGAACTGCTAGGAGTAGTTTGCTGAGCATCAGCCTGCGGCGTGTCCGCAAGGAGATTTGGCCCATTAGACCGAGATGGCTCTGCAGAGCTAGCTTTAGTGGTTCCCCCAGAGGGCGTTAGCGGGATGCTTACATTTAATTTTAGAGGAGCAATGGTTTGCTCAAAAGCTTTAAATTTTTCCTTGAGCGTAGCGAAATTGTTCTGTAGCTCGGCCAGATCCCGTGGCACGTTGTTATCTGCAACTTTTAGTTGTTCAGTATGCACCCGATTTAGGAACTCTAGACGTCTTCCGAATACGTTCATGCGCGCACGAACACGAATCATTTTGATTCCTCTTTCGGAATCGAGGTTCTCCAGGTCGTCTTGCAAGACAAACAAGGAGTTGCGGGCTAACGCTATCTGTTGCAAGAGGATGTCTTCGGTGAAGTTTCCCATTTCGGGCTCAACGCTATTCTGTAGAAGGGACCTAAGAGAGGTTCGCATTTTAGCTACAATGTCTTTCTCACCACCTCTAGCTACTACCTCAAAAGCAAGCTCAGTGTTCTTTAACGAGTCTACTAATCTCAGCAAATCCACTGCCATTTTAACTGTTGCTGATAATAAAAAAAAAAATAAACCAAGTGATTTTTTTTTAAAAAAAAAAAATTTCTTTTAAGATGATACAAAATTGAAGTGAAAGAGCCAGAAGATGAATTGAGAATTATATGTTGTGTAGTTGTTGTGTATAGGTGTGTGTGTAAGTATGAATTAATACAGACAAGCGAAAGAAAACTCGAGAAAATTTTTGAAGGAGATTTTGAATTTTTTTTGTTTTTTTTTGTTTCTAACTATTTTTGGGTTTTATTATTTATTTAAATTTTTTTTTTGGAATTCCCGAATGAGCCCGCTGTCTGGATCAAATTCAGTGAATGACTAGAGTGCAGTGTATGTAAATATATATATATATATAAAAAAATATTTAAGCAGACAAAATAATAAAAAAAAATTTTATCGAAATTGGTTTAGAAGTTTTTGTGTAAGTGTTTATAAAAATAAATAAATAATAAAAAAAGAGACTATAGATTTATATAGATTTAAATATTTAAAATAAATAAAAAAAAAAATTTCATCAGCAACAGTTGTGCAGTATTTGAAAAAAAGTTGCAAAACATAAAATTGAGCCTTGTTTAACAAAGAAAAATATTGAATTTAAATTTAGATGGTTCCAATGCAAAATTTTGAAAATTAACTAAGGTTCCAGAATTTAAAATTAACCACTCTGTAATTTAGAATTAACCACACTAGAATTTAAAGAAAACCACGCTCTGCTACCAGAAACATGTTACCAGGGGACTTAAATTTAAGAAAGGCGGAACCAAATGGTAACAATGTTTGAAAATAAAAAAAAATAAAAAAAAGACAAAGACAAATTTAGTAATTAACAAGGCTCAAGTTTATTGAAACAAAAGAAATTTCGACGGTTCAGATTTTATCATTTACAACTTAGAAAGGCATCCTGAGACAAATCATCATAAACAGCTTATGATTAACAATATTATAATTAATAAAAGTTATACGCCCTTAATGTAAAATATTATAATTTAAATAAAAAAAAATTTAATCAATAGATTCTGAAAATTTATCTCCCCCCTTTTAGTTTATATATTTTATAGTTACAAAATTTAACAAAAAGACAATGAGCACAGCTTAACAATTAACAGGATTATAGTCAATCCAAAAAAAAAGATTATACGCCCTTAATGTACAATTAAAATAAAAAAGATGAAAAGATACTGATATTTATTCCCCCCCCCCCTTTGACTTTATGAGATGATAGTTTTTTTTAAAACAGTTACATAATATTACTTATTTGATAAATTTCTTAAATGCTATATTGGCCAATAAATATATATATTTTAGATAAAAGAATTTATTATAAAATGAGAAGTTTATTTTTTTAAAAAAAAAAAAAGAAATGAAAATTTTGAATATTTAAATTTTTAAATTGACGTCAATTTTTTGTGTTAATTTAGAAAATAACCTCTTGGAGGTTGTTAGGACCGAAAGTTTGCATGCAGGCTCCACCCAATAATTTTTTTATATATTTTATGAATAACTACACAAGTCTACATCTAAAAGATAGCTTAAAAAAATATATATATTCGCTGAAGCAATTTAGGCACATGTACAATATGAGTTTAATTAAAGTTCTATAAAGTCAGTTTTTTTTTTTTTTTTTTACATCACTTTTGTGCACTTGAAACTCTGAAGGTATATTAAAAAAAACGTGTTTTGCCAACAGGACGAAACATGTTTAGATCTTTAGCTGGTCTATGCAATCTGAGGCAAGAATTGCTGAGTATCTCCTACCAGCGTATTAGCTATAGCAAAAAAACATGTTTTTTAGCGTCTGTGCAAAATCAGACATGTTGTAGCATTAATGTTCATTATTAAAGCAAATATCTGGTTATTTGTCAAAATTAAAGAAAATTGATTGTATCACAGAAATTCGTTAAGATTGTAATTAAAAGCTTCTTAGATGATTATAAATCTATTTATATATATTTAGTTTTGTGTAAAACAAAGCTTGTATAAGACTTGCAAAGATCTGCAAAAGTCTGTAAAACGAAATTTTCTGATTTAGAATAGATTTCTCTAATTGTTTTATATTTGACATGTTCAATAAGATATTCTGATCATTTAATGTTCAACATTAGTTTGCACCTATTTCACATAATTGTTCAAAACTCAAAATGTGCCTTTGCAAGGTTTTGTAAAGTATGTCTTAAGAAAAGAAAATTTTTATAATCATTCAGTTTCAAAAGAATATTGAATATTAAATAAAACATGAAATACATATTTTAAAGAATACATGATAATTAACAAATTATTTTAAAGCATTAACAAAATTTAAGATATGATAAAATCTGTAAAGCTGAATACCTGGAAAATCCTGTCGCAGTTCACGTGAGCTTGTGCCGTGAAAAATGATAATTTATTTAACATTTTAAAAAAAAAACTAAAGCGCACAAAACTGTAAATTTACATGTCGTTTAGAAACTGAGTTGTAATTTTGAGAACAAAAAAAATGGCTGACGGAGCTTATAATAGAATGTAGAACATCGTGAGTGATTTCAGATAGACTGGCAACGGGTATTAAAAACCTAGGCTGGCCAGCCGTTGTACTTTGCACTTAGATGTCATGCGATGCTTAGTTTTGGAGAATGTCGCCAGGTGCCAGCATCTGTCAAGGCACGGAAGTTGAATATGGAGAGACGAGTGAATGAATTTATATTGCAGATGTGATTTTGAATTAGGATGTTACACTACTACGAAAAAATACGTGTTTTAAATAAAGCGGCCTGCCACTTAAATCTTAGTTTTCCATCGTAAGTTAACTTGATTACCAATCTTTTTAATTTTTACTAATGTGTATGTTAGTATGTTGGATATACTCCTATCTATTCATTTTTGTTTTATTTGGTTGTTAGTAACAAGAATACTTTGCAACTAAATAAATAGAATAACATCGGTAGGTTATTCAGCAGTTTAATGATTATATTAATATTGTAAAGGAAAAAAACAACTTAATTTTCCATTTGCTTGAGTTTTATCAAAATTTAAATACCTCAATAACAAATTAAGATATTAATTTAAATGTTAGAGGAAAATGTCTAAGAAATCTGTATATTTCCTAAAGACAGTTTTAATTACAGTCATTTTATGTAGGATAATTTATTTAAATGTATAATTTTACAAAAAACTATTATGATACTCAATGCAACCTTTAAATAGTAATATGTGAACCAATATATGATCTATAAATCTTTTTAAATTTACGATTGATAACATTAATTATGTATAATTTAACACAGTTACCCAATAACAATTAAGATAATTGCCTATACAAATTTTATCAAACCACATTTTCATCATTAAAAATAGCTACGGAATATATTTTTTTTATTATATTATTTTGAAATAATTTTTATACAAAATATTTGTCATGACAAATTTTTATGTTTCCAATTATTAACTGTTGGCACTTTAGTTGAAAGGTACAAAAATATTATATAAAATTTTGGGGTCGATTCTAATGATATTTTAAAATGTTTTCAATTAAAATAAACACGCTGATTTAGGATTCAGTCAAAATAAATTTAAAAATTATTTTACAATCCAACTTTCTTCAATTAATCGTATAAATGTTTTAAATTACATTATATATATATATATATATATATATATATATATATATATATATATATATATATATATATATATATATATATATATATATATATATTTTACTTTTAAAATCCATATTTATCCCATGATCATACAACTATCTAGAAATTAGTAATTATTTGATTTTATTTCATAAAAAAACACCAATATACGTAAATTCCAAAACTACATTTCCATTTGAACTAGATTTAAAAAAAATATATTAAAAATACACCTAAAAATAGGTAAACATGTTATGATGCATTTTTAGGACCCAAATGTCTTGAAACAATGTATTATATTGTATTTGTTGTTATTAGACTAACTTACAAGAGGTAGTTTAAATTTATTTTGGTTATATTAAATTGGTTTTATGTTATTAAAAGTAATTAATTTTAATTAGGATCATTTAGAATACTTTGCTACACTATTTATTGGTCATAATTTTTTTTCTTTTAATGTATTATTTAAATACTACAGGTTATGTTCTTGTTTTAATAAATAAATGTTTGTATTTTACAACACTTACTTGTCATCGTAGACGAAACCAGCTCGTAAAGTGTTGAGGTAGACCACTACAGACAGCAAACATACACAGATATACCGCTTGTACATATTCTGAGAAATTATCCTGAAATATAATAAATTAAATTAAAAGGATACCAAAATGAGAGATAATACATTTTTATATGTTAATACGCATTTTCAATTTATTTTTATCTTCAGTTATTATATGTACCCAAACCTTCTTGGTACTAAATTTCATGAGATAATTTCGGATTTGTAGGAACTGAGGAAGATGGAAGTCATTGAAATGGTAATAAAAAAATAAAGTGTTTATTAATGATTTTTTTCCTTCATTTGGCGATTAAAGGTTTCACTACTAATGCACTTTTAAAGTGACGAATATACGATATTTTAAATGTTATATTTCCGTGAATCGCACATCTAATAAAAATAACGTTTATATAATCATATTTTGGAGAATGTTTTGTTTTTCGTGTCTACATAAAGACACGAAATAATTGAATGCACAAAATCATTAGAGTCACTTAAACTTTAGGCGATTTTGGTAATTGAATAATTAATTATTATTTTATAAGATGGTAAATCTTTATGTCTCTGTCGAATTATAAGCACGTAAGTCAATTTCCGCTCTTCCAATTCATATGCAGATTACTTTAATATGTAGTACGTTATTACGTAAAATTTTAGTTAATGTGTGATTAAAATTGGTTCAGTAGGTCTTAAGTTATAACAGAATTGCAGACAGAAACGGTTATACGAAAATCTAAGTTTTCGTATATAACTTTCAAAAAGAGTCAGCAAATATTTTCAAGTGATAAATAATTATTTGAATTATAGGTGGAACCTTTGAAATCTTTGAAATCGATGCAAAAGTTATAAGAATAGTTTTGTTGCTGAAAAGTACAATTATCATATTTTACGCAATTTATCTTAATCTTCCCTGATAACATGCGAATTATCAGAAAACAAATTGATATATATATATATATATATATATATATATATATATATATATATATATATATATATATATATATATATATATATATATATTTAATCATGATAACCGTGATAATATATACAATATTATATATTTATAATTGCTAATTGTAACTGATTTATTTTTTTTACGTCGATGCAATATAATATATCATAGTTATATGAATGAATGTTTTGCTTCTTAAAAGGAAGTAAGAAGAAAAAACTTTCACTCTTAACTTACTAAAAATTGTAAATTGCGTCCTCACATAAGTCGATTCATAAGTCAAAATATGGATATAAACACAAATCATACGAACGCGGGCGGAGTCAAGGACAAAGATAGTTAAAAAAAGTATTTTATTTTTTTGCTGACAGCAAAAAGATTATAATTTCAATAATAAAGTCTTCAAACACGTTTTAGTATATTTCTTAAACAAAAATAGTTTTCGCTCTATCACCTCAAATGTTGCTCCATATTATTTATATGATAGAAACTAAAGATAGAAAACACATTTTTATCTAATGCTTTTGGTATAAGCATGATAAAAAACATCAAGATTACTTTTACCTCCTAAGATATTCACAAGGATAAAATCAGCAAAAAACAACAAAGAACTTTTTTTGTTTCTCCCTTTTAATGAGAAATTCTTCCAATTTTTTATTATTTTTTTTATTTGGATGTTTGTGTCTTTTATTCAATAACGTTTAGTAATATGAAAGATTTAACGAAAAAAAAAATCCATAATGATTTTTTTTTAAATTGTGGTTGCTTTATAAATTTTACAATACTAAAATGATTCCAGATAACCGTAGTTTTAAAAAAAATTGTCTTACATTTTTAAATCCAAACTTGGCATACGTTAGTCTTCAGAGATTTAGTCTCGAATATTTTTTTCCTTAAGGATTTGGATATGTTTGTGGATATATGGAAAATTGTGTGAAATACATCTTTAATATAGTAATGTGAAATTATTCTGGAATATACGTTATTTTTTGTTGAAGGAATAAGGTCAGTATAAAGTAAGGACTTACTATTTTAGTATATACTTCAAAATCACGCTTCAATAAATGTTTCTTTATATTTAGTTTATCACACAGTTATTTTAACTTTAAGATAAAAAAAAATTGTCAGAAAGATGTAATCTCAGGCAGTTGGGAATGAATTTAGCCAACTATTAATTACATTTTATTTTTATCAGTTGTTACAATGTATTTCCTTTCAAATTTTAAATCACCTTCAATAACGAAAAGAAATAACAGCCACAACAGCAAATTGAAATGAATGCACATGTGTCGTTCGTAATATTGGGAAAATTATTCAAGTATTTTATCTTTACAATGTTTCCCTGAATGATTAGATTTTATTATTTTAAATTTTATTATGTGTTATGGTTTTAATGTGTAATAAATAATTAACTACCCAATTTCATAATTTGAAATCAATTTCAATATAATGAAAAAAAAAAACTATTTTCATACATATAATTAATGAATTGACTGTTTAAACTGTTATTAAGTTAATAGAATGCTAATATGTAATTTAATAATATTTAATCATTTAGAATAAAAAGATTTTTAAAAAATGTGTAAGAAATACTACTTTAATACCTTGAAACTATGAAGGTAATCCAGTATCGTAATTGCTTTTTCAATTTTTCATCTTAGAAACTATGCCGTCTTGCTACAAAGTTTTTTTGCGAGAGACAATAATGTTTGTTACATGGTAATGGATCATTTCCGTCACGTTTGCCATATTATAGTAATAATGTATCAATAGAAGGCTACGTTATTACAGTGTTTCACTTGTTATTTTTTAGTAACAAAATAACTTTCCTTTATGGAATTTAATACAAATTAATTTTATTGGATTTTAATTAAAAACTAACAATTTTGAAAGAAAAAAATTCAATAAAATATCAGGTTTAGTTCACGTAGAAGTTCATATGTGAAGGCCTACATTTAATTTTTTTTTACGTAATATTTCATTTGTAAATAAATATATCACGTTTAAATTTAAAAATCTATCTTAAATTAAACATATGTTTGTATAATTACTTCAATTGATATAAGGTCTAAAATTTTTTGGAATATTATATCTTCCTACTAAATTTCAAGAGACAGATATCAATAAAATGTTTGCATTACTTCTACAATTGAGACTTTTTTAGATACAGTCAAATTATAACACTGTTATTAAGAGAAACTTTTATTTTTCTTTTATAAAATATTTTTCGACTGGAAGAAATAATGAGAATATAACAGATTTATAAATCATAAACATATTTAGGTAAATAAATTTGACATATACCTATTGGTTATAACAAGGTATTTCATTTTTTAAATATCAAAAAATCAGTCCCTCACTACCGTTATTTTTAATTTTCCAATTAGAAACTATTTCATAAGGCAATTTCCTAATCATTTAAGTACACTACATCATTTTATAAACCGTTTGCCACAGTTATTAGTTATGACGATACATGTACTATCCATCGTAATATATATATATATATATATATATATATATATATATATATATAACAAAGCGGCATATCTTTCAAGACACTTATTTATATCTCAGAATCATAAAACTCTTCCATAGGAAAATTTTCTTTAGGATTAAAAAAAATGTATAAAACCTATCTTTCTAGCTATTCGTAAAAAAAATTGTATTTTGAACAAAAATATTAAAATCAGTTTTGAAAAAAAAAAAAAAGATTTACACATCAAATTATTTTCTAAATATTTAAACTTGATTTATATTTTGTATTAAAACAAGTAACACTGACCACTGAAATGTTGTTTAAAACACATTCACTAACGTAAAAAGTAATATGTATTAGTAATAATATATTTTAAAGATTGTTATTTTAAATTAAATATTTACCTAGTAAAAATGTATAATCCATCAACTATATATTGTGTGTATATTGTAATTTCTACTCTTGTTGTAATTAATTATTATTATTTACAATATAGCGAAATGTTGTCGTAAAAGTACGCGAAGTTCTTCTCACAGCTGCGTTCATACCACCGCCACCGCTCGAGACTCTAAACTAAAACGCTCCTTCTTGACTGGGTGCTTATATTGTCCTGGGTGCTTATATTGTCATGTAACTATAAGGGCGCATGTGCAAGGTTAACCGACCAATAGAAGAACATCAGTTCATTTATCTCACACTTGTTGGAGCGCCGTATTTATTGAACTTATCAACTTTACCCTTCTCATCACCTCTTTACTTTCTCATGTGAAAAGATTGTTTTTTTGGTAAACTGGGGAAAGTAAATTCAATGTAAATATATATACAACATTTTTTTTGTCTATTGTTTGATATATAATGTTTAAATTGACAGTAAATCTAATTTTAGGTTTTAAAAACAATTATACAAAATCATTAATAATATACATATTATTAAGTAAATGAAATATTACCAAATAATATTAGAGGTAACATAAATATTTCATCATCTGCACTTATGAAATGTAAATATTTTAAATAAAAATGAACAATTAGGACCTATTTGGATTCAACGTATGTTGCCATTTTTCGATACAACATTTATATGTGTTGGCGTGTATGTGTGCACGTACAAGCTGATGTGTTATATTAAATATATAAGTGTAACGCAATTTGAGACAATACATTTATATTATGTGCATATATTTGACTTTACAAATAGCTTCGCAAGTTTGATAACCAGAAATATTACGTTCTAAATGTTGGCTAATTCTTATACTATAATACTTAAAAATAGGAACTTTTATTTTTCGCTGTTAATATAGTATATAGTAAAAATATGCCAATTCCGATTTGTGTTTCATAAAGGTAGAAAAAATTAATTTTAGTTTACCTTCAATATAATAAAATGGAGCGGAGTGGTTTGTATAATATTTGTGTCCCATTTGGTCTAGTAGTTAGCGTTAAATAATACTGTGCAAGATTTTGCGGGCTCCATACCAGTATTGTCATATATTTATATATTTAGTCAGTGAAACTAGAAATAGTAAATTCGATGAAATCCGTATAGCTTGACTAAGGGTTGCACTTACTTTGAATATTTTATAATTGTAAATTTATACATATTATTTGGGTATTAGAACAAACTGTATGTTGAATCCATTATGATGTGCAGTTGTGAACAATGTATGCGTTTGATTCTTCTCAAAAGGATGTCAGGATGATCCTACACTTGAAAAAATGTAATTATTTTTACAGCTGAAATAAATTTATGTAAACATTAAATTTAGTAACAATACAACCTTTAAAAAGTATCATTGCTATTATTTAGTAAGAACACGTCATATTTTCGTTTAGGAAATACAAAATGCATCCTCGCTGAACAACAAAGGCCTAGATAGGCACCTTACTATTGATTAAAGAAGAACGCTAAAAACTATGCTGTGAATATAGTTTTCCTTTGTCGTCTATCTTTTCAAACCTTAGTATACTAATATAGAGTGGCAAATTTTCATATTAATCATTATTTTTGTACCTATAAATTCTATTTTCGATTATTCGTTTGTGCTTAATAGTTAGTAACCGTTGTAATGTGTCATTAAAAGGTCGTTGAAGCAATGATGATATAAGTTGTTATTACGTAAGATGTTGTTAATACATTACAGTAATGTGTATACATTTTCTTCCAACTATAACACTCTACATACCACAAGTTTTTAAATCCACACGTCGTACGACCAATATTTGCTGATAACTTTAAAAAAATCTTGTTGATGAAATAATGTTATATATATATATATATATATATATATATATATATATATATGCGCTTTTGTGCGTGTGTGTGTGTGTGTGTGTGTGTGTGTGTGTGTGTGTGTGTGTGTGTGTGTGTGTGTGTGTGTGTGTGTGTGTGTGTGTGTGTGTGTGTGTGTGTGTGTGTGTGTGTGTGTGTGTGTGTGTGTGTGTGTGTGTGTGTGTGTGTGTGTGTGTGTGTGTGTGTGTGTGTGTGTGTGTGTGTGTGTGTGTGTGTGTGTGTGTGTGTGTGTGTGTGTGTGTGTGTGTGTGTGTGTGTGTGTGTGTGTGTGTGTGTGTGTGTGTGTGTGTGTGTGTGTGTGTGTGTGTGTGTGTGTGTGTGTGTGTGTGTGTGTGTGTGTGTGTGTGTGTGTGTGTGTGTGTGTGTGTGTGTGTGTGTGTGTGTAGGCAATGTATGTATTGTTATATTTAGGTATGTAGGTTTATTAGTTTAATGAATATACTTTGGAATATTTAACAAAAAAAAATAAAAAATCAATATTCATTACACTTTAGACATAAAGATAAATGAGATTTAACTAAGGTAAACTATCATTTGGTCTCAATTGCATTTATGTAATGGAATTTCGTTGTTGTTTTGAAATATGCCAGCTTTAAATCTTATAATTGTTTACTTGCTGGCGACAAACGAAGTAGTAGCGATTGAAGAATGTCTGGAGACAAGCGTTCATTTCCTAAAGTCATTTAAGATTTATTAGTTCTGGTTTATTACGTAACACAATTCTTGACTATTGTAGTTGTCTAAAACAGATTTACATGAAATAAATTGTATATATATATATATATATATATATATATATATATATATATATATATATATATAATTTAATTTAATTGGTAAATGGGTAGCTTGCTCTTTGCTTTGTGATTGTGACTGGTATAACCATGGTAGTAATGGTATGTTGTAATCATCTAGAAGTATAAATACTAGAATGCTTACAGTTTTATCTGAGTAATGAATCTTTCACTCCACAAGCCTCGTTGGTTCAATTTGTTGGTCTAATTACTTTTTATATTTTACTATTATTCACAGGAATAATAAGTTACATAAGTTACATCAATTTCATAGCAAGTTTTAGATAAAATAATACAAATAAATGTAGTGTAACCGACTTGGTATTATTAATTTTAAAAAATATTTTGAAATTAATTGAAAGTTGTTTTTGAAATTTTGTTTATTTTTTTACTCAATATAAACATCGTGTTGGATCGTTTTAAAAACAGTTCATATTTCATTTTATTTTAATGTACATTATCTTGGACTCATATTGAGACAATAATATTTATGACTCTAAGAATATATCCAGTTCTTAATTAATTGTTATTATTATGGCCATGTACACTTTGTATAGAGGTGTATTAAATAAACGTTTAAATTTCCAATAAGCATGAGAGTTTAAAAAAAAGTTACATTACAATGGAAGGACAAGACCATATCGTCACACCTCTATGTTTTTTTCTTATCAATTATAGTCATAGCAGCCTTAAGAGCAGAGCTGTCTCAAAGTTTAGAGTGATCACGTGTTGCCTCTATTGCTTACCGTACACTTATAAGCGTATTTATGATTCTGTCTCCTTACATCATTTAACTACAATCAATAATATTACTAGTGCCCCTTGAGTATATTCAGAACTCCTATTCTAACCGTTGTTTGTTGGGTGTCTACTTTTAACACCTGGCCGCTTTTCAAATAGTGATAATTTTGACTCTCTTGAAATAAGTGTAATGAAAAGGAGAACGTGATATTCTCAATTATTCTACGACGTTAATAACTTTTCAAGAAAATATAAATCAAGAACTGATACAGTTACGTAGGTGATTGGAGCTAATTTGTCTACTAATTTAATATTAAGGACCATATAAATCATACTCTTCAACATTCACGTCTATACAGGCCTTAATAAAATGATTTAGACAAATGCATTTGATAAAACTACAAAGGGAGTGATACTGACTTTCACATAACATAAAGCCAGGAATATTGCTCGACTAACACACAACTCAAATTTCCCTCGAGACGAAACCAGACTTTTTCAATTACTTGGTTTTAGCCTTTAACCTTAGACTCTTGCTGCAATTTATTTTGTGACATTTATCTCAATCTGTTATATATATATATATTTATTTATTTATTTATTTATTTGTTTATCATTTTTATCTAGGAATGTTATAATAAAAATGAGTACATATTTCCGCCTTTCCCAGCTTCGTTAATCTCACGTTTTTTGACGCGTTTCGGATATACTCCATTCTCAAAACACTTAATAGTACTCCTTACTATTAGTTGAGTACTATAGTGTTTTGAGAATGGAGTATATCCGAAACGCGTCAACAAACGTGAGATTAACGAAGCTGGGAAAGAAGAACATAAAATAAAGACCTCTAACCCTTGAATATCCTACAATAGCGTCAGGATCGGGAAAGAACAAGAGACAAGATAGGGAAGATGAAAGAGAGAGAGAGAGAGAGAGAGAGAGAGAGATCTAACCCAAGGCTACATGGAAAAAGGTGTAGATGCAGCGGGAATCCTCGGGATTAACACAATATAATGAGCCCCTGAGGGGTGTATAATTTAGTTTAGTCATTTATTATTTTGTGTTAATTTTTCTTCAGGAGGACGTTAATATCACAAGGCATTATATACGCTTTAATAATTATTTGTACTTTTTAATTGCCTAAAAAATACATATCTATTTTTTTTGCAGAAATATCTGTTCTGGAGTCTCCTGAAAACATAAAAATCGACGTGTGTTGTACGTACAGTGTTCTACAACCACAGGATAGATTTTTATCTAATGTTACTTTAGTGAAGCTTCTAAGGACCTTAACAAAAAGTATCGGTTGCCATCTCTCCAAAAATACCGGTTCGTGAGTGAAAAACAAACAAAAGTCATATACACGTATATGCCTGTCTTCACGATTCTTTCGTTGTGTGTCTCACTGGAGTTGTTTCGACAATCAATGCGGTATCATCAGGTGAAAATCACAGAACATTATACAACATATACTTACACTAATACAAACAACTTTGTTCGAGCACGTCCAATTAAAATGAACCTTGTTTCGTTCCTGCTGGCTTAGAAGCAAGTTGGTAGTGGACTGGCAGTTTAATCTGGCAGTAAGACGATATTTCCAAACGAAAAATTAACATTGCCTCTTCGATTCGTCGCATAGCTTTCTCTGCATTATTTATGTGCACATATTAGTTATAATAGTTGGGGCAAAATGGATCCTGTCATCTGCTTATCAAAAATAAAAATACATTTACGATGTACATTGTAGATATTATGATGCACATCCTAGAACACCCTGAGTCCAATCCTTAAATGAATTTTAAAATAAAAAAACGCACTTCTATCTTTAATCTATCTTTATTTATTTATATAATATATTATAATTTTATTAAGTTATAAATAAACTAGGATGAAAATACTGAATTCATCAACTACTAACTATTCGAAAAATTTTACTCAATATATAATTTAGTTAAATAACTTTCATCACTCTTCACAATTAATTTGGACTTTCATAACCTAAAAACTGTTTTTATTATTTCATCTTCAGGTGTTCACATGAAAACTCAGAACTGCATTGAACAGTGAAAGAAATAGGTTAAAATTAAGTATTTATATTCAAATTTAACGACTATTCACTAATTAATTAATGATCACATTTAATGTATAAACCACGAATCGTAGTTTTATGGCGATAAAAAGATGCAGAATCACAACTTAAAAACCCTCGCATAAAAAATATTTCTGTTTTACTCTGCAAATAACTGTAAAGTTTGTACCTAAAAAAAAAAAAAAAAAATCACGTTTTCTTCGTAACTATTCTTTTTCAAAATTTTGTAAACTTCCATAATAGTCCAACAATCGGAGTCAATTTTGAATAAAGTTGGTTAAAGTTACCATTTAATTTGAGACACTTTTAAATAATCACTTGTCCAAGCTATTAAAAACTTATGTCTATTCCAAATTATTGTAATGTAACGAGTAAATAATTACCATAATCTAAATACATATATTATCACAATGTTTCTGATCGAATTGTTGAAATGTTGTTTCACTCGGATACTATTTAAATTTATTTCAGCAAATATTAGTTTCTTATTTTAAATATAACCACTTCAATGCTGTATTGTGAGTTTGTTTGAAACATTGCATTCTTTATGCAGACGACTTCTGTGATTTACAAAGACCTAAATTTTCGCAAAACTGAAATAAAATCCTTTCTTTTTTATTTTTATTGCCAATAGAATTATTAATATATTGTTATTGTATCCCTAAAATGTTATTTCAGATTATTTACAGCGACGTTGACTAAATAATCGAAAATGTCTTTCACTATCTCCATGAAATATCAGTGTGAAACATTGAAGGTTATTATTTATAAAAGTTTCATATATTTCATTTATTATCGTCACTATAATTTAACACAGGCAATCAAATTTAATTTTTTTGTGCATACACTACTGTATATTGTATACAGAGTGGACTGAGAGTATTGGAACGTCTGTATATATATTAGCATCCTTTCAACCTAAACACTCACAGGCCCGGACATTTTAAAGGCTTTTACGTAAGCTATTTGCAGTATGTGGAAAAAGTATTATCCAAAATACAGAGAACGTATATCCAAGAATATATAAATTTATGTTTTACTGTACATTTTCAATTGTACATTTTCAACAGTTAGTTATGTTTCATATTTATTATTCCGTTTCTGAAGATAACTTATAGTTAATTTCTATCTTTTAATTAACCAAGTAGCGATTGTTTTTAGTCAATATTATTTTAATATTTGGTTTTAAATATTTGTATTTTTTTTAAAGCGACAGTCAGAACTCTACAATATAAAGAGTTGCAGAGACTTCTAAGATATAGTAACACAATTGTTCCAGTATTTCATCACAAAACAATAGAAGCACTCAGTGGTGTAAGTGTAGCTTAATGCCTGCCATTCCATTCTTACCTCTTAGCAAGCCTTGAACAGAGTTTTTTGTAACTTACGCCCTCTCACATCCTCTAAAGCCCCACTTTCTGTTACATATACTGTATATTGTTTTCTATAACAAACGTGAACGTGTAATTACGTATTAAATTTGTTTTTAATCTGTAGATCACGTCCGGTATAATATGAATATATCCATTAGGTCATGTCAAAATATTTTCATCCATTTATGTAGCTCTACAAAATTGATGGGAATAACAGAATAATTACATTTATTCATTGGAAAAATAATATAAGCATTAACTAAAATCTTAAGAAAACTAATGAAATTTCTCCAAAGATTTTTGCAACCCTAAAGTTTGCATCAAAACATATTGTTCATCATCTTTGATTGTGTAAAAATCTTTAAAAACACTTTAGTGTTATTGACTACTGTTTAAAGAGGTATAATCATTTTTCACATTTCCTATATGTATTTTTTTCCCCATTAAACAATATTATTCACATTTCCTATATGGGAATATGTTGACCATATCCTTATTCATTTTTTGAAACGTAGTTTCTGATGAAGACCAAAAAAGAGTACGTTTTTCTTAAAATTGAATTGAATAATTTTAATTTTATTTTATTATAAAGTAGATTTTCTTCACTTAATTATCTAGTACAGTGAACGATTACATCAAAAGAAACATTAACAAAAGCACGTAAAATAAAAGGAAAGAAAAAGATAGGCAGTTTAAATTAACTGGAATATACTAAAATAAACACTGGCTTTCCTTTTAATTTTGTAGTTAGTGCGTTTTTATACGTCATAAATGTTTATATTAATTCAAATATTTAAGTAGCACACCATAAATAGGCTTTATTTTAGCCAACCACTTGCCATTTCATCTTTATGTTTGTTACAGTTTGTTTGTTATGTAACTACGGACACTAACTATTTAATTTTTTATTTACGAAAAACATCTTTGTAATTAGGTTGAACGATGTTCGTATGTAGTTACTAAGGGATGAAAGATGCAAATCTAACTAAGAATACAAATGGTTTCTAACCAATTTAAATAATATACTATAAACCAAATATACGAAGCAGTTTTAAATTTATTGTATAAAATTTATAATAAATCGTCTCTGTTTTCTATAAGATTTCGACAAGAAGATTACCTTAGAATCATAACTTCTCCGCTTACTATTATTGATGTTTCAATTTAGAGAATGTGAAAAACAACCTCTTAGAGATTCAAACTGTTAAAAATATCATATATACATTATTACTTAGATAACAGCTACACGGTTAGGTTAGGTTATATATACTTGCAATAAGACAAATAATTAATAAAAGAAATCATATTATGATGATATATGCAGAAAATATGAATTTAAGAACTTTTGCGTAATGTGTGTACATTCTATTATTTTTTATTAGCTATTTGTCCATATTCGATTAGAATTGACTTTTAAAACTTGTAAAGATTAACTTACAACAAAACTTACTATAGCGTTAAGTGCCTATGTGTTAATGTTCAGACAATTGTTGAAAATAAACTTCCTTTCATAAGTTTATACCCATGGTGGAAAGTCTTGAGGGAAATATTTGTCTTGTTGAAAATAGCGAAATTCCCCGATACGACAAGTTATTATGTGGAGGAATTATAATTATTCTTTTATTACTTTAGATATAAACGTCTATTACGAAAGGTAAGGACATTTCATATGGGATTTTATGTTATAATTAAATATTTGGAAAATAATTTCTTTTTTTTAAATAGAAATAAAAACAAATGTAGGCGGAAATAAATAATAACATATTTCAAGTACAGTAATTATATATATTTGTAAATTCATACATATATTAAAACTTTTATCAACATAAATTTCATGTATCAAATAAGTTATAGGAGGATGTGAAAAATTTAATGAAATTTGTGTTAAATATAATTAGAAAGAAATTTATTTAAATAAAACTTCAACTAACTTCCTCTTGGTAAATGTTAGTTATTTACTTTTATTGATCACAATGGTTTGGTTATTAATAATAAAATTACCCAGCTCTAAACCAACTTGTATCTATAAGATATAAATTTGAAAATGAATAATGTAAATGTTTATTTTCATTACAAGTATAATTATTATGAATTCATAACAGGACAAGCCTTCACTTTCACAAGTACCATTGGTTGTTTTGCTGATGGTAATAATAGAAAATTAATCAATAAGGAGCATTTATTTATATAAATATGTTGTTTACTTAAAAGTTGCACTATTACTACGTTTTTATTTTATTTATTTATTTTTTGATAAAATGAATGTGCACATAATTGGATGAAGATTTTAGAATTTTTTGGTCATACACCATGTCAAAACGTTGTAAAGCTGGGTGGTATTCTTTCGAAAATCCTTTCAACATAGCCTAAATAATATCAATATTATTACAATTTTTACTATATTACTCTCAGAAACATGTTATACCGAAACACATTATTTTAAAATGTAATATATTTATTTTTATGCGATAAAAATTATTTCAATAAAAAAAAACCAACTTTAGAATAACTGCTCCTGTGTTTATCCTGTGAGTGAGAACGATTCTTTTACATCAATATAAAAAAAATTACGTAGAAGTACTGGATAAATTAAAACAAAAAAGAAAAAGAATAAATTACCTCTAGTAATAAACTAGCATTGATTATCAACCATAATAAAGAGCTGCCATAAATAGATAACTTTGACAAAGTAATTATAAAAGCGCTACATAAGCCAAATACCTAAAAAAAATAAAAAAATATATGTAACCATCTTATGAGCACCGCTCGTGACCAAAATGGTAAAGTAGCGAATGTGCAAAATTGTCGAATCTGAGCTAATGCGCAAAATAAAAAGTGCCGAGAGAGATTTACACTCCAGTAAAACAACGAATGTGCAGAACCAATATTAACGACAATGGTCACTACGTTTATTTTAACGAATCTGTCTTTGCTTCCATATTCACAATGCTAAATAGTCGTATATGAACTATCCACTGGTAAACAAACGAATATGCCACATATTTATATTGCAAAAGGTCAAACTGACGAAAGTGGCACATTCGTAGCTTTACCTAAGTGAAGATTTCTAGTGCTGAAATAGTGTAAATAAAAAATGATTGGATTGCACCTCAAAAAAATAAAATATTTTTTAATTTCATTAACTCTAAGGAAAGTGACAAAAGCTGTGGAGTCACGCAGAGCTTTCACCAAGAAATACACATTTTCCACTGAAAATGGCACTTTTGAAGTGTGTCGAGAATTTTTTCTTGATACCCTGAATATTTCAGAATCACTTATAAGAGGGGCACTTAAAAAGGTTAGCTCAAGTGGTGTTCTCCTCCCCGATCTAAGAGGAAAGAAAGATCCACCAAATAAAGTACATCCTACCACTGAGAAGTTCGTCAGAGAGCATATTTTGTCTTTCCCAAGAATGGAATCCCATTACGCACGTAAAAAATCTGAGTACCAATATCTAGACAGTGCATTAAATGTAACAATTATGCACAACTTGTACAAAGAAAAGTGCATTGAAGGAAACAAGAATCCAGTATCGTTTGAGAAGTATAGACGGATCTTTCGTGAGTATAAACTCAAATTTCACAAACCCAAAAAAGATCAGTGCAAGAAATTTATAGCTCACAAAGAATAAAAACACGATGCTAGTTATGATGATAGTCAGTATATTGAGCACTGTGAACGTAAAGAAGTCGCACGAAAAATCAGAGACAAAGACAAGGAAGATGCAAAAGAACAACATAATGTTTTGGCAATCTAATCAGACATTCAAGCTGTCCTCAATACACCAAAGAGAGCCAGTGGACCGTTCTTCTATGTCAGAAAGTTGGCTGTGTACAACCTTACCATCTACAATCTTAAGGACGCAAGTGTCACCTGCTGTGTCTGGGATGAGACAGAAGGAAACCGGGGCAGTACAGAGGTATCTACCTGCATCTATACATTTTTAATGAGCCAGACCAATGTTGAATTTGTTAGAATGATGTCGGATAGCTGCGGGGGATAACAAAAAAATTCCAAATTCATTTCAATGTGCATGCATGTTATTAAGGAGCATCCCACAGTCAAGCAAATTGATCACAGATGTTTTGAACCTGGTCATAGTCAAATGGAGTGTGACTCCATATATGCCAAAATAGAACAGCATAGTAAAAATGTTCCAATTTTTACTCCAGAGGGGTGGTGCCAAGTAATACGAACAGCAAGAACCAAGCCAAAACCATTTGAGGTGATGCCTTTGTGCCATGACGACTTCAAAGATTTTTCTGTATGCCTAGACAAGGTTATTTTTGTGGACCCGGAAAATAATGACAAAAAAATAACCACCTACCTTTCAACAAAGCCGTTTGGTTTCAATACAGGATAACTCACCGAGATGCTGTATTTGTAAGAACGGAGTACGCAGAAGATGCATCTTTTGTTAAGTATGTTGTAAAGGTGAACAAAAATAAAAGGGGCAGGCCATCAAATAACTCTTTAGTGAAGCCTTACAAGACGAGATTCCCAATTTCGACAAAAAAGCTGAAAGACCTTCAAAAACTCTGTAAAGATCTGCAGATTCCACGTATTTATCACGACTTTTACAACAATCTCCCCTCTGAACATAGTTTACGAGATGCCCTCCCAGAACCAGATGAATCTGAAGAATCTGATACTGAGTAATCAGAGCTAAATGATGTTTTACTTTTGAAAATATTTATATTTCAAACATTCATTTGTTGATTTGGTTGTATACTTTTTTAGTTTTTAATTCATTAAATTTACATTTCTTGTGTTGATTCATACTCACAGTGTTTTTTACTCTATTCCCTCATCTCAGAAAACAATTATAACAGGTGAAAATAAACATTAAACATAAACAATAATTCAGATTCGCTACTTCACCTTACCCTAACAAACAAGATATGTACAAAATAATCACTTTGGTAAACTAACGAAACTTACTTTTTTGCTAAATATCGTCATTTGGCCTATTTTAATAATTAACATTTTTTACAGCATTTTTCAAGGTTTTAAGATCAGTTGTTTAAGAATAAATAACACTAATACCAGATTTTTCCTTGAACTTTGAAGTGTTTCTTCACTCTCCTGTAAAGTAGCCAATTTGCACTTTCGCTACTTTACCATTTTGGTCACGCGCTAATCGTGTGTCAGGTATTACGGACACACAAGCAAGATTGTCGTCCTATTCCCCTACTCATAACCAATAAAACACTCCTTT
Organism: Aphrophora alni; assembly: GCA_963513935.1. Classification (NCBI taxonomy): domain Eukaryota; kingdom Metazoa; phylum Arthropoda; class Insecta; order Hemiptera; family Aphrophoridae; genus Aphrophora; species Aphrophora alni. The sequence goes on from OY740768.1 coordinate 86,062,150, forward strand.
TAGGTGTAGTTAAAAACAAACAAATAATGTCTTGATATTAAGAATATCTTTTAAAAAAAAATATTTGTGACACGTAATAAGAAGTAGTAATAGAATAAGTGTTGTGGATCGTCTCTACTATCATTAAAACTAAATTAGATTAGGCGTAAAATACTGGTGATTCAAATTTTTAAACACTGAGTACGAATTTTAAAACATAAAAATTAACAGATATTCAACCTAGAATTATTTGTTATCTAAATCGTTGAAATGATAATAGTTATTTAATTGATATATCGTCGATTAAATAATTAAGATAGAGTTTCATAACAGAATTCTTTGTGACATGTAAAGGTGACAGTTTATGAAACTTAAATTTAAATATAATAGTTTCACAAATACCATTCTTAACGGATACCTTTCCGATTATATCTGTACGATATTCATAAAGCAGTTCTGAATGACATCTAAATGCAACAGTTTATGAAACCTCAGTGTATATATAATAGTTAAACAAGTAACATTCCTAACGGTTTCCTTTTCCATGTTATTAATTCGAGATTCATAATATATTTCTGAATTACATGTAAAGGTGACAGTTTATGAAACTGCAGTGTATATATAATTGTTGAACAAGTACCATCCTTAACGGGTGTATTTTCTATTATATCAGTTTGAGATTCATAACTGATTTCCGAATAACATCTAAAGATGATAGTTTAGAAACGGCCGTGTATATATGGTAGTTTTACAAGTAACATCCTTAAAAGGTGCCTTTTTTTATATTAGTTTGAGATTCATAACTGATATCTGAATGACATCTAAATCTGACAGTTTATGAAACGTCAGTGTATATGTGAATAACTTATTTAAGAATCAACATAAGTCACATTTTTGGCCAATTTCACTTTTAAGTGATTTCGACTTCTATGCATGTAAATACAACATTTTATGCAAGAACAACACGACTCCACATTGTTTATATGTGATATTCCAATACCCATGAAATTGCATTTGTCACAGAAACAACACAAATCCGGGACTGGTGGGGTTTCTGCAATAAACAGATGGAAGTTTCTCTACAGCTGACAGAGTTGGGTGTTTGTTGTTATTTTTGTTGTTGAGGTTTTCCTACAGAAATGTTACCTTATAAAATAAAGAAAGGAGTACTTAACGCTTCTGATTACAAAAGAAATGTAATAAAAAAGGCTAGTTTGAAGGGTTCTGCTTATGTTGACTGGAAAGGGAGAGAACGGCCAAATGTGTCACAAGGAGAAGATTGCTATAGTATGTTATAGTTTCCTTTTAATTAATGACTAATGGGTTTTTGAAGTAAATATGTATACAAGCCTAAAAATATAACTAACAACTTTATTTTCATTGAACGCATTAAGATGTTGTTAAAGCAATTCCAAGACTAGGTTATGTTCATACTTTAGGTTAGCTAGATTTCTGAATGACATCTACAAATGACAGTTTATGAAAAGTCAGTGTATATGGGGATGTGATAGTTCCACAAATACAATCCTCAACGGGTGCATTTTCTATTATATCAGGTTGAGATTCATAACTGATTTCTGAATGACATCTAAAGGTGACAGTTTAATTATGAAACGTTAGTTTATATGTGATAATTTCACAAATAACATACTCAAAGTTTGCCTTTTCTATTATATCAGTTTGAGATTCATAACTGATTTCTGAAAGACACCTAAAGTTGACAAGTTATAAATCGCCAGTTTATTTGTGATACTTTCACAAATAACATCCTTAACAGGTCTCTTTTCTCTTATATCAGTTTGTGATTCATAACTGATTTCTGATAACTGACGATGTCTTTTAGTGACGGTTTATTAAACGTTAGTGTATATATTATAGTATCACAAAAAAAAATCTTTTAATTGTGCCTTTTTTATCATATCACTTTGAGATTCATAACGGATTTCTGAATGACATCTAAAGATGACAGTTTATGAAAAGTTAGTTTATATATGATAGTTTAACATTTAACATCTTTAACGTGTATTGTTTCGATTATATTAGTTGGAGGTTTCATAACAGATTTCTGAATGACATATAAAGTTGCCATCTCATGAAATGTCAGTTTTAAATATGATAGTTCAACATAAAACCACTTTAACGATTTTTTCCCCAAAACAACTATTCCATAAATAAAAAATTTGAAACCAAATATCAAAGTTTGAAAATAATAGAAACATATAATAATTGTATTTATTAGAAAGGGAAGAGTGTACAAATCTCTAACAGTATTCGAGGTACATTTTCATTATATAAATCATGATTTAAAATGTTAATTTATTAGTACTGATATTTTGTTTAGTGTAAATTCTCTACCGAATCATAGTAATTTGTGTATTTTTCGTATATGTCTAATAAATAGACTTTCTAACTAGACAATTATATTTATAAATCTGAAACGTCCATTTTACGAATAATTTCAATACTATTACTATTAGTCTAAAATGAATGTTTGTCAACGCAATTTAAAATATACTAAACTTATAAATTAATTATTCCTCATAGTATCAATTTTTAAAGCGTAACTTAGAATATAAACAATTATTCAAAAATTGCAACACAATTGCATCCAAAACTACAATATTACTATCGATGAAATTATAAAATTATTAGTGTTCTAGTAGTTTAATATTAAACTACAGGTTTTTATAATAAGTAACTAGTGGTTCGGTAACAGTACACCTCGTTCCTTGGATGTTTTATATAGTCTATAAATTATAGAGTCAGTAAATAACTCTTGGGAAAATATAAAAATGTTAAAATGGTGTATGTCTCTTGCTCTATCAATTGTGAATCTGATTTATGATCCATGGGAATTGTAGTGAAATTACATATACTCTTTCAATTAAGCTAACTGCTTTAAAATTAACCCTTATATTTACACCTAATACAGATAGGAATAGGGGCTGCTTTTCTGATTAGTTGTAAGCGTAAACTATCTGAAAATAATATAGCGAACTTACAGATTAAAATCAAGCACCCATACCACAATTCAATAAAACAACATTTATTTCATTGTGATTATTTCAGTAACATAGATACCTTCTTTAGAGTTTGATTATTAAACAAACACTAAATTCTACGGACATTAATAACAAGTGAAATATATATACATGTGAGTTAGTATATCCACTCCTTCCTGTGGAAAATTCAACCAATGACAATTGTGGTAATGTCCCGAATAAATAAAATTGAAATTTATATTCAGTATTTATGAAGCAAATTTATATTCATTACCAAAATTTGTGAGAATTGAACAAAGAACGCATTTCAATGCTATTAAAATAATTATTTTAATTCCAGCTGTTAATTTAAGCACTTCTCGTTAATTTCACAAAACGCACAGAGATGAGAGAAAATAATGAAACCTTTTTATCATGTAAACTCTCATTATCTAAAGCATAAATAAATAGATCACTGCAATTTTATTAAAATCCTCAGATGTGGAATTTTCAAATATATTATTTTGCTTTAATGTTTTCCTTAAATTAAATAAAAGTAGTTTATTCATTTATTTAAATTTAAATAACTAATTCCTAATGAAATTTTGGGTTCGTCTAAACAATTAAAATAAATGTTGCCAAAACATTAAACAAAAAAATCCCCAAAACCAAATGGACACTGTGTTTGGAAAATATATATTTATTGAAATAAGTGTCTACGCCTCCTAGTTACATAAAAAACCATCGCATATCGAATAATCTAGTCTTTCCTAACCTAACCTAACTCAAAATTATAATGACAAAGATCTCCTTTTCTCCTTATATTCTGAAACCTTAATAATTTTTAAAAATTTTATTTTTGAGACGGGTTTGGATCATTATTCAACACATTTCACTAAAATTTTAATGAAAGCGGAAGAGGAGATTTTGTGTCTTTTAAATCGGCTCCATAGCCGAAATTTTGGTGTTTTGTCAAAGATTCACGAATTATAATTATTCAAAAAATTGCTTTATTTTGTTTTGTATTTTCACGTTTGTAATTTAGTCATAAATCTTTTTTTTTAAAAGTCTTATTTACGCCATCCAACCCGCTCTAATAGAAACCCCAACGGATAAACGAATGCTGCGAAGTCTCTCCAAATATAGTCCAAAATGTTCATTTGGTTTTACTGAAAAAGCCGTACTTTCAGCAGCTTATTTGGAGAGATTTCTCATTATTGGTTTATATATTGCTGTTTTTACTACAACGGAATGGATTGCAAAATTGTCACTTGTTTGTAAATTTATTGTCAAATAATATACCTGAATATATAAAACACCATCTTAGTAAAAGCTCTATTTATTTTCATTATGAAATTACTATAAATCATAACCGTATTTCTGCTTAATGATCGCAAGTGTAAACTCCCATTCGATGGAATGAACATTGTTACGTCACAACTACATTACTATAACATGGTTCAAAGTTGTAGCATCTGCCTATATGTAATATACAGTTAGTAGAATTGATAGTGTTTGGATCTATCAACATTTTTCAGTTGATCCAAAAAAATTCCTGTTTTTAGTAAAATCACAATTTACCATTGGGCCTAAGACTGCTTACTTTATACAATGTAACAACGATCCAATCAGTTCTTTTTTTATATTCACTTCTTCAAATGTTACAAAAATGTTTCAAACAAGGGCATAACCGAAACACTTCTGACTTTTTTTGATTATCCATATATACAATGTAGAACGTAACTAAAATCGTTTTAAACTAAAGTATCATTGTTTACTGCATCAAGTTCCACTTAAATAAAAACTACGAAAGCTAAGCGATTATTGATAGGTGTTGAGAGAGTTGACATTACGAAATATAAATATTACTACTAAGTTGATCAAAATTACACATTTTCACAAAACACTTAATTTACATACAATTCTGTACCTCTTGAAATGATAGCAGTGCTATTAAAATGTTCATAAAGTAGAATAAACATAACTATACAGTCTTTGTATCTTGGTGTTGTATTGTGGTTTTGTAGAATTTTCTTTTACTCTCTTTACATGTATACACGCCTACGCCTAAAAATATGTTTATATTTATTCAAAAAATAGAAGTATGGAAGAAGGCCGTCAAAAATGTAGTAAACTTAACTTTTTTGAACGTTCAAGATTCTTTAACTCTAAAACTATTTTATAAATGAAAAATATCAAAAAATAAATATTTTCGTTTAATTTAGTATGTAATCCAAATATCGAACAAAGGTAAGAGATTCGTAATGAATTATAATAGTTTTATAATGAGCCATAATAATTTTTAAATTCGATGGAAAAGACTATGTAATGTGGTCGCCTATTTTCATAGTATATATAATTTACGAGATACCAATAGTGTCCAATTTAAAGTGATCATCCTTTATATTTAAATGGTTTTGGTTTGTTGTTTAAAGCCTTACTTATTAAAAAAAGAACTGAAGCACGGTACAACTTACATAAATATCCTAATAAATAGTTTGACTTAAGTGTAAAGAAAAATTTTGGAGCTGGCTTTTGATTTTGATTTAAACGAGAGAGAGGTACTATAGTTTATGTATTAGAAAGGCCTCAATAGCATACGTATTGAGTAGAAAATAATGTGGTAGGAGTTAGAAAGGTATTCGTTCCCTCAGACAAAGGATGATATTGAATGCCCTTAGCGAGGAACCCGACAAACCACTCGGAGGTTGAAACGTTGGTCCTGGAGAGATCAGTCTTCAGACAACGAACGGGGAAGTCAGTAATACCAGGTAAAGCCGATAGACCACGGAAGTAAAGACAGTTAAGGAACACAAAGAAGAATTTAAGTAATAAGAGCTGTGAGAGAGGGGGGGAGATTGTTGCGAGTGACTGTAAAACCGAATGATATTGATTTAATTTAATCTCTCACCTAAGAGACATTGTGAGACTAACTCATAGACAAACAAGAGGTACTAAACACTAAAAAAATCGTCCCTTCCCCCCTACTGGCATGCACTGGGGAGAGCTGTATCAGCATATATAGTACTCCCTAATGTCTGCAAGCTGCAAACTATTACTTCGCTAAAACAAAAATTTCGTGAGAGACATACATACATTTTATGGTACACAGTGGCAGACTTATAAGTTACAACAGAAGAGAAATGTTACAGACATACAAGAAAACATATCGCCAGAAAACCTAAAATTGAACAGAAATAAAACAGGTTACAAAGAAAAGATGTTTCAGGCATAAACCTATCCCCCCTACAGGGATGACGATGTACTCCATTCGAGTGACCAGTTGGAGGGAAGTGTCAACTTATTAAATTTAAGACTGGGTCGTGAGCACTGAGCAGTTCACCCTGTTCAACTAATGTGAAGGAAGCGAACCAGGCCAGTATTTATATGTCATTTAGAGTTTCGTGCGCATGTATAACGATCTGCACTGCCTTTTCGCTTCGGTGGTCTCTCTATCGCTGTACGTTATTTATTTACAAGAAGACTACAAAAAAATTCACAGTTAAATATAACTACTATAATTGTACGAAAATTTTATTTAGCGTTATCGATGAAAAAGGGTTAATGTGTCGCTACACAGAGTATAAGGGAAGACATTTTTATTTAATTCAATTAAAACCAAAAATTTAAGAAATTACATATGAAAATAATATACAAGTGTTTTGTGCGTGTTTTTCAACGGAAAAAAAATACATTAAATTTTGTTTTTTCGTTAGTATGTAAAATAGTGTTGTAATAGCAATGGAATTAAAAAAAAAAAATTTTTTATTGACGCGAAAGTCAGTTAATGAGTAGAAACAGAAATAGGTTCTGAGCGGAAGATCAATATTGGTCGAATCCTGTAATCAGACTTGAAAGAAACTCATGGTAAATACGACAAATACTATTCGAACTAAAACATGTAAAAAAAGTAATAAATAAAAAATAAAAAACAAACAAGTGTTATTTTATAAGTAAGTTATTGTAAAAACAAGTATAGAACATAAATGTAAATATTATTTTTGTCTGTGTAAAACCAATAGTTTAAAAGTTTTGAGGGGTGAAATTAGAAATAAACAATTAAATTTAAGAGAAAAAAATGTTATTAATAAACTTTAAGGTTTAAAATAAGTTAAAAATATAGAGTTATAATTATTAGTTTAATGAGAACATAATAAAGTATACAAAATATAACTATATAGTTATAAGTAGAGTGCAAAAGTATATCTAAAGTTATAACAGTGTAAATGTTTCATTTGTAAAAGTTTTATTTTAAACCCCAAAAAATCATTTTATTTATTATCCCTAAATCAATTAGTAATTGGTAAAATTGCAATTCTGGAGAAGTGTGATATTTATTGATAAATTTTATCTTCTCAAATAAAAATTAATATTATTTTGAGATACGAGGAACATTTGGCCAATATTAAAATCAATAGACTTGATATATTTAACGTGGCTTAGCACATCCTTCAAATCAACCACAACCTAGATTTAAATAATGGTAAAGTAAAGAAAAAAGTTACATCTAACAGGATATTGGATTAAAATATTTCTATATTAAGAAATGACAATAAAATGTTACTGAATTGAGATTAGGGCTTATTCCTGGTTTAATTATTTTTGCCAGCATAATGATTTTCGCAACAGGTCAAGGGATAAGTCTGATATTATCTGTGAATATTGATTTTTTTTCCACAAATAAATTTTAATTTTTTATTTACTTGTAAATTTATTCATTTCGACAGAATTTACATCTAACAATATATTCTGAGTTCCGTAGGCCCTAATAGTTTAATTTAAACCACTATAATATCTATAATTTTTATGAGTGATTAACATTTTAGGATTAATTTCTAAGTTATGTTGCAATGCGGTATAATGTGATAATGTTATTTCTTGATCAATTTTATAAAATGATTTATTTTTATTTGTATAACTAATTTCTAAAATACTTAGTGTTCAGTATTGTATTATTTGATAAAAATTATTTATTCGTTGGAATAATTTGTTATTTTATTTTTGTAATGATATTACAGGCAGTCTCTTCAATTTTAGCGAGCAATTAGGCTTTCCACATTCGAGAAATTTACCTGAGGCTGATAAGAGTGAGAGGAAGCCATACTTGGCACTAAACTGAAAATTATAACTATCATCGAAATCTACATATGCATTGTACAATAAATATAACTGGACTTATTTACAGTCTTAGTTTCGTTTACAGTCTTATTTTTCGTGGTTATTGTAAACCTTGTTTTTAATATTAAAGCCTTTAAAAGTCATACGAGTTTATTATAAAAGGTCTCCCAAAATCTAACATCTTAAAATCCGTACAGTACTACTTGACGTAGTACACGTGAGTACCCTAACCTGTCTACCGCTGGGTTATAAGGTGCAAGGTGTTTGGAGAAACAAACCAAAAGATATCAAACAGTGGGGAAGTAAACGTCCCCTCCAATCGAAGTGAAGGAACATATCTTCAGACCAGCGTACGGTTGTGTCGTAGCTTTGATATTTAGGGTCGTGCCGTAACCGTAGGGTCGAAAACACAATATTACACACTTAAGTCCGAATATTGGGTCGTAAGCCCAAAGGAGTTTGAGTCAGTGCGTATTCACTATTAAATATATGTGATGTATTAATTAAAATTCACGTCTAAAATTAAGTGAAATGGTTGAATAGGCGGAATCACATTTGGTCTGGTGCAATGTTATTATAAATGTAGGCCCTAATTACGTAAGTTATAAATAGTATTAAAATATATTAAGTTTAGCTTATAACGGATTAAATAATAGTAAAGGCTTTGTCTGGTGAGAAAAATCATAATAGTTTTGGAAATTAAATCGGCCATTTACATTCCTCTGGGCAAGCCTCTTCACACTCCCTTCCTAATAATATGGTAGTGATGCAGTTTTATAAATAAAACTGGTAGTAAAAATTATAAATTGCTAAATGATGCAGTTTTCACCCGAGGGCGACCTATCCGTTTCAACTAGGTTTACACGTAGGTAGAAACACGTTATCAAAAGAGTTTTTATTATTTTACCAAGAGAAAGGTTATCAAACTTAAAGTTTCCTAACAGAAATATACCTATTGTTAAAAAGCATTTCATATTCATTGAAAACCGCATTGAATTGTAAAGGAATAATCACTTACTTTGTATTCACTTCAATGTTATACAGCTACTACAATGAACTTTAATATACAGGTCCTGATCGTGTAGAAGATAGACGAGTATTTACTATAAATATTCTTGGGTATATATTATTATTATTATAGATTTTTATATGTTCTAAGATTTATTTAAAATTCAGCTGAGTATAGTTTTCTGGTACGAGGATAGCTACAGTTAGCTTTGCCTCAACTAGGGAAAAACACCCATTTATCGTACATATAAACACACCGTTAAGACTAAAAAGCTATCGAATGTTCTAAGAAGGAAAAACTATCACATTAAAATAGTTTCATGTTCAGATATTTTCATTTCACGATCCCTTTATGCGCTTAACTGTACATACCTTTTATTTACAATTTAAAACATTTATGCTTAAAATGAATAACCCAAGTGTTTTTACCCTTTTATAATACATTTCATCAGTTAAATCAAATTCATTAACAAACAATAATAATCTAATATTATTAGGATTGAGATAGAACTTTAACTAGGTCTAGAGTTCGGAAAAATACGACTATAATATAAAATAACCACAGCTTATAGACTAAAAATTCTGCACTTCAATAAAATGTTTTGTATTAAATTATTTAAATATTATCGTTACCTTCTTTTCTCAGCTGTAATCGGCTAATATTTACAATAACAAGCTATATAAATATTACAAATATTAAAAGTCCAGGCTGTGAATGGATGTTAGTCACAGGCTAGTTGACCACATAATTAACAAACAACTATATTGAGGCTGATTTAAAAAATAAAAAAAAAAAAAAAAAAAACACATGTATGGAACTACGAAAAGCCTTGATGATACTAATTATGACTAATGTAGTAATTATACCACAATACTAAAAATGAATTGCCAGACTCTGAGAATCTAGAGCGCGATAAACTGCTGTCGGAGCAATTGAAGAAACCAAAAAGATAGTCGTTTATTTGAGACTTGTTTCTTGTATAAAACGTAGTCAAAACACAATTAAATCAATGAAGATGGATCATACTAACACATTAATAAAACTTTGAGCCGTAAGAAAAAAAAAATACGTCAGGAAAATCTCGGAAACTGCCTCTTAGTACAATAAGGAGTTTCGTTAGTCGATTTCATAAACACATGTAATTCATTAATTATTTGAGAGATTCAATAAAGTTTTAGTAAGACCTTTGGGACAAACGGCGCGGTATATTTAGTTTGGTAGTGGTTTTCTGATAAGACTTTCGGAGACAAAATACCATACACAGTCGAACCTTCACTTGGGAAGTGCTTGATTAGCCTTTGTACAGTCAGGTTTTTAAACCCTTCGTCTTCTCATGTAAATGATGATATTGTCATGTGCAGAAGCGCCTTAAAAATTACAATTAATGCAGATTACAGCGTCAAGATATCGTTTAAATCTCGGGGGGTAAAATTTTATAACAATAGAAACCACTCTTTATAGGGTATGAATAATGTCTTAATTTTCCAGGTAAAAATTAAAACTATATTTCTGGATCAATTTTGTATGCCAAAACCCAAAAGTTCCTAAATTTATACATAAAAAATGTGTGTTAAAAGTGGAAGTGGAAGCAGCCATTACAACTTTTAATTCAAAGAAATATTATGTAGTCTACAATTAATATTTCTAATATTTTAATTATATAAATACTATGATATAAACTTGTGTTAGCGTAGATTTATTGAAAAATATATTACGTGATATACTTTATTTTAGGTTTGTTTACTATCCCATTTTAACTTAAATTACCAATTACGACAGTGAAATTTAATTTCAGATCCTATTTTGCATTTTCTATTTTACTTGTATTTCAATACAATATTTTACAATACGGGCTACTTTTTGGGATGGTTTTTTCTTCTCTTCTTAGGACACCTTTTCCCCTTGTAACAGTTAATTTTTTTACTATTATAACATTTGTTTATTTTAAAAATTATTACAATATTTTAGGTTAATTTGGATGGTACAGAGTCTACAGAATGAGAACAAAAGAAGACGAAGGTCCTAAACAAACATGGAATTCATAGGACTTTGACACGAGTATTGTAAAGTTTCTATGTTTTTATAAACATTAACAGTTTTCCAGTAGATGATACTTTTAAATCGATGCTAAATAAATTTGTAAAGTGAATATAAAATCACGATGTATGAACATTCAGACCGAGTTTATTCTACTTCCGTTGTTTGTAATGATTCAATTCTTCTTTGTAGTGATTGCGGGCACTTGAATGACTGGCGGTAACCTCAATACAGAATAATTCGGATAAATAATTTTATTGTAACTTGACACGTTATAACTCTGAGGTATATTATTTATTGTTATTTTATTTTGAAATATATTTATTCTTGTTTTCTTCCTAAAACACTTCCAGCCAGTTTAATGGTCGCAGCGAGCAGTTGAACGCACGGTAAGCGACTAAAAGTCACATTTTCAATTCAAAATGTATGATATTTAAAATATCGTATCTCAATAATTTTTAAACCGTTTTAAAGCTTATGCTCCTTAGATTCATATGCATAAAATAAAAATTTCATAAAGGTTAAAAATTATATTTATTAAATTAGTAAAGTTTGTGATACGCGCATTCAAGTTTCGTAAAAAACTGAAATTCAAATTATGGCATCAATTATATTAAAATTCGCTTTCGGAACCATTTACCAACATTTTATCTCCAGCGTTCAATCCATGCTTTTATTGTGTGATTTCCTTAATCACAATAAGTCAACATTTCCTTGGAAAAATAACACTAGATATTCTATGAACAGTTGATATCGATCAAAGAATCACATATTTTACTCCACTATAGGGAATTTACCTAAATCATAATATATATTAAAACTTAGTATTTAAACTTACTACTGTAAGAAATATATGATGAAACATTCGTCAAAGAGAGAAATTTCAGATTTTCATTTCCATCTATATTTAATGAAGATATTCAGTATAAATTAGCAACACTTTTGGAAACGTCAGTCAACAAATAGATATAAATCATAATAGTCACATATTTTTTCATGACGACCTTGTCTAAAAACGTTATGTGTAAAAAACATCAAGAGGTGATGACTTAGTTATTGAAACGTCATCTTAAACAATTTAAGTGTTTATTGAGTTTTCTTTCATTGAGTGGTAATCAAATATTTATAGTGAATTGGTGAAGATTATTATTTACCTTTAGTAATTGTTTTCATATATGGAAATTATTGCAATTTTTGTGCACATTTTATTAGAAAAAGACTGTGAACGTTGAAATGGGTTATCATATTTAAATTAATTCCAGGATTTATCAGAAGTGATTTACTACATTTATAAAGGTTTTAATGTTATTTAATATTTATATATGGTGTATATAATACACACATTTTACTTTTACAAAACACCAACATTAGAAACTTTCGTACCTGTAATTTTAGTTACAATTCGGACATATTGTTTGACATCTCAACGGGAACTATCCTGGACACAAATAATATGAGAGTTATAAATTGTGTTTAAAATATAAAGTATTTTTTACACTTAACGTTTAACGATAATATAAAAAAAATTGTTTATAGCCTTACAAATGTCTCGCTATTTTTGGAAATGTGGCAACTGGGCAAATATGTAGTTGACATAATGTTAACCAATTTGAATGCGTTTAAAATTATATTTGCCTGTAATAAATATATTTGATTACGAAGCTTTTTCTAAAATGTCTTATTTAGTAAAGCAATAAATCTAGGTTGATTACATCTGATACATCATAAATGGAGGAAAGTTAATATAGTAGGTAATAAATTGTGGTAGAAGTAAATTAAAATACGTCTCAGGAGCTGAGACGTCGGTTAGTAAACTTTTAATGTTACCGTACTTCATTTCACTACATTTCTCATTGCTAATTAAATGTTTTACTGAAATTAGCTGTAACTGGAAATTTCCTAAAATTTATTTTATTTTTTCTAGTACAAGTTATAAACCATCGACAGCAGAAACCGATACTTCTGTCATGAAAATATTAATATTTTAGTTTTCACATTATTCTTAGATTATCCGTCTTATTTATTTATTAATATTAATCTTAAATATTAACTTAAATTAAATACAGTTTCCTCCTTCAAAAACATTTTTGATGTTGACAAGAAAAAAATCCAGTCTTTTAAACAGTAAAACTTTATATAAGAAGAAGAATATAAACCTCATTGGTAATTCCTTAGAAATAATTTACAGTGGTTCAAGAGTTTTGATTTTATTTCTCCTGTATGTGAGATTTCTAGATTGAGTTGTCCTCATTTGGAAGAGCTTTGTCTTGAACTTTCACATATTGTTCATATATTTATATTTACTATTATTTACTCAATAAATCAATATTTAAATTTTCTTAATTATAAACAAAAATTAATTGTTTATTTTATTGTATTTTAACTAAATATATTTTAATTTTAACATATGCAACAAAATTCAAAATAACATTTATATAAAGAATGGATATGTATTGAAATACGAGTACTTATTACCTAATGAGTAATTTATTTATATTTAAAGTTATAATATTAATAATACATACTAATTTATAATTTTAGTATCTATTGACAACCTTGTACTATAAAATAGTATTTAAAATTTACTTACATTTTAAAAGCTTGATTTTTTCTTTAAAATCATCATTTAGATTTTTTTAAATCACGATTGTGTTATATATAATATTAATATAAAACATAACACATATGATCTTTTTCAAAACCCCTTTTTACCTTGTATCTTATTTTGGCGAGCAGGCGATTTGTTACATGAATTTTCCCATTTTGTTCGATTTGGGATTTGTTCAGAAATTCAATTTACTTACTTAACCAGTGTGTCTCAACACATATATTCATATGTTAAAAATAAGAGCGCCTCAACAAACCTAGTTTTGTGTATGTAGTTGTACTAAAATTGTGTATATATTTAATAAAAATTTAATACATATTCTCAAATCGTGATCAATTAATTGTGTAAATTATAATGATCAGGTTTCATTGATAATGAACTCTAATGATTCGTTATGTTTCGTTGTAATTGGAAAGGCTACGATTTTTCATTAGTTATATTATAATTCATAATAATACTTATATACAAGAACATGGAAGTCTCATCAGGATTAGAGAAATTCACGGAATGAGGGAAGAAGTTTTATTGATTGGTCAGATTCAAACCTGCTTAAGAAATGATCTTATTTCATTCGTATTTGCATTTTTTTTCTACGAGCTCTAATTTCTAGTGTCTGTATTTCTAGTAGGATTACTGACTGCAATACTTCAGAACCAGCTGTACAGTGTTGCGAGTCCATCACTTTAAAAGCGAAACTTGTTTTGACAAAACCCTACAAACATACATCGGTTGTTGTAAAAAGAACATAATTTTTGAATTAGTTCATAATTTTTGAATTAGTTAGACTAATATATGCGTTGAGGTTAGGCTTAGCCGTAAGTGCGTAACAAACATACAAACAAAGAACCGAATATATAACAAACGAAATATCAAATGACTCTACTCCATCAAACACTTATTCCACTGTGATTAATATATAGCGTGAAAAAGGTCTTGCAAGTACAAAGGTAAAATGTGAAAGATTAGAAATGATGACTACTACTTTCGCCAAACCGTATATAACTTTCAAGGCACAAAAATATTTCTTTTTTATGACGATCAAAATGATAATAGCACACACAACTTATTATGTCTCACAATAATGGATGTTATTAAAAAGAATATCATCCCCCTTTTTTTACCTTCACCTTTAAACGCCCCAAAACCATGTTTACCCATACAATAGTAAAACAACTTATCCTACAAGGTGTGGCGAGGTTAGAAGTTTTCATTTCTATTCTTTTCTAAATTACCTAAGGGTTGGAACACTTATTCCCTTTTGTATACAAATACATAATATCTTCTCGCTATGCATACATATTTCAAAAACAGACAGGACAAATTTATTTTATATCTTATTATTTTGTTTTACTTTTTTTCATTAAAAAATGTCGTCACGACTTTAAATGGATTTATCAGAATACTCTCGTTACAAATAAAGCTACAACTAGTATCTTAAAATGCAAAACTGACGGAAATTAAAACAACTTGTAGCATTGCTTATCTATAAAATTTATGGTATTTTAATGAAGCAGGCACGTTAGTTAGCCATCGGGAAACTGTTTTATCGGTGCGTGTAAGGTGATTATATCCTGGAGGAGAGAACACGTTCCCGGAATTGGGTAGGACAAAAATCAACTGTGATTTATGATAAGGTCTCGTGAAATAGCTATAATAATTTGATGAGTTTTTTATTTTTTATTTACAGTTTAAAGCAGCTAATCCATTCTACACACTTTTACACAAAACACATAAAATGGATTAAAAATAACACTAACAACGTTAAGGGAGATGTAAATATAAAAACCTCTAACACTAATGAACTTAAAAATACAGTATTATTAAAACACTGTCGTGATAATGTAGGCCTACCAGTTTCTGTAATATATACATTTTGTATATTTGTAATAAAACACCTAAGATGGAGCACTCATATGTAGTCCCTGTCTAAAGAATATACAATATTTCAAACTTCTACATATATCGTTCTGCATAATTACAAAGTAGCGTATTTATAAATTGCATAATTAGTATTTGAAGTGTATAGTTGTATCTGCGAAACAACGACACAAGGAAAAAACAAAGTGATAAATGGCCGAATTAAGACACGATCTCGCTTTTTTCGACCAATATAAATTTACAATCTCTCTTAGCTGTTGGAAATATAAATATGCCTATCCGTTTATTTAATGAGCAGATATTGAGTAAGAATATTTATCCAACACGTGAAATTTCACATTAACTAAACTCTGTCAAATAATCATATATCCTTTTTATAAACAATAATATAAAACTAGACAAATCCTGTTTCTTACTGAACACCCGCATAAAATGTTCTTTTTGAAAACGTATATACCTATAATATAGTTTTCAATTCGTTTCTAGGATAATGGATGCTAAAATGGATTGACACTAGTAAAATACAGTACGGTTTTCTATAGTTTTTATAGAATTAGTTGTATGAATTAATACAGATTAACTATAATTTTCTTTACAAGTCAATCTTATACAAATAATTAACTCATAAAAGGTAATAAAAAGAAAAAAAACAATTCTCATAAATAAACGAAATAAGATATTTTTGAGTTCAGATGTTTACATTTAAATATTGATTATCTGGCTATAATGACCCTACATTTACAATAGCCGTTCTATAGCTGTCTCTGCATATTTTATATTATTTAGTCTCATAGGACGTTAGAATTAAAATGATCCTATATTAATTTAACGCCTAAAGCTACTGATAAGAGGGGGAACACAATTATACAAACTTCACAAACTTAATTCATTAGTCTAAAATCCATTGTTAAATACGTGCATACAGACTCAGTAAACTTAAACATTAGTATTTCCTAGAGCTACAATTAGTGAATGTTTATCCATAAGTAGTCTCTTTGCTATTCTGTTATATTTTTTACTTGAGTTTTCACTTTAATGAGTCGTTCATTTTATAATATGTGATGAAACTTGGAACGAGTCAAGTATAGCAAACCTTTGCTAACTGATGTTTCAGATAGGCCTACATATACAACATGTGATGGCACAGCGACTGAGAGAAACTATAGACTATAAGAGTGTACATTTAAGAAAATGAAGTTGAACGGATTAACCATACATTGAGAAAGAAGGTGTAGGAGGTAGTGAGGGAGAATTTGAAGTGGAATCGGCCGTAACACAGATTAAAAAGAAACAATCGTAGTAGTTTTAAAAGATGGTAGTAAATCTTTTATCGACTTTGGACTACTTTAATAACTTGAAGACCGATTGTAATCAAAGTTTGTATGTGGGAATTTGTAACCACATCTAGAGAATGTTTTAAATTTGGTCCAATGCTCAAAATTGCTACACGTAAATAAAACACAAACTATCATTTCTCACTGTCAGCTCTAAGGATTTAATCAGATTTTTCTTCAAACTCATCCTCTATATATAACAATAAAAATGAATTAATCTCATTCAAACGGCTCGTTTAGGAGTTTTTGTTTTAAAAAAACCAGTCATTTATAGAGTTGTTTTAAATGGGCTAATATCCCTAAATTGGCTACACTAATTTTGGTAACAAATAAAGAATAACGACTCAATATATAAGGTAATTAAAGTTACCTTTCAAGGTAGATTAAAAAATGATCTTCGACCAAAAGCATTTAATGATTATTATATTAAATAAGGTTGCTCTTTGGAAGAGTACATGGCAAAAGCAAAGCACAATAAGTCTAAATATTTGTAATCAAACTAAGACTTTGTGGTAAGCAAACATACGTGGTAATTTTTTTGTATGACTAATAATTATACAGAATGTATTTTTTGGCGACTAATAGTTTTGATCTTCTATCATTTGGTATTATAGATGAATATGTGAGAAGGTTTATGATATATATATATATATATATATATATATATATATATATATATAGTGTTGAGTTGGAATTTAACATTAATATAGCTTAAATATTAAAACAACAAGTGACATTTGAATGATGTATGTATATATTGTTATTTGAATTTTCTATATATTAATAAAAGCATTCAAAATTGATTAGCACATGTAACATATTATGTTATATATTTGTTCAATAATCGTAATAGCCTCTTGTCATTGCTATATAGTTCTCCATACACTTATTCATACATGAATACATTGGGAAAGGGAGCTTGGTAGAAATAAAGTTTATATAGTATTGCATAATATGTTATGACTTATACACTAAAAATTTTAATTGATTACATGGTTGTTTACCTCCTATTTCACATTGAAGATGTTTAAATTATATTATTTTATATATTCATAATTATTATTTTATATTATATTGAAATATTACATAAATTAATATTATACTTTTTTTACATTTCAAACAAGTTAATATATAGGCCCTACCATCTTGATACTTATTCACTTTTTCCCCCAGAACTACAGTGAAATTACAACGTCCATATAGAATATTAAAAAAAAAAAATTATAATGAGACTGATTTTATTTACTCAAGAAGTGATACTACATATATACTTTTTTTTTTTTTTTTACTTTTAAGCTTAATAGACTTAATTGTCATACATCTTATGTTCATTTTTCTTCACATCAAGGAAGCTGAATAATATTAAATGGTACTAATCAATCAAATTTTGTGTAGAAGTTCAAGATAAAAACACTGACTTATCATTTTAAAACAGAGATGAAGTTTTGTCCAAACCTAGAAACTTTAGATAGTAGAAATAAATTTTGGACGGGTGTGTAACCATGGAGGAAACCACATTCAATATGATCTTGATGAAAGTGAAATGCCTCAACTATGGTTGACACTTGACTGAAAAAATAATTTGTTATAAATTATATTAAAATACTAATTAGTTCATGACATTTTCAACTTGAG
This sequence comes from Aphrophora alni, assembly GCA_963513935.1. Classification (NCBI taxonomy): domain Eukaryota; kingdom Metazoa; phylum Arthropoda; class Insecta; order Hemiptera; family Aphrophoridae; genus Aphrophora; species Aphrophora alni. Next base: position 86,080,729 of record OY740768.1, read on the forward strand.
CATAAATCATTTTAAGCATTTTACTCAGGAGCCGCATATCTGAAAAGAGTTTTGTTAGGGAACTCAAAAACCTAGTTAATTAGAAGGAAATTTAAAAATATATATATTCTTACTATTTACTTAGTTTCGATTTTCGTGGTAATACCAATGAGGAACGTATGCCTCAAATGCAAAAAGGTATTCAAAATCAACGTGATGTTATTTAGAGACATATTAAACAGTAATTTGTCTCAGGACAGATATTCATAGTGATAACGCCTGTGAAAGGTATTCCTGTGCTATAATAATATATTTAATCCTTTATATTCTTACTCCATGTGATTATTTTTTGTCTCACTGGGGCACCATTTTAAAACTGATTGAAATTAAAAATAATGAAACAGATCAGCTGTAGGCGTTGTATTTGAAGAGTTTCCATAATGTTAAAGTTTCCGTAAGTGGGTGGATTCCCAAGTAAACAATTTACAACGAGATAAAACATTTTAAGTTTAAATTGAAAACAAATAATTGTATACAATTAATTAGTCTCATTACTATACAGATATTCTTCATATACCTTGTAGCACAGCATCATTGCTAGAAGGTATATTCCTTACTCACAATATAGTCGGTAGTATAAGAATAAGCAGCAACTTCTGACTAATTAGAAGTAATGAAAAAATGCATGTTATAATATAACATATGAACTCATAATTGATTCACTACAGAATGTTGTTGTTATAGTATCTGGAAGACGTTTAACTAATTCGGTCGAAATATCACACCACAGAGGTATGAACATAATAACTATTAATTTTTGGTAAGACGGCTCAATTATTATACTTTTAAATTATAATGTGATTTAACATTGATTTTCTAAATTTCTTCAATGATTCATTTCTTAAGTTGAGTTATTTTATTAACATTGCTTCATCTGCCGGTATCAGTTACTTATCAACTCTACTATCTCCACGACCCTAAAAAAACTCACGTTCACAAAAAATCGGCAATCAGAACCATTAATTTCATATTTCGTGTTTAATGCATATTAATATGAGTAAAGATGTAAATATTGTAGGCTTATATGATGACTTATTTTGAGTTATTAACATAAATTAAATACAAAATATTTTAACTTCTATGGTAGAGTAAATCTTGAGAACGTTTGTGATTAGAGTTTCTTTTATGTACATTTTCAACAACAATAATTAAGAGTGTATATCATCTTTTGCAGTTAGATGTGTGAAATCACATACAACAATGTGGAATCATCCAAAATTTGGACTTATAAGATAATCAATTTGAAATATTTATTTTTTAATTCAGAATGTAATAAACTAGTTAATATTGTTGCTGTTAAACATTTATTAATTCTAATAATGACTGTTAATTATAATTTTAGCTTATTCACCCAGCAATACGTCCACAATTCTCTGTTTATTATAGTAAAACGCATTTTTCCAAAATGATAACTATGCCACAAGCCGATGTACAAAGGACTTATCATCCCATATAATAACCACGGTCTATTTGGTAATTTGTTTAATTCATTGGGTATCCCAACAAATTATAACCCTCCTTTTCTTTAATAATATACAGATTGGCCATCACATAATTATCGAATTGAATTAGCCAAACATCTTATAACGGTACATAGATAAATTTAAACATCGGTTGGAATAATTTCATAATTTAAAATAATATTTCGATAATTTCTCTTATTTTTATTTGTAAATTTTATATAAAAAATTATCTGTAAGATACATTTAAAAAATTATCATTTTTGAAATCAATTTTTTGTTCTTAGAGTGTGAGACCAAAATGTATCAAACGCTGTCATTCAAAACGTAACTCTTTTACTGATCTTGACAATTTTTTATACTTATTTGGAACCGAAGGATATGTCAGTATGTGGAATTTTATTTTATAAGCTGATATTACGTACTTATTAGCACAAAATATCAAATACAATGAACCAAAAAACTTACATATCAGCTATAATGTTCAAAAAATTTTAAAGCATTTTATCATTCCTTACCATTAACACCCATTTTAAAAAATGTAATAACAACTTATGCATTATAACAAATATAAAATAAGGTTAACCACTTACCACTTTACCGAGATATATTTACATCTTAATATTTGTTATTCTGTAGTTTTTGGTATGTATTTACTCTTACAAAAGACAAAATCATGTCAGTCAACGTTTAACGTAAACTCTCAAACGATGTACCGTACAAATATATATATATACACACACACAACATAATACAATATATCAAATGTTTCCAATTCAATTCAACGTTAGGATAAATAAAGTGTATTGTTGACCTTGTCACATTCGGGCAGCAACTTCCCTGAACTAACACAAACCACTCAAATTTCCCTCGAGACAAACAACGACTTTTTCAATTACATGGTCTTGAAATTCAACTAGACACCTCTGTTACTGTCTCTTAGAATGTATTTTCGTATAAAAAGTGGTGTAAAATGATATACACGGTTTTATTTGTTAAAGGATAAGTATGCATTGTCATTCTGCTCATATCTATCTTTGCATTCTCTAAATGTATTTTTTACTTTCAATTACATCATATAGAATTATTAGAAGTTCAGTTAGAATCATGCAATAATTTTGATTTGATCCATTTTCTTCTGTATTTCTTGAAAATTTAACCACAGTTGCCTTTTTTTAAATTTTCCAAATCATATCTGCAAGTGTTTTTTTTTTTTTTTTGTTGACATTATATATATATAAGTTTAGTTTTAATAAAAATGTTGACAACATTTTAGTTATGAAATTTTTATTTCCTATAATCAATAATTTTGATCATTATTGATACTGATTCTGTAGATAGTAGTCCTACTTCCATTAATGTAATAATGGATTAAATAAATCGTTCATATGAACATACTGTAGGGTGCAACGTGACAGATATAAATATTCATTGAACAATAAATAATAATAAATAACATAAACATATTGTAATGTAAATTATTTAAATTGGTGTTGTACTCTTACAATTACGATTTACCATTAATTGAGGTCACGATGGTAGTAAATATTATACCGGTGTGATGTTTATAAAGCTTATAATGCGAATTACCTTATCTGAAATGTGGTAATGTGTAGTAGCTTTTTTGAGTGATAGCCATTTTAAAACAAAAATGTTATTATAAAGACTTTCCACATAAATCATTCGGACATAATCTAATTCTTAAATTGCATATTTATTGTATCAAATACAAAAAAATAATTATTTATACTACATATAAGTAATAATTGTTGGAGAAAAAAAACAGGTCCTCACGTCACTTAGTCAATAATGATTAAACTTCATTAAAAAAAAAGCAGAATACAGTAAAGAAGTGTTTTGTTTGAAAGTGATGAATAATAATGTATTTTGACAATAAAATGGCAAACGTAATTCATGAATTAAAGAAATTCTTTCCTGAATAAGTACCAATCAATTGTTATCAAGGCAAATTAAATATATCATGTATCATGTGATGTAGTTAAAGTAGAGATTAAATTCATTATTGATGGATATAATATGTCATGGTATGAAGTTTTGTTTACAACTTTAATAAAGGATTCACTTTAAACGTGTAAATTGACACGTGACTTTTTGATAGTGGACATTCAAGAAATGCTTAAATTACGAACCATCGTAATTCTAATACAAACGGCTTACGCTATTCCATATAAAGAGTGAACTCTTAGTTTTCACACAAACATGCATTCAGTAATTTACAAGATAAAAGAGATTATATTTGTTATAAGTATTTTAAAATATTATTAAGAAACAAAAAATGTGTTCGATATGTTCTCATCCGAAGTTATCGTTCACTAGCAATCTCTCACGAAACACACAAATACAATTAGACGTTATCGTCGCACAAGATTGGAAAAATAAGTAACTTGAATTACAATGTCAATTGTTTACAACAAAGAAATATGTAGACTCATTGTGTAGACAATTGTTTATTTTTTCAAAAGCGTAGGGAGTGACAATTGCGTACATGCCTTAGACCAATTTTTTGTTTGAGCCCCTACCTTGTGTGGTACCTCATTTCATAGAGGAAACCTCAGGTAAAAAGTGCAAATCTGCGAATAAATTTAGTGGATGAAAGTTATATGTAAGCAAAAAATTGTCTGTGAAAGGCAAGAACAGAACCCAATAACAAAACTAGTTAATTCCGATTATATATTGAGAAAATAGTAGATCGGAAATATAGTGTTGGTTAGGAATTTGTAACTGATGTTCCAAATACGAAATCAATTAAAACAATATCATGTAGTTTGAAAAGTATAGGTCAAGAAGTCAAATAAGAACCCAAAATGTTGTGAAGAAATAATTAATAATTTATAATTCGTTTGAGTAAAATATTGGAGTAGTTACTTATGAAGGATGATTGCACGAAATATAGAGTAATCGTGTCGAGTAGTAAACGCGAAAAAGAAAGTTTAAAAAGTACAGATAGTTTTTTCAAGGAAAGGACGATTAAAACTTTCCGTAATTACTTAAAGCAAATGAACACGATAAATTCATACTTTATCAGACGAAAAGAAGGAACAAAAAAATGTCCTGTTATTTTAGTATTTCTTTCGATCATGGAAAAGAATGCTCAATCTTAACCTGACTTGAGTGTTTACTTAAAATATTTTTGAATGCTTGCAAAAATCTATGTCAATTTAAAAGCAGCAGAGAACTGATCCTTTCTTGAATTATTTACATCGTCTGAAATCAATGTTTGTTCATTTTAAAACAGGAAATGTCTTTAGAAAAATGCAGAAGTTCGTTTAAAAAAATATTACTATCTTGTTTATGGATATGTAAGACTTCACATACCAATGTACTGAAATTGATGGTTGAAATGTACTTGTATGGACACCATCTATTCCGTGGCTGTCTGAGTTTTTCAACTGTTACATAGAAACATAAAAAATAACATTATTCAGAACAAACAAATTATACAATTAGCAAACCATAACCAAATAACTTGTAATCGACAATTATAATTAATTATGATAATTTAAACGAACGCAAAACAGCATATTTCATTAAAATATAAATTGACTGTTTTAAAGTTAACTTAATTTAGAATAATGAGTATTATAAATTGTTTTAAATAAAATCGGGGTTTTATTTTAACGTATAGATGGAGAATGACATGGTTAAATTAAAATCTGAATTTTCAATTTAATTAAATGAGTTTACTTTTTACGAATTATTCTATAGATTTAGTGTAAATTCACACTTAACATGAAGGTCTTGAAGATATGAAGTTCCTTGCTGTAGATGGTTAACGGTGTCTTCAAATTATCTCCTTTCCAACTCTTGGTTATGTTACAGTTGTGGATTGCTGGTATTAATTACGATTTATCTTCTTATTTCTTGATTTTCAAAAATAGTTATTTTTTGTAATGTGACCGTCTTCACTTCTTTTGACCAGCTGGAAGCTCCGGCTGGCTGGAGACCGCTTACACTTTAGCGGAATCTTGTCAGGATGGGCCAAGGAGTCGGGTTATGACGCTAATGAACGCACGCAACGCAAGTGAAATTAAATGTTATATTTTATTTGAGCGCCGAATTAGATTACAGAAATATTTATAATTTATTAAAAAGACATAACGGCAAGATAAAGCCTTAATAGTGGCCGAAAAACATACCGTTTAATTTAGCTAGCACGTGGCCGAAAATGGGCTGACCTCGTCCCGTAGCGGTCTTCCTTCTCGCGGCTCTCGGAACAGACTCCCGCTCGGCTCGCTGGTTCAAGCCCTCCACTCCTCGTCTCTCCCCCCTTCTACGTAATCTTGCACTGCTCAACAAAATCGCAAGTGCCAATTCATATTATATTATTTACAATTCCTTTACATCCTAACTTTTACTTATTATGGTTTTGGTTTGGTGGGCTCCTTGGCTGGGCCACAGTAAGTTACTTTACTACATAAAAATACTTGGTTTTAAAATTTATTGAAGTTAATTTAGAAAAATTTGTAGAGTGACAATAATAACGTCTTCTCTGCTCGGCGACTGTTACTAGAGTATCGATCTTACGACCAATAATTTTGGCTCTCCCTTCTTGTGGAAATATTTCCCGCAAAAGGTAACCACTTTTTCTCCCTTTAGCGAAGAAATGCCTTTGGTTACTACACATCTAAACTAAAACAAATAACACTGCACAACGCCACAAATCTGAAACACTTGTCACTGGGTACACTACATTCAGTCTCTTACCCGCAATGATTGTGTTAATTGTTTAATTGTTAAATAAAATCTAACACTAATATAATTTAATTTTTCTGCCTACAGCCTCTAGATGAACACGTCCCGGCAGTCCTCATATTTCGGCGCTAAACAGTTTAAATTTCAACATCTTCGAGGACAAGGGTCGTCTACGGTAAGAACCCAACCTAATATATATTTATAGTAAATATTGGAGGACAAATATTCTGTTATATTGTCAAAATTTTAACACAGTTATGATTTAAAGCACGAAAACTAAATAACAAGTAGTTCAGTAATAGGATGGGGTTTATGATGATTGCATAATGATTAATATTTAACATGTTGAAGATCAATTTATTTAGCGCACTGTGTCACTGATGCATATTTAGTTATAAAGTAGCCTATTATATCCTAATATAATATGGTATTTTTTGTATATCCATTCATATATTTAATGTTTTACTTACTCGCCACAAACGTATCAAAAACAATATTTAAAAGATTTTCAATAAGTGATTTAACACGTTGAAGATCAATTTATTTACTGCACGATGTCACTGATGGTTAAGACAATAATACTTAAATATTTAGTTTTGTATATCAAAATTGGTATAAATACTTGGGAAGAAATTAGCTTAACCCTAAAACTGGCAACATTAAGTTAGTTATCCGCCAAATATAACAAGGGTAAGTGGTAAGAGTTTTTCCCTGAAATATATAAAACAAGTTTACCCTTACATAAACTAAAGTTATTACATGTTAATTTCTTTAGGAAAGAATTCAGATTAAATCTAAATCAGTTTAAAATAAAGATTTATCGCATAAATGTGGAGAAGAAACTTAATACTTTTGATTGGGTAAGTGTTGATATATATATAAAAAATCTGCAAAAAGCTATTTACAAACATCAGTTTTATTTGAAGCAATATAAAATTATGTCAAAAAGTCATATTTTCGTGTATGAGAAAAGTAAAACAAAATCCTAGATACCATTTTACTGAATAGTATCTATAATAATAAACATAAGATATCACAAAAGTGTGTAAATTATAATAAACTGAAAACAAAAATTACCCATAATAACACAACAACAACATCACAACCCAACGAAACGCACAAGGCAAACAGCTGATTTTATAAACAAAACAATCTAATGTTAATCCATTCATTCTGGAATATACAAAATTTTATTTGATATTTTTTCGTCAGATTTTTTTTTGGTTTATCCAAAAATGTATTCGAGATAACAATTAAAATAGTTAAGTCGTTAGGAATGATAAATGTTGTAAATTCCCAGTTGAGTGATTACTTATGATTAAAGAATTTCATCGTTTATCATTCTTAGGATTGAGAGAATAATAAAGCAAACTATTCTGTCTATAATATATTTTGTGAATCAGTTTTTACAAAACATTCTATGAAATGGAGAATTGGATTTGGTAAAACAACAGATGGTCTCGCGACCATATCGGGTTACAAAATAGGGCTTTTGTGAAGATTGGGGGCGGTTGCCCAACATATTAGGTGGTGCCATTGTTGCATTCTTCGCAAAGGTTTGGCGGATAAACATCTTAATGAATTATTGGTGAAAACTTTCTGAGACGTAGTTAATATAATAAATCACGTAAATCCTGTAATCTACGCCTTATGAGTTATTATTCAAGGAGATGAGGAGAGATAATTTTCAACGTCTTCTTCACACTGTAGTCCGTTTATAGACTTGAGGAACGGTCTTCAACTATTTTCTTTAGGTTATGGGACGAGGTGAGTCTGTGTGTTTTGGACTAAGATTTTTTGATTGTACTGTCTCATTTAACAATACTATTAATGGTTCTTTATTTAGCAGATTATTAAGCATCAAATGTTTCTAATTTAAATTTACAAGGAAATTATGTGCACAATTTTGGTATTGAGGACAAGATTGAATATATTATCAATAATTTTCAAATGTAGTTCAATCGTGTGGAGAAAAAATATTCTTTATAAACTTTCTGACTTTAAAAATTATTATTGGATTCTTCTTCGGAAAAATTACCGGTATAATTAAGAAAAGAAATATCCGAGCATTTGGGAAACAATATTGAGAGATCATTTTCCTGTTAAAACAAATGATTTTAACAATACTATACCATTTGCTTGCAAAATGAAGGTGTTTCTTACCTTGATGAAGTAGAGGAGGACCAGGATGTTGACTTGGTAAAAAATTTTGTTTTAAAATATATTTATCGCAGTGGACAAAATTATTGATTCCAGTTAACCGTTTATAAGTTTGGTCAACTAGTTGAAAAGCGTATAAACATTAGCTCCATTTCTAATAACTTACGCCAGTGAACAAGTTCTTTCAACACTATACTATTTGTGAAACAAGTACAGATATAGACTTGATATGCATTAGGAATTTTGAGTAAAATTGTTCAGTCTTCAACCTGACATTCAAGAAGTGGTGGACAATAGTAAGGTGTTTTACTTATTTTACTAATACTACGTCCAAATTATAAGTTTGGCCTCTTAAATATTTATTCCATTTTTACGTAAATACCCATTACCTTGTTGTTTTAAGTATTAAGTTAAAAATTATTACAATTTGACCCAAACAAATCAATTATTATTATTTTATAAACTATACATTTTCACGTAGATCTATGTAAAGTTCTTTATAACTGTTGTATTTATATTCATCACAATTAGAACCTAAAGAATAAATTTGTACTTTTTCATTATAACCACATTTTCATATGGGTCTACGAGAAGTACATTTTTGTTTCAATGGGGTCCTCCGATCGCAAAGTGACTCTTGGTGGGTCCTTGAATATTAGGTAATTGGTAACTGCTAACAAAATGTTGGAGACAAATTAATTAGTTGTTAATGGTCTCACACTCAAATAATTGATATAGAAAGCACTTAATGTATTATTTAAAGAAATGTTATGAGAAACCCATCTTTATAAAAGCTTATTTAGTAAGTATAAAGAGAGTATATTTGTGTGTGGTTTTTACTTTCTTAGTTAAATATGAAGTCCAATAAGAGTCCCCTATGTGCTCTGAAATCGTCTGAGTCAAATAAAAGTACTTTGTTAATGAACGCGGTATGTCGTCTATTTGTCTATCTGGTGTTTGTCTCTACTGAAAATGGAGTGGACGAAATTCATTAAATTAGGTGTCTGTGTTTATGTGTGTTATAATCTTATAACTAATACAGATGAGTAATCGTTATCTGAAGATGGAGTAAATCTCCGAAAAGCGTCAGAAAAGAAGAGTAAACGATGTTACGTGACGGAAAAAAAAACAAATGAAAGTAAATTTTAAATTGTAACAATTTTTTGGTAAACTCCAAAATAAAGTGTCTAGTAAGTATGGCTTAAACATTTTATTTTACACATTTTATTTCTTCCTTCTAAACTAATTTACACTTCTTTAGACAGTCTGTTTAGGACCCGTGATAAGAGCAGTAACATACATATTGTGGTAAGAGATCAACACCAATATTAAAAGTAAAAGTAAAATCTTAGTTCTTAACACCCAGACTCGATTGAGCTTTGATGGGTATCTAAATTAATTTTAAAATGTGTTTTCATGAAACTTAGTGTAAGATCAGTATGTCAATGACAATGAAATACCGACTAGTATAATGTTCTTTTTTCTATCGAATATCTTGTTTTAATATACCCCTTTGTTGTCTCATAGTAGGCTACCAATGCACCGTACAGTAACATTTCGAAATATGAGATGCATACGTTGGGATGATTGTACGTAGAGCTCGACAGGGAAATTAACGTTTTCTATAGACTTTGAACTACTACCAACTGGTATAATGTTCATTTTTGTATCGACTATCATGTTTCTCATATATCTCTTTTATTTTCTCATAGTAGGCCATCATTCCTCTGTACATAATAATTTCGAAATCAGAGATGGAAAAGTCGGAATGAATGCATATAGAGCTCTAATCATATGTTACCAATTACAAATTTGAACTTGCTTCGCTATGATTGATCGCCAACTGAGAAACATTCCAGATAAGAAAAAAAATTAACCATTGTGTATAATCCAATATTTAATTTATCAATTCGTTTCTATTAGCTTGATTTCACTAATGCAAACACCGTTTTTGGTGAAATGTGAATTTCAATGAAAAAAAAAAGTACTACAAATCAAGTAAAGTGTACGAATTATTAGCAAATTTGATGAATAAAATTCCCGCCATTATTATAAAACGCCAATTGCATTAATTTATGATTAACGCATAACAATATAAGCTTCTATACATAAATAACTCTAACATTATGAAAATAAGTAATTATTTACCAAGAATTTAAAATCATTCTTTGTCTTACCCTACCTCTTGTGATAAAAAACATAGATAACACTCTTTTCATTTACTCCTACTACAGAAATGTCTATGTAAGATGGTGATGCTTTTGCATTTTGTTAATTCTTCGTAATTGAAATAAAAATGTTTAGAGAATTTAAAATAAAAATAAGATAGATATATTTAGTTGAAAATTTTAACACATCTGATGTAACTACAACGAGGTCAAAAGCAAATATTGAATATTTAATTTTATTTTATTAAATTACAGATACACAAAGTTGATAGGTGTTAATTGCATTACTATAGACGATGCATTTTATGCTCCAGCTTTGTGTAAATTTTAATATTTATCTACAATCAAATTAGTGATGAAGTTTGAAGTGCTCGCCGGTAATTTGAACAGAATATTAAGTTTACTTTCAAAACACGTTTTTAATTTTAATTAACTTGCATGTTAATGGAATTATTCTAAATAATTGACAATTGGATTTGGGACAAATAAATTTGAGATTATAATTGTAACTATCTGTAGAGATGTAAAATATAAAATACATTGTGAAAAAAGATTCCGAATAGCTAAGTAATCGTAGATAAAATTAAATTGAACAATCTGATTTAAGATTTATATATTATTTACGTAGCCTAAAACTATCATTTTTGTTACGCTTTTAAATATAGGAAAGTTCTGTAGAGATATAGGGAATGGTATAATTAGAACTTTTAAAATTTACTTATATATCATTAAATAAAGAGTTTAAAGACAGAAATTTTGGTTAAATACTTCGAACCTAAATATATCACATAATACACTAAATACTGTATATACTCTTTTACATATGAAAATTGCAGTCTAAAACAGCTGTAAATAAATAAACTCCTTGTGTGGGCGCTTACTGTTTTAGAGTTGATGGTGTCTTCGAAAACAAAATATGCATCGTAGAAGGGCATTCTTGTGTTCCGCCAGCCTACTGTGAACTATATATAATTAATACTGATGAGGCCAGTCAATAGTCATGGGTTGAGACAACCTCCAAAGATGAAAGAACCTGACACACTTGAAATTTTATTTAAACATGTAGCATAGCATTTGATTTGTTGTGATTTTTAAACAGTAATAAAATATAAACACATATTTGATGCAATAGCTTATACAAATGAAGTTATTCAAAACTGTTAAAAGTCTTAAATGAAAACGACTAGTGATTAAAGCCCTTCCATTAATAGAAACGCTATTACAATAACATTTGTCTGCTTTATGTGAAGCTGATTTATTATTCTGTTATTCTCGGCTCGGAGTGGCTACGAGGTTAATCGCCAAACTCTTGAGAGAAGTGACAAGATTTTTACACATTAAGATCGGTATAACAACTGTGTCGGTAACTTCTGCCTTGACAATGCTTTTTTATATTTAAAGAAGTATAAATAGCTAGAAATAATTTTTGTCGATTTGAAAAAGCAAAATAATAAATTAACGCGATATATAAAAAGTGTTAAACAAGCGAAAAACAGCTATAATTTGACGTGCACGATGACACCTTTCCCATTAATTTGAACGCTACGTGGTTTTAGCAATGTTTTTTTAACTGACATTCTGTGACATTAGACAGGGAGTGGTTTGACATATACATCCATAACTTCCTAATTTTTAAATAATTTTTAATAACTCGAAAGTTACACGCTTTATCAGTATTTGTTGTTTACCCTTTGTTTACCTTAAAAGTCGTTTGCCGTACTCCATTATATTTTTGAATCATTTCCAACCGCCAAGCATACATGAGTAAGTGCTTTTCCTTAACACTTGTAGTGCCCAATGACAATCTGAATTTGAGTCAGTGGTCTATAAACACATAACAGTATAGGTGTATGGCAATATTTATTGTGTGAATTTATTAGTTGAACCACTTGTGTCCTTGGGGTAGTGCGTTTCTAAAATTTCGGTGTCGAAAAAACTAAATGTTTAAGAAGAAGGTCGGTGTTTTCAATATGAGCGGACAGATTGATATTTTTTATGCAATATCAAGATAAACCAACATTTATAATTTGTCAAGAAAGTTTTGGTTGTATAAATGATTCTAAAATACAAACACATTATTAATCTGAGCATTTAAACAACTTAATCATTTTACAGGGAAACTGAGACAAGATAAAAACAAAGTCAAAACGATTTGAAACGAAATTTACTAACCACAAAGCTTCTTAAAAAACCCCATTAAAAATCCAGAATCCTTAATGAATGCAGATTTTGAGATTTCGAAAATATTAACGAAACATTATTTTTTTTGCAGGTGGAAAATTAGTTAAGGCCTTAGGTGACCATTTACTTTCTGATAAAAAACATTAGTTTCAAAAAATAACCTACGTTGAATGATAATAGATCGTCGAGTGAAAGATAAGGTCAACCAATATTGAAAATTGTTTGAAACGGAAAATCTCCAAATTTAAGTGGTTTTCCATCCCGTTGGTTTAAACTGTTGACATATTAGCTTTACTACGTTCGTTCGAGTCATCGATACTGATTTCAAAATCCATGAAGAGCCATTCCTAATAAAGAGACATTAATAGTGATTTATCACTTTGAATTGAAAATACATGTAGACATACTTTGTGTTGTGGCAAATGATGGCGCTCAATCAATGATAGGGGGAAACATCGGTTTCATGTCTTACATTTTAAAGATGGAAGTATTTACTTAACTAAGCTCACGACTTTCCACTGTATTTTTCATAAACAAAATTTGAGTACGAAATCGTTACAGATGGATCATGTTATAAAAGTTGTTACAAATTTTGTAAATGTTATTAGTAGTAAAAGACTTGCCCATCGCCAATTTAAAGAATTTCTTGATGATATTAATACTGGTGTGATTTATTACACTCATATTCTGTAACTGAGTGCAGCCAAATTTTAAGAAGATTGGTTAAATCTTAGTGAATAATTAAAAATATTTCACTCCGTTCATGGTCATGGTGAATTAAAATTTAAAATAATGACTGGTTATGTGATTTAGCATATTCAGTCGAAATTATACATCATATGACGAATTATATACCAAACTTCATGCATAAATCATTTAATTCATTCTTCAGTGAGTCTCATAAGACTAAAAGAAGTTGTCAGTGTGGTTCCCCAAAATATATAAAGGAGGTCTAGCTAACTTTATATCGCTTATTGAGACGAATTCAACTGATTACACCGTGGACTTATCAAACAATAGCAATGTAATGCAATATTGGAGGAAATATTTTGAGATTAAATTTCAAGACATTAATAAATTAGAAAAGTTAATTGAAATCTTTTCATTGCTGTACGATATTGGTTGTATTACTGTACCAGAAATTATTCAAACAGAACTCAAATGGCACACGATTTAATTAAAAATATTGTTGTAGGTTTATTAATAGATTTCTACAAAAATGACTTACCTCCAGAAATAGTTAATCTGTGTGAATTTTAATTTGAACTTACGTGTTGTTCGGTAGTACTTTTATTTGTGAACATACTTTTTCGTTCTTGAAATCTATGAAATCTAAAGCTACGCGGCTAACAGACAGTCACTAAGAATTAGCTTTGACGATAGAAACTACAAACATTTAAATATTCATTAAACATTATCAAAAGAAAAACAATGCCTAATTTCTCAATAAATAAATTTTATTCCGTTTATTTTATTTGTATAACATTTAAAGTTAAAAGAAAGTTAATGACTGTTTTCGTATTCTACAAGAAAAATTTATATGTTGGTTTTGTATAATGTAGGTTAAAATTAAATTATAAATAAAAAACTTTAATGACACCATGAGTGAAAGTTGTAAAAACACCCTGTAAAATATATTTTGATTGGTAAAATATACGATAAAATTCAACATATCAGTGTCAAAGAATTGTTCAAAAGCAATAATAGTTTCTTTTAATACGTGCTTTGCTGGTCCTTCATGTCGAGAAATCATTTCAACATTTCTTGTAGGTGTACGTCCATTGAGGCTTGGATAATCATAAATGACAATTTTTAAACTTGATTGAAAACTAACTATGTTCTATAATATGAGAATTATTATTACTATTTCTTTTAACGCCTTTCATTATTTTTTCGTTGTTTTATTTAACTTGGGATCACCAATTGGAGTTTATTTTGTGGATAATGAGTGAGTAAAGGTTTCTGAATGTATATCCAGAGATGATTTTGTTGTATTCTTTTTTCACGACCTTTTTTTCTTTCTTTTTTTTTTCATTTGTAGAACCCCAGTAAACTCAGACAAGTATTCATAATCAGTTGCATCTCTAAGGACAAGGAGAAACATCTGGAACAACATCGTCTTTTTCTAAGAAATCTTTTTTTTTTTCATCTCAATCAGATATATCTTCATTTTCATTGTCAGATCTGAAAAGTTCATATTCAATTAATTTTTTATTACCAGTTGGTCTTGACATTTTAGGTTTCTCTATTACAAAAACTAATAATTATATATAAATTAATGCAAATATCAAAAAAATAATAAAATACACAAAACCGAAATAAACAAAGAAGTGAAAACTAATATGTTAGTATAAACACGCGATACTCAGTGTCCCACCATTATACAAAATATTTACTTAACTATAAACATAGGGTATGGAGTATACCAAAGTCACTGCATATATCAAATACAAAGGAGTAGTGTCAAGGTCACAAAACCAACAAAGAGTCACAGTGTCATTGCTGTCAGAGTTTAGATAAAAATAAAATTCCCTGTGATACTACATGCCCCATGTTTACATTTAATGGTAAGAAGGTAATTAATTCGGATGATATGAGTATAATTAATTAATGTATTCTGGTAATATAGCGTCAACATTACATAGAACATGTTTTTCGGAAAGGCTTTCGTTCTTTCATACTATTTATATTTCTATTTAAAACACAGATTATAATAAGCAAATCACCAATTATGTGTGAAATTCCATTATTTTCTATTTCCATTATATATATTTTTTTAAATTCAAAATATGTCTTGTATTATTGTTTTCGTCTACACGTACTAAAAAATGTTATTGGTAATTTATATACTATAATGGAATATTACACTGAAATACTAACAAATAAAATATATCACTTCCCTTTATAGGGCAGAGGTATAATACTTTACCACCTGGGGGAAAAAAATCTCATTCGATCCTAGAATGTTGGCAGCACTGAATATATACCAGGTCTGATCTGTGTCAATATCTGGTGAAATATTTTTGATCTACAACAAATATATTCCTACTGACATCCGGTTTTGTATTGGCTTGGTAAATTATTCTACCACTGCACATCTAGAGCCAGTGGAATACATGAAATAGGAAAACTACCAGTTTAAAATTTCACCTATATTAACTACAGGTAAGATAAATAATTGTATTCATTTGTATGTGTTAAAGTGGATATTTAGCATTACTTAGAACTATAAATCTAGTAGATACATGGAGGATAAATTACGTATTTTCTCAATTAGTGTGATGTATAACCTAAAAATATCAGAATGTTAGAAAAACTAACCTATACATTTTTAAAATTTTTTTCATTCATAATGACCGCATTAAAATATCATTATACATAAATGTTCCCTAATATTTACAGAATAAGCCAATATAAACATTTCTTTTCTAAGTTTAGTGGTATACATAATATTTGCAAACAAATAAGATATACGTCAGAAAAATGGAATATTTTTAGCCTCTCATAGCATGTTGCTCTACTTAATTTTATATGTATCCTCCTTTAATTTTTTTGGTCATTCTTCTTGTTGGATATCGAATCTAGTATATCATAAACTATATATATTTTTGTTTTCAGGTAACATAAAATGTCAAATGAGCAGTATAATTTGACAGAAAGGGAAATCGAGGCGTTCTTCAGTATAGTCGACGAACCAGCTGAAAACTCAGAATATGATCCGGATTCGGATGCTGAGGACACGTTTGATCATCGCAATCGTAACAACAATTCCTGTGGAAGTGATGGAGAAGCTACTGGTGTTAGTTCTCCGAGCATCTCACTTATTCAATGCGTTGAAGGTAATGAGTCAACACAATTAGACATGTTTTTTTTTTCACCCACCAATTTTGGTGACATAAATTATTCTGAAAACGACACAGAACGTGTTGAATTACTAAACCTTCCTAGTACATCCACCGATGGACTAACATTACGTCCTCGTAAACCCAAGGAATTTAAAAACACTGGTAGAGAAGCTGCTAGGATTGGACATTTTTGCCTGTGGTACCTTTCGATCGGATCGGAAGCATTACCCAAAAATATTTTTACCAGATGCACAAATGGAACATGGACAGTTTGATAGAGTACAATGTGGTGATCTAACAATGTGTAAATGGAAAGACCATGGTAAAAAATCAGTGTCAGTAGTATAACCTTTATTATTTATTTTTAATTAATTACTTTGATTAAAACACAACTACGTTATCATATTTAAATTATTTATTCTTTAAAATACAATTTGCACCTAAAGTTGGGTGCCAATATATAACAGTTGAATTAATTAAAATCTTCAAATTAATTGATGCACATATGAGTATTCAAATTTATTCATCTTATCACTAAATCTCATCCATTCAACTTAAACTAGACATAAACATTTATAACACAATGAAATACTTAATTCTAGAACATAGCAATTTTATTATTATTATTAGGTGCATCAAAATCGTATCATTAATTGTAATTTTAATTTAGTCTTTATATTTTAATATCTCAATTGTTTTATTGATTTGTTGGGCGCCAGGTATAATTTACCAATTATATAATGAAGTTACTTTGATTGCTCTTTGAAAATTTAAGTTTAAATGGCTCTCGGCCTAGCTCAGATTTTATTTAAAGTGGGGCGTGGTTTCTTTGGTAACCTGAAGTAAAAACTACAATAACTAATCAGATAACTTATCGTGGTTCAGTAGCATGGAATGATGTCTTCTTGGAGTTTTACAGGTGAGATGATCCCTCGAACTTATGGCAGATATCACAAGAAACTTAATCCAATTTATAGGCACTTTGACGATCTCGAAGCTTGAACTACCTCACTCTGTTGCTTGAATTCTTGGTCAATTAATCAAAACTCTTCTTTAACTTTACGATGATTTTAATATAATTCGATGACTTAAAACTTTTCTTCACTTTACGACGATTTGGCGAACTTCGCCCTGTTCCTAGTTCCTCTCCCTTGCGACGCTCGTTCTTCACTGCTTTTTCTGATTTTTGAATTCTTACGCAGAGTTTTCCCGTTTTACCCCTTCTTCGCTTATTTCTGGATGACGCTTCTTTTTGGTTGGTTGGATTTGATTTTTCAAACTCTAACCGTCTTTCAAAGTTCGTTAAATCTTGTTTCTTAGCTGAGTTCAACGTACCTCTGCCTAGTTTTTTGTCTCTTTTTCTTTTGTTAACTTGGGCGTACACAAACTTTCTAATTTCCCATGTTGTCACATTACATAACTCAACTCTTCCTATTTAATTTGTCACGCTGCCCTCGCCCTTTCAATAATTTTGTAGTTTCGAAGTATTGTTTCCTTAGAAATCCTTTAACAAAATTTATTATGTGTTGGAGTGACGTTTATGTTTGACATTTATTTCTAACTGACAAGGTTTAAACATTTTGAATTGGACAAAGCTTTTACTTAGGGCTTCTCAACGTTACATAAGTCCCAAGAAATTTTATGTTAATTGCATAATTAATGATAAAATTTGCTTTTGATACACCTTTACACTAAACTTATTTTAATAATACACATATACATATCGTAACATGGACTATGACCTACTCTTACTCTCATTTAAAAACCCATTAGAATTACTGTCCCTTTAAATGACTTTATGACCTACTCTTACTCTCATTTAAAAACCCACTAGAATTACTGTCCCTTTAAATGACTTTATGACCTAAACTGCGGTCAACCTTTTTTCTTAACAATGGCATTGTCTAGAATCCCACGTCAACAAACCCTTCTTGTAAACCCCAATTAACATTGTTCCCTTGACCCTCTTCAACTGTAGGACATGTGTTTGTTTACATTTTATTTTACAGTTAAATTCATTTATTTTTGTTTACTTAACTCTCTAATTAATTATGAAACCTTTTTAATAATCTACAATTAAATATACCTCGGATGTGAGTTTTATTATTTTTAATACTAGCTAACTTATAAGTAGTTTTTCCTATCTTAGAGATTACGGTGTATGGTCCTTCATATAGTTCACAGAACTTGTGATATCGTTTTTCAATTGTGCTTGACGGAATACAAGCTCTTACTAGTACTAAATCATTTATCTGATATTCGGTTGGTGGATGCAGTTCATTGAACTTCTTAGCGAATTTTTCCCTTTTATTTTTAATTCGTAAGTATATTTCTCCGTGGTCAATGTCGTTTGTTTCTGTGTTGCCTGGATTAATTAAATATTTTTTCCAAATTCGTGTCGGACGTGTATTAAATTGTACTTCTAATGGTGTTGACTCAATTGTATCATGGTATGATTCGTTCATGAAACTTTCTACAGTTTCAAGTAGCCTTCCCCATTCTTGGTGATTGTCAGGTAACAGGATCCTGAAAAGTTGACCTAGATTTCGCATTACTCTCTCCGCCAAGTTGCTTTGTGGATTTCGTATTGCAACGGTTCTTTGTCTAATTCCCAGTTCTTGTAACCCTTCTGTCCATTTTTTGGATGTAAATTGTGTACCATTATCCGAAAGTATGTATTTTGGTAATTGGACTTCTTTAATGTATTTCCTGATTTGATTTAATGTTGTTACGGTTGTTGTGTTTTTTACCTTATACAATTTTGTGTATTTAGAAAATGCGTCAATCACTACTAAGATGTACCTTGACCCGTAGACTGACCGAGGCAATGGTCCGTAATAGTCTACACACACTAGTTCACCCTTACCTTTTGGTATAATAGGCGTAAGTTCTGCGTTTCTACCTTTGTTGTCATGTTTACATTTTTGACATCGTAAACATTTAATTATTATATCCCTGACCTTTTTAGCGACTTTGTCTCCCGTGAAATCTTCCTTAAAATTATGGTAACATTTGCTTATTCCTATATGTCCGCAAATTTCATGAATTTCCTTAATTAATACTTCAATGAATTTTTCTGGAATCATTAATTTCCACATTCCTCTTTCCTTGCGAAATAATTTTTTTTCAAACAATTTATAACATTCTAAAATTTTTGGATCATTTTCTTCTAATTTACCTACTATATTCCTAAATTTTGTATCCTTCTTCTGTAAAACTTCTATATTTTGTAACTGTTCGCCCACTTCTGGATTAAACTTCTGTAACACTAATTGGATTTGTACAAGTCGGTCCTCCCCATTTTCTTGTGAACATTCTCCATCCTCTGGGAATCTGCTCAATGTATCTGCAACAATATTTTCTTTTCCCTTGCAGTGTCGAATTTGGATGTTATACTCCTGAATTAATAAGATCCACCTCGTCATTCTAGCGTTAAGTAGTTTGCATTGGTTAATGAAAGTGATCGCCTTATTGTCAGTTATAACGGTTATTTTTCTCCCTAATAAATAATTCCTAAATTTCCTTAATCCTAATACTACACTATACAATTCTTTTTCGGCAGTGCTATAAAATCTCTCAGCCCCTTTAAATGTTCTGCTTGTAAATCCTACTACAGCAATGTTATTCTGGTCATCGAGTTGGTACAGTTGTGCTCCTGACGCAATATCGGACGCATCTGTCTGTAAGTAAAACATCTTTTCCATATTTGGGTGCTTTAACGTTACAGCCTCAATAAATTCCTCCTTTACAGCTAAAAAACTCTGGTTAATACTATTTGTCCATTTAAATTTTGTTCCTTTCTTCAGTAGTCCTTGTAATGGAGCTGTTGTTTGTGCGTAATTTTTTGAAAACCGGTGGTAGAAATTTGTTAATCCTAAAAAGCTTTTTAATTGTTTTGGTGTCTTAGGACGCGGAAAATTTTGAATTGCCATCATTTTTTGCTCTTGCGGTTTGATACCATCTGTGGTGATAACAAAACCTAGATAATCTATTTCTTTCCTGCAGAACATAGATTTCTCAAAATTTACTGTTAAGTTGGCGTCTTGAAATACCTTTAATATTTTTTCTAATTGGTCCACATGATCTTCCCAGTTTTGCGAAATACATAAACAGTCGTCCACATACATAATTAAATTCCTTTTAACTTCTTCCGTCAGAATTGAGTCCAAACCTCGCGTTAAACTTGCTAAGCTTGTGCTCAACCCAAACGGAACGGTTTTGTACCTGTAGCACAATCCTTTGTACAGAAATGCCGTGAAATCCTTGCAATCTTCGTGCAACGGGATTTGCCAAAAACTGCTAGTTAGGTCTAAACTACTCATCCAACTGATCTTCTTACCGATTGTCAATAACTCTTGGATTGGTCGAATCCCTTCGTAATCCGGTATGGTTCTCGCATTTATAGTCCTGGCGTCTAAACAGATCCTTACGCTCCCATCTTTCTTACATACAGGTACTATAGGATTAATGTATGCGCTGTTTGCTCTCTCGATGATCCCATAACTTAGCATTCTCTGAATCTCTGCATCAACGGCTTCTCTAAACTTAGTTGCCACTGGCCAACTCCTCTGACAGTATGGTGTTCTATCAGTTACTTGAAATTTATGGTAATAAGTTGAAATTAATCCTGGTTTTTTGCTGAAAACTGTTTTATATTTATTAAATATGCTGTATAACCGCTGCCTATTCTCAAGTGGTACATGTTCCAAATTGCTTATTTTGTTTATATCAAATTCATATTTATCCTCTTCAATTTGTAGGCAATTATTCAAACTTTCAATATTAACTTCTGACGAATCCTCGAATTTAATTTCCTTTCTACCAACTCCATAGTTTAATTTATTTCCTATTTCTAACTTATTATTAATAAAATTGACGATTGCATGATTTCTTGATAAAAACTCTAACCCAAGTATACAATCTCGAATTAGTTCTGGTACTATTATAAAATGCACGGCGATTAATTCTGTTCCTAACTTAACTTTAATGAAAATTTGTTTTTTAACACTTTTGGAACGCAGACCTAATGCTCCAATAACTTTTACTCCTGCTACCGGTAATTCTTCAAAAACTCCTAAATTTAATTTATTTGTGTTGTAGAAAGATTCAGATATCGAATTTACCTCACAACCTGTATCGATTAACGCTCTGACCTGTACACACTCATTAAAAACTAACTTAATTTCTGGACATTTATTAATGTCATTAATTATATCGCTTGTGTCGTGATTGTCCTCTAAATAATCTTTTAAATCGGTGAATAAGGTATTTATGGTTGCCTTGTTCTTATCCGCTAGGTCTACATTCCATTCCAACTTTCACTTTTGCCCTCTTCCGTCCCTGTCTGCAGGTTGTCGACCTTCCCAACGGTTCCCTGGTCCATTTTTTATGTCGGCACGCACATCTGGTTTTCTGTAAACATCCCTATTCTGACGTAACGGTAAATGTCTACTGTTGTACCCATTCATTTGTCCCCAAGGCCTGTTTACAACTTCTCCCTCTCTCTCGTCGCGTGGATAGGATGCCTTATAATTACCATTTCTTTCTTCGTAACTATTAATGTGTCGTACATCTGCCTGTCGGAATTCCATCAATAGTTTTACAAATTCCTGCTTTGTTTTCACACCCCTGGTGATAACAGCAATTAGTGTAGTTGGGTGAAAGTGCTTAGCGATTTTTTGGACTAACTGGGCTTCTAAAATCGGCGGTTCTAACTCTGAACATTCCAACATCATGTTCTCCACATATGTGATAGCTTCATCCCCAATTTTTCCTTTAAACTTTCCGAATTCCAACCTGTCTCGGATGTTTGCTTGTATCATTTCGTTAAAATATTTATCCATAAATATTTTTTCAAAATCTTCGAAGTTTTTAACTTCCCTACGGTGTAGAAACCACCATACACATGCTTCATCTTTTAAATATCTATCTAACCAATACATGTTCCCTTGATGTGTGTAACTAACGCTAACTTCTTTTATGATCCTTAAAAATTGCATTGGGAATCTTTCTTTTCCTGTAAAACTAATATCCCTTATCTCTGGTTCCCTTATTATGATACCATCCCTTGTTTTTAAATTACTTAATCTTTCATCTACTTCTGTCACTTTATTTTTCATTTCGTCCGTTTGTTTCTGATATTGGTTAATTTTTTGTGAATTTTCTTGGCATTGTGATTCGATTTCTAGAATTTTATTATTAGATCTAGCTTGACTTTCCTTTACCTTATCAATCTGAGCGTCTACGTTAATTTGATTTTCAGTTAAATTTTTGTTTACGGTGATTTCGATTTCTTTAATGCTCTCTTGCACATCCTTTTCTACTTCCACGACTTTACTTGCAATTTCTTTTAAATTTTCTCTTAAATCTTCGCACCTATTACCTAATTTATCGGTGAAATTTTCTTCAATTTTATTTAATTTATCATTCATTTCCGTCCTAATTGTCTCGGCTGTGGTATCCGATCTTAATTTAATTTCTTCGAGCTTGTTCTCGAATCTCTCCGCAAATTCATTAAATTTTCGGTCCATTGTCTCCGCATTTTGACTAACATTGCCACTAAGTTCTTCTAATTTTTTATTATTTTCCTCGAGCTTTTTATTTTGTTCTGCGAATTTTTTATCGATGCTTGCTTTTAGAATTTCCGCATTTTTATTAATTTCTTCGAAATTCTTTTTATTAAGGGCTTCCGCATTTTTACTACTTTCTTCAAATTTTTTATCGATGCTTGTTTTTAGGATTTCCGCATTTTTATTAATTTCATCAAATTTTTTATTAAGGATTTCGATTAATTCGTTTAATCCTACCGTTGGGGTCCCATACACCTTTAAATTTTCACTCTCCCCTGAATTATTACCCTCATTAGTATTACTTTCACTATTATTAATCCCTATAGCTCTATCCATTTCTGATTCTATCCCCATTTGATTATTAATCTCCTCATCAAACCCCATTGTTATTTGGTTATTTGCCATCTTTTTATAATTTTTTATCCTATTACTACGTCTTAACATTAAATTAATTATATCTAATAGTCTTTCTGTCTCTTATCTTATAATGCTACCTTCAGGTTACACCACGTGAACTAAATTTTAATTTTAATTAAACCACGAGTTGGACGCCAATTATAACCTTTATTATTTATTTTTAATTAATTACTTTGATTAAAACACAACTACGTTATCATATTTAAATTATTTATTCTTTAAAATACAATTTGCACCTAAAGTTGGGTGCCAATATATAACAGTTGAATTAATTAAAATCTTCAAATTAATTGATGCACATATGAGTATTCAAATTTATTCATCTTATCACTAAATCTCATCCATTCAACTTAAACTAGACATAAACATTTATAACACAATGAAATACTTAATTCTAGAACATAGCAATTTTATTATTATTATTAGGTGCATCAAAATCGTATCATTAATTGTAATTTTAATTTAGTCTTTATATTTTAATATCTCAATTGTTTTATTGATTTGTTGGGCGCCAGGTATAATTTACCAATTATATAATGAAGTTACTTTGATTGCTCTTTGAAAATTTAAGTTTAAATGGCTCTCGGCCTAGCTCAGATTTTATTTAAAGTGGGGCGTGGTTTCTTTGGTAACCTGAAGTAAAAACTACAATAACTAATCAGATAACTTATCGTGGTTCAGTAGCATGGAATGATGTCTTCTTGGAGTTTTACAGGTGAGATGATCCCTCGAACTTATGGCAGATATCACAAGAAACTTAATCCAATTTATAGGCACTTTGACGATCTCGAAGCTTGAACTACCTCACTCTGTTGCTTGAATTCTTGGTCAATTAATCAAAACTCTTCTTTAACTTTACGATGATTTTAATATAATTCGATGACTTAAAACTTTTCTTCACTTTACGACGATTTGGCGAACTTCGCCCTGTTCCTAGTTCCTCTCCCTTGCGACGCTCGTTCTTCACTGCTTTTTCTGATTTTTGAATTCTTACGCAGAGTTTTCCCGTTTTACCCCTTCTTCGCTTATTTCTGGATGACGCTTCTTTTTGGTTGGTTGGATTTGATTTTTCAAACTCTAACCGTCTTTCAAAGTTCGTTAAATCTTGTTTCTTAGCTGAGTTCAACGTACCTCTGCCTAGTTTTTTGTCTCTTTTTCTTTTGTTAACTTGGGCGTACACAAACTTTCTAATTTCCCATGTTGTCACATTACATAACTCAACTCTTCCTATTTAATTTGTCACGCTGCCCTCGCCCTTTCAATAATTTTGTAGTTTCGAAGTATTGTTTCCTTAGAAATCCTTTAACAAAATTTATTATGTGTTGGAGTGACGTTTATGTTTGACATTTATTTCTAACTGACAAGGTTTAAACATTTTGAATTGGACAAAGCTTTTACTTAGGGCTTCTCAACGTTACAGTAGTTAGCAATTACCACAACTCTACTGATATTGTGAAAGTGCTGAGAGGAGATAATGTTGGGCAGCGACATCAGGTTGATTGACCAAGCAGTATTGCCGATTACAATAAGTGGATGGGTGGTGTAGATAGGTTTGATGCTCTGCTTGCAAATTATAACATTTCGTGGAAAACTAGACGTTGGTGGATGAAGTTTTTTTTACTTCTTGGTAGACATGTCCATCATAAATAGCTTTGTTTCATACAAAACACTTTGCAAGTTGAAAAAAATAAACAATGTGAGTCACCAAAAAATATAGATCACAACTTGCAAATGACTTGATAATTGATTATTCTTCACGAAAGAGATCTGGGGACCCGCCCCTGGGACTTCATGGGGAAAGAATAATAACAAAACCAATGGACACACTAGCGTTCCTAATGCAATTCGACTAGCCGGAGTTGGTTCACATATACCTGAAGTTGGAACATACAGGAGGTGTGCTTTCTGCTCAACTAAAGCAAAACAGAAAAGAAGCAATCTTTACTGCAAGGAATGTAAAATTGGACTTTTTAAGGGTTGCTTTGCTCCGTTCCATAGATCATAAATTAGGATAGAAATTAATTTTAATAATATGATTTCATGTGAGTAATTTTACTTCTTACTGTATTATTTTGTTTCACAATCTCATATTATCAGTTCAATATATAAATTTTAATTTTATAACAGTAAGCTTGCATTGGATTATGTTTTTTATAACATTTTACTTATTATTTTCAATTTATAATATGTTTTGTATTGTATTGACGTATAGTATAATATTTCTGTGTTTAATAATTTTAAACAAGTGAAAAATACATTTTTTAAAATTATAAACATGTTTACAACTCTTTTATTATTTGATCCACATTGGTGGTAAATAATCATACCACTGCACAACAACAAAATCAACATTTGGACCACTGTCCTAAACTTGCAATGGTATAATAAATTACCACCCTTTTTTATATAAAAAAACAAAACTTATTGCAAAAACATATTTTTCTGTCAATCAGTGATACATTTAGATTCTAAAACTTTAAAAAAAAATAATAAAAAATAGGGCGTAGGAGTTCTGCCCTATAAAGAGTTTTATTACAGAAATTTAACAAAAATACTTTTAACTACATAGTATATGGTTTAAAAACCTCGTGGGGAACGTTATGTTGTGTTAAAAACCCTTGCAAATGCTATCAGGAATGTAAAACATGTATTACTTCTCGGCGACAAGGGTATCCTGAGGGAAATTTAAAGTGTTGAATTAAATATACTGTAGCAAGGGTAGGTGCTATAAATACGTAGGACGGAGTACAATTTAAAACTTTATTGAAACCTCAGCACTAGTATTGTTTTGTATAAATTAATGGACTTGTGTTGATTTATTTATTGCTAGTTAAAGAAGATAGAGATTACATTCAATTATATGCATTTTAAAATTATTTATAACTGGAATTGAGTTGTTAAAAAATCAATGTTTAAACGTATGTTTAGTGGTTTATAAAGTTAAAGTTTTTAGTTAGTTTTGTTAGCATTTAAAACCCTACTTTACGAGTTATTTCTGCAAATAATATAAAAAGTTTCAGTTTATTTTAAATTTTAGGGAGTCTCGAGCTAAATATGTTCAAAGCGATCTCAAATTAAACGACACATTGATTTTGAATCCTCATAATATAAAAAAAAAGAAAGAATATACCTCAGAATATGAGGTAAAAAAAGAATAATATAATATTATTATATACCTCATAATATGTGGTAAACCCTTGTAATATGAGAAAGAAAAGAAGAAACCTCATAATATGAATACTGACGAAAGAAAAACTAAACCCATAACTAAAATGTAGGAATAATTAATATTATGTATAATACATCTAATTTCTGATTACCTACTAGCCATACAACGATAATTAGCTAAAATGTTGAATATGCATTGTAGCATACGTGTAGAATATTTTTGCTTGCTTTTGTGAAACCTTTATATACCTACATTATAATTTCTAATTCACATCTTAGCGATTATGACATTTGTTCAACACGCATGCTACAATGCATATTTACCACAACAAGGTTTAAATTAATAACTTTCCCATTATCTATCATTGACTAAATGTTGTTATTACATCAGTAAATATCATTACGTATAAACATACAACATTAATCTAAGTGACAATACTTGGACTGCTAAAATAATGAACTACAATTTACCACTGACGATCTTGTAATAGTTAATATTGTGAGTGCTGAGTCGTGAATGTTAATTACATCCTCAATATCGATTGTATTGGTACTCTATAATAAACCATTTTAAACATTCATAGAACGAAATATAACTTCCACAAAACTACAAGCAAATCATGTTGAATATATCAAAATCCTTTTTTCAATTACCATTCTAGAATAATATCACAAATTATTATTTCCTAGAGAAACTGTTTAATATCCCTTGATACTTACATACGTTGCTAGTTTATTATTACAAAAAAGTAGTTCAAACTGTTGCCTAAATAGTAATCCTAAGAAAGTTATATGTCTATATTGCAATTCATACTGAGATGAATAACTCAAATCGTATTCAGACAGACAATATACAAGATTAAGTATGTCTTCCCTCATGTGCTGTCGTGGACTCTAATCCAATACAATACAACAGACGTATACCCTAAGGTACAAAATAAGCTGGAGGTGTACGATTTGGTACAAGCGTCCAATCGAAATTATCGCATTAATAATTTCGCATTATACACTTGAAGTGATCAGCATATGAACTACTCGTGTCATAAAATGAAAGGTAAAATAATGACTCAGGACCAATGCGGGTGAAATTCAATATCGTGATTGGTTTAAGTCAAGAGATAAAGTCCTTTCTTAGATAAAAATAGCATTGACGATGTAGTATGAAAAAAATTTGTTGATCGTCTGAATGAGTTGCATATTGCTCTACTTGTTTAAAAATAGTAGATTTTTTTTTATTTGGCAATTTCGCTCAATTCATCGTTACATTTTTCTTCATTTCATGTTCAGTTCCAACAATTTATTCTTCTTTCTGACATTTTTCTTCCATTTGTATTTAGTATAGTGATTCGCTCCCTGATATTTTTATGTAATTGATTTGGATATCACGTACGATATATGTCAATTCACACATGATATTAGTTTAAGTTCATATGAGTATTTTTTTTTATCCAATGACAAGTTCTACAGCTGTCATATTCAAAGATGGCAGTGATTTTTCATCATCTTGGTTAGTAAATAGATATGAGGTTGAAGAACGCTTCCAGGAATAATACTCCTGATTGACATTTATTAACCTAAGTATAATTATTAGGATTTACTCGATAGGTTCTCTCCAATGGGTAAGAAGTTAATACGTGAATTATAATCTATAAGCTAAAATGTTTTAAGAATAAAACTGCTATAAAATATTTAATCGGAATACTATCATTATAAGTACATTAGTAAAATAAATACACCTTTATTGAAAATCGAAAGATAAACGCTGAAAAATAATATTTTTATTTCTTCATTAATAATTTTACTTAATCATATATATTTATATGACAATATTATTCTTATTAATTACCGCGTAACTGCACGGTTAAAGATTTCTGGATTTAATTAACTGATATTATTCTTATGAATAAAATAACTAATTTTAACATTTGTTTCATCGGCAGAAAGAGGGTTGTGAAGAACATTTAATTAAATTATATTTTTCCGACAACCACTAATTGAAAAATAACAATCCTTATAACTCCCCCTCGCCCAATTTGCTTTGTTTAAGTTTCCCTGCCTTCAACCATCACTACAAAGGGCAGAAGATGAACATTAAACCATTTCAGGATATTCTTTGTTTAACTTCTCTTTTCTCGGTTATTGAGTAATTATAAAGCAATTAATTCTGTACATTTAAACACGAATAAGTAATAATTTATTTACAGATAAAATGAATAAATTTAATACTTTACAACACGCCCCAATTAATTATTTTAATGATATTTATTTCCTTAAACTAAATAGCTATACGTATATAAAGTGAAATTGTGTTTCAAGTTTCGTTAATAATAAACTGTATTAGCAGCTCTCAAATTTAACTGAAATCTAAAATCTAAGTTTCTATGAAGAGAAATGATCTACATTCTAAATCAGTTTTATTTTTATTAGCTAAACCCTCTATTTAATACTAATATCATAATTATAAATTTGGGGAATGTTTCAAAATAAAAAAACAACAACAAAAAACAAATTTAATTTTGTAGCAATAGGTTGCTTATTCAAAAAATATAGAAATTAATGTCCTAAAGTAAAATATAATTTATCCCCATGCAATTTATAATTTTGAGTTATTAATCTTAAAGATATGGTGATGAACAATATCTATTTAGGTGAATGTAATCAGTTAGCATTGTAATATTCAAGAATTTGTTTTAATATTTTACAGATATATGTTTTCTAAAATAGACGGTCCTCTTTACCCATTTCAACTTTAACATTTACAACTCTGTCTTCATTAAGAAAACTAAATATATAAATACGATAATACAAAATACGATAAAATAGAGATATAATCACTTTCAGAATTACAAGTCTTAAATATTTTGTATAATGTAATAATTATATGGTAAATGAATGGTTTAAGGGACATAAAAAACAAAGAAATAATTTAGAATCGGTAACACACACACACACATACACACACACACACACACACACACACACACACACACACACACACACACACACACATATATATATATATATATACACGCTAGAGCCTCCTTCATTCAAAAATTTGCATGTAGTACTAGAGTTTTCTTTCTAAGACCTTGATGAGAAATTGGAAAATTCGTTTCTGTTCTACTTTTTTAAAAAAAAAGTCAAATAAATCGAATTCCATACTATTACTTACCTATTAAAGATGGCAAGTTATGCAATCAGCTATGGTGTAAATTGTTTGAAAGCTATGACAATAGAAAAACCATTAATAGTCCAAGAACTAGAACGACTAGTATTTATTATGATATTGTGATGTAGTTTACAAAAATTATATCAAGCAACTTTCTTCATAATCCAATATTGAATAAAAACATATAATTTGATAAATATTAAGCTTATTCACCTAGTAATTATTAACCAAGACAGCCGAGAGAATGACGGAAATATATATCTTCTTTTCGTAAACAATACCTGTGTGGCTTTAACGTCCACTAACAAGTGTTCTTGAATATCAACTCTACTATTTTACAATTATTTTCATATATTTATTATTGAATTCACTAAGATAACTACTGTGACTTTGCCGAAATACACTAACATAGTAATTTACAATTGTTAATAATTAGTTATATATTTAATCACCTATTACTGGTAAAATCATTAATAGATATTCAGAGTCTTAACATGAGGTGGGGGAATTTTCCAAGTATTAGGTATAGTGGTGTGAACTAGGCATAACCAGAAGTGGAACAAAAAGAGTATCGACGAATGAAATATCAACTGTTTTATAAAATTATCTCACGGAATGTTTTTACCTGATTCAAAACAAAAACTTTCATTAACATTTATTTTTTGAAGTTGTTATTTACGTAACAGTTTCAGTCTCTTGTTACCAGAGCTAGCGTCTTAAACTTGATATAACGTCCATGTACCTTGTGTACATGCAACATTGTAATTTAAAGTAATATATAAACAATAATTTAATCGTTTACCTATAGAACGAATTGTGGACCACCAGCCACAGAGATCTGATAGTGTTGGAAGCTAAAACAAACAACATGGATACATGGATTATATGCGTGGATAGATGTATTAGTTATCACTGAGAACCCAATCAATAACAAAACACAATCGCAATGCCTAAATAAAGCATTAAATTTTTATTATTTTTCACCGCAACTGGTTTTTTATCACTATGTATTGAACTGTAATTTTATTTATTTCTTAGTCTATGCATATTGATTTCGTCAAAAGCTTCATTTTAATTGTGTATTATTTTTAATTTATGTGTTTAATGAGTAGGTATTTACATTTCAAGTATGACTTAAACATAGGCAAACAACTGTCTTGAGAATTTAAATTCAATAAAGGAATTAATTGTTAAGGCAATTTTCTAAAGTAAGCATAACATTCAAGTAAATATTATAAACAACTAAAAACAAAATGTGTATTCATTATTTGGCAAGAATTATACATGAACACTTAATAATGACTTTATAACCAAATTTTGTGGAATAAATCTAAAAATTATTTTTTTCCTAGCTCTAAATTTATTTACATATAACAATTTCACTAAACGCACAAAGGGCGTTGCTGCTAAAATATATTGTGATTTATTTGTCACTGTAATCACCAATAAAATTTATTCTAATATGTAATTATATTGTGCTTGACAGTTACTGTTCACTTTTTCCATAGTTTCAATACTAAAGGGATTGAGACCGTATTATATTCATTTCGTCAAAATATTTTAACCCAATCAAACAAATATGAAATCAATAGGATAGCTTCTTCTTGACATAATACATATCTAAAATACTGCAACATACACAAATCTGTAAATGGTTATGATTTGCTTCTATGAGGCTACAAATATTTGTAATAATATGTATTTTGAAGTAAAATATATTGTATTATTATTTTTAACTTGAAAAACTAACGTGGTCATCATTTCTTTAACAAAAAATAGATTATATAATGCTCATTATAGAATACATAAAAAAAACAATAACATCCACATATAAAGTCATCGACGGATCTCGCCCCCTGCACCGATGTTCAATAAAAATATTGGTAAGTTATAGTAGAAGAAAAAACCCGTATCGAAATAATTCACAGCAACAGGGTTGGAACAGAACATTTTCTCACGAGAGACCTTATATATGAAAATGAGAGAAGAATTTAATCCACGACTAAATGAAGAATATTTTTTTGTCATTTGGATACCTCGTGATTTCCACTTCCAAACCTAATATAAGGGAACGTCAGAGGAGTGAAATATAAATACACTAGAGTAGAAAGAAATTACAATATTTTTATTTATCAATTGTATGTATTAATATCCATTAGCAGTACATATAACGGGTTACGTTTTAAATTAGACGGCTCATTTTTCCTACAGATATTTTTGACGGGTTTTTCACTATATACTCCATAATACTAAAGTAATGAGTAGTTCTCAAACTATCACCTACACCTTCCATAATTTGAGAATCGTTGGGAAACGAGTAACATGTAATACATGAATATGAGTTTTATTTCATTTTGAAAACGGTGGACTGAATGGAATTGAGTTAAAATTAAACTAAATTGTTTATCGTTTTAATAATAATATTCCCAGTAAATCTTATATTTTAAAATAATAACGTTTGTCTTAAAAACAATTATAGTAGTATGATTTTTTTAATTATTAACTTAATTTTATTGATAAAATAATAAATAATGTGAGAAAATTACAAAATATAGCCTAAATATCTGAAAACTGGAAAATACATTTGAATTGATTTATTAGGATTGTTTGAAGAAAACAAAGTACGAGCTAAATGATTTAATAAGTAACATATTTTAAAATTGAAATGTTAAATAAATTAATTGACTGTGTCAACACGAAAAGTTCATAATTCTCAAAATTACAGCTATATATGGAAAAATAAAAAAGTGAAAGCATGTAGGGCTGTTTGGTGTGCCATTCAATATATTGACAATAAGATTTACTATGTCATGTAAGACTAACAGATAATTTATTCACATTATAGAAAATTTACTGAGTATGTGAAGAAAATGGGTATGGGTAAAGAATATAAATTTGAATAAAAGATTAATAAATGCAACAAAAACATTGAAAATTTAGACATGTATCATTATGGTAATAATCTATATTTAATTTTGGACAAATGTCCACAGAAATACATTCATAAAAGTCAATGTTCCATCATTTATTCGGTTTTAATCTAAATATATTTATGTTGAACGGTACTATGTGAAAGTTATAATAAGGAAAGTAATCATGTCTGGAGCATTTTTTTAATTGTATAAATAATTACTACGAGTTTGGTGATCATTTCTCGTCAACCTCCGCTTACGTATAACCCGTCAAATATAATTAGGAACTAATATCAATTCGATTTTATTTTCCATAAGGCGGTATATAGTATTTCAATTTTAGGAATATTGCTGATTTTTGTTTTCATCAACTATAAAACAAATAAAAATTAATTAAACCTCGTTCATTTATCAATTTGTTTACTTATCATATGTTGTTACTATGGAAACTTTACATTGACAGGTTGATTCAAAAGTCCGATACGATGGTGATATAGCAAATCAATATATTTTACAGTATAAAAGTTTAACAAATATGTTTTTCTTAGAAGACGTGTTATAACGATTAAAATATATTTGATATATCCGTAATTTTGAAAAAAAAAGTCTGATTAAATTGGTGTTCATATATTTTTCATAAACTGTCCTTAGATTCTATCGTTCCTTCGATAATAAAGAAAATTATTTTCATTTAAAATATATAATAAAAACTTAAAGTATTTTTAAATGTAATAGGTTTCATATTTGCACGTGTGTGACACTGTATGTTGGATTTTAATACAATCGAATAAATTGATACGACTTTTATAATATTTATAAATTATAAATATTATATAAATCACACATATCATTACTTCAGATATCAGAAACATATGTGCGCTGCAAAGGATGAAATTGACAGTTATATTGATCCAGAGAGAATCGTTATATTCAAATGGGCCATAACATATTCAGAAGACGATTTTCTTTATAGCGGTAATAAAAGAAAAGTGTCGTATACTATATGAAACTATCTTTAAAGAATTGTGAAAATATTGCTTTCAATTCAGTTTTATTCGAGATCCGTAAATGGTTTATGAATAACATTTATTAAACCATTTGTAATATGACATATGCGCGTAGGATGTGTATTTAATACCCTTCCACGTTCACTCCTAAAATAAAATATCATTTACAAACATTGTTATTCTGTCAATGTTTACTATTCCTATGGTGTAACAGATTTAAAATTTGTTTTATTAGGATAGGCTACGTCCCTCAACCCTCATTAGCCAAAACGTAAAAACTTTAATTGCAACTTAAGGCTTGTAATAAGAAAAATAAAAGACGATTAAAAATTTATATTTTTTGTAAAAATAAAAGTGTTATCGGGCCATCCGTATGTTCGCTACACTCAAAAATGTATAATACAGCCATATTAGTCAACATTTTACAATTGTTATTAAGAGATTAAATAGCAATTTGTTTAAATTACTTATTGAACTGCTAATGTTTTATTTTTATTACATGCAATGACTATATTTTAATTATCATAAATTATTTCAATAACTCATACAATTTATTTTTATTTTTCCAAATGTTATTTGTTTTGATAAATATTGATCAACTTTATTGATTTTCATTGTTTGATCCCCTTATTTCTACTAAAAAAAATCAATAATATATTGTATTAGTTTTGTACAGTGTTTATGTGTCTTTGATGTAAAGAATTAGACTTGTTTTATGATATTGTATTGTCAATCACAACCAAATATATTAAATGAATACAATCTTTAGTCAAAATACGTTTTGTGATAAGATAAAATGTTCTAAACCAATTTTAGTACTTTAGACGTACAGACATAACTAAACAAACAGAGACAAAAAACTTCCAGGTTATATGAGAAACATCCAATGTATCTCTTTTGATATGGAAGCAAATTTATTATTAGTTTTATAAATTAGACCAAGTTGTAGTCATAAATAATATAATAGCTACTCTATCCATTTACAAAAAATTGAACATAGTTAACTTTTATTATTACTTCACACATTTAAATATAAAAATTTCCCTTCAATTATGTGTAGCTTCTTGGAAAAAAATTTGTTATTCTTATTTTTTTCCAGCGAGGTAGATAAAATATATAAATAGGTAGTAAATCATAATCAGATCTGTGTAAAATATTACTACAATTTTTATATTTACAAATAAAAGCTATTACTAAAAATGTCTTTTGTTATGGAAGCAAATTTAATTTTAATTTTATAAATTAGGCCAAGTTGTAGTTATAAATAATATAATAGCTACTTGATCAAAATATCAATTACTGTACAAGGATAATTCATAAAAGTTACATGTTGGGTTAGTGGATACCTCCTTTCTTTATTATTGTGATGCACCATTAATAATTGGGATCAAATCGATGGATGAAATTTTATGCTCTGCCATTTGATATATATATATAACCACGTAAATGCTGACCGCCAGAAATATAATAGACTTAACCCGACTACCTATCACAGTGACAAAAAAGTTATCATCTTATTCAATAAACAACGGTTCAGTTCCAAACAGTGCACCCTCTTATTTTTCTAGACAGCGGACATTATTTTTTATTAATGAACATTTTTTTAACTATTTTATTTCAAAGTTGAGTGTACCATGACAACGGATAATTTACTCCAATAATAAACTTGAAAATGGTTGAAAAGCCGAAACGGCCATCAATTTTTAAACTATACGACAACTGACTATTGACAACGGAGAGTTGTAATATCATAATAAAAGATATATTCCTTTTTATAACTTTTTTTTTGTATTTTTTCAGTAACAGATTATTATGATATTTATAGGTTTAATGTGTGCAATTAGGCTAAGATTTTCTAAGCTTTTTTATTCTATTTAATATAGCCTACTAATTCAAAAATATTTTGAAATAAGCGTATTTATCACGGAAATTAACTTTTCTTTTTTTTTTCTAAAATTGTTATCCCACCCAGTTTGATATTGGACTAATAAGTTATTTTTGGCCATTTCTTTATAATGCTTAAAAGTGCTCAAACATTGCTAAGAAATTTATTATTTATACTGTCCAAGCTGGGTTTCGGTTTAGACTAATGATAGTGGTACTATCTGGTATCAGCAGGGCTTCCACAATATGCGTTTTCAGCTGGAATTTTGAAATGAATTCGTCCCTAGGAAATCAGTCCTCAGACAACGTAGGAGGTAGAGTGCGTCGGGATCAGCCGACAGACCACTCGGATGTTAGGAGTGTTCGTCCTGGAAGGATCAGCCTTCATTCAACGAACGGGGTATCCGTGCTGCCGTGATCAGGCGACAGACCACGGTAAAAAATATAGTAAGGGACAAAAAAACAAGAGAAATTATGTATCCAGAGCAGAGAGAGAGAGAGAAAGAGAGAGAGAGAGAGAGAGAGAGAGAGAGAGAGAGAGAGAGAGAGAGAGAGAGAGAGAGAGAGAGAGAGAGAGAGAGAGAGAGAGAGAGAGAGAGAGAGAGAGAGAGAGAGAGAGAGAGAGAGAGAGAGAGAGAGGGGGGGGAGGGAGAGAGAGAGAGAGAGAGGGAGAGGGAGAGATCACAGCTACCTTTCCGGGCATATTCACTCGTCCTCTAAAGTACTTCTGGGGATGTTGTCTCTTGTGGGGATATCCGCACAAAGGCAAGCGGCCTAAATCAAGTTTGTATGTAATAGACATATACTTTTAAGCATATTAGGTCGAAAATAAAAATTATTTTAAATATCCCCTAAAATAGCTTTTGGAACACAGTGAATTGATAGCCAATTGCATTTTTACTATCCATCTCCATTATATCGTATTATTTGAGACAGAGATAACTCTAGAGAGAGTACTCTAGATAACTATAGGTACTCCTTCCTTCCCATCTCCCTTTCTCCTTTATTATTGTCCCTCAAACATGAGAGATTGATAGATATCTTTTTATAGTAGGTTGCTGATGCCTAACGACCAAACACTTGTTGTAGTTTTTGTTAGAACGAATATTCAATATAGCATTGAACTTATTAGGTTACATAATTTTAAATA
This sequence comes from Aphrophora alni, assembly GCA_963513935.1. Taxonomy (NCBI): domain Eukaryota; kingdom Metazoa; phylum Arthropoda; class Insecta; order Hemiptera; family Aphrophoridae; genus Aphrophora; species Aphrophora alni. Next base: position 86,117,571 of record OY740768.1, read on the forward strand.
ACATTTCCTATTATTCACGTATCGTGTTCCCTGAGTATATAGATTGACCATAATTTAAAACAAAGTTTTTGTTTAATATAAACTTTAAAAAATAATATTGGTCAGTCTAGATCTCTAAGCAGACATCTTAACATAATAATAATAAAGAAAGACTTATATTAACATGAAGGCTGTATTTCTACATCTACGTAAGAATCGCGGTTTGCTTTGGGGAATGGTAAGTGCTATTTTAGTCTATGGTGGTCAACTAGTTATATATAAGGTAAGTTACGAAATATACAAATATTTGGATATTTCTTCTTACCTCAATCCATAGTAATTAGGCTGCTTTGAGAGTAAGTTTGGGCAATTATTTGTTTTTAAATTTCTCTATTAAAACTGCGGAATTAAACTGTTCAGTGAATAACTACGCACACGCTTATACGATAAGAGAAGACCAAATGATATGAAGATATGATCAGTTCAGTTTGGAAATCTTAAATAAATGTTTGAAAGTTTACATTTTACTCTTCTTTTGAAAACGTATTCAATGACTTTATTTTATTTACTCTTATCAATAAAGAAAGTATAATTATAACTGCAAACACCAATGTGATTAAGAGTTAAACAAGAAAATTTAATACAGACTTCGATAATAATTTTCGATTACAGAAATTCATTATCATAAGGCTTTTCCATTATTTCTTTACAAACATGACACATATTACGGGACAGTAATAAAATTGTTAAAACATATGTAATATAGAGATATTTATATTATGAGTAAATAAAAACTATTTCCCGTTATTCGTGTACTTAGAGTTTTGAGGTCCACTTATTTAAAAAAAAAAAAGTTTAAAACAAGGGTTTCGCAGTAAATTTATACGTTCATATTTTATTATTATTTGGCTAGTCTGAATACTATCATTTGTCAATGCATTACACTTAATTGGAATACCCAGCTGGTTTGTAGAGGTATTAGTGTATTCAAGTGAAATGGGGTTAATGAGCCATATATAATTATAGTAATTATCCAAGGAGCAATTATCATGTGTAGCTTATGTGAAGCAATCATCACTTTATAGGGTATGTTCAAGAAACATTGCTTTGCTTTACAAAAATTTAAAGTGTAATTTAGAAAATTCTGGAACATTAGTTTAACTCCTATTTAAGACTAAAGTATTTCCCCTATACTAAGAATGACGAACAACCCTTAACATAAGAGTTAAGATTGAAATTATGAATGGTATTTCATTTAGGAGGTAGGTCTACACAATTTTTATCCTAGCTTTAAAATTATAAAAATAGTTCACACGTCTTAAAACACAGCCTTTTAAATAATATAAATACTTGTACAGTTATTAACAACATTTTAAAAGTATTCCTTTGAGTGATCTTGGCTGTTCGTTTGTTTATTGTGATCTTGGAATGCGTTGTGATTTATCCTACTTATTACCAGGTTGAGGTAAATTCAGCTGCACTTTATATAAAAGCAACAACAACTTTAATTCTATCCATTCGACGAATCCAAAATTCATCAAATAAAATTAACATTTATATTTGAATTATTTATGTAATATGTGCAACAGAAAATATATAACATATCGGATTTTTATATTTATAAAATAAGATATAATGAGATATATTCTAGCTGACAGGAAATTCTATACAGTTGCAAAAGGATTGTCACTTATGAAAACAGGCGAGAACCCTAGTAAACAAAAAATCAATAACAGGTAGAAAATATAAGGAAATATGAATTGATTGCGGATTTGATTACAGGTCTAAAAATTAGCATATAAAGAGAAATAAAAATGGAATTTAACACAATATACACATTATACTATAGGCTAAAACGGATATTCAAAGTCGTTTCTGTAAAAAATAGCAAATTCTTTGTGTTTTTCAAGTGTTGTGTCATATTTTCCTCCTGATAAAATTATTGATTGTTGGTTACTAAGATAGTGTTAATCGTAAAAAGACGAGTAAACATTACGGCACATATGCTTTTGGGTAAACGCTTCATTATCTTTTTATATAATATATACTTTTCATAAAATTCATTTTTATTCAATTAAAAATATTATTATTTCTTAAGAAATCTGATGCTTTAGTTAGCTTTTGTCATTAACTTGTTTTAGGTAAAAATTGTATGTAATTTAAATCAAAATTGTAATGACTGAGTTCAAGTTAGGTTGTTTTTTTTTTGACAAAATTATTCCATACTTGTAATTTTAATTTACTTTCTGTAAGACACAATAACTCCTTTACATCACGATTATTTAACTTGTGATTATTAACAATTGTTTTGCCCGTTGGTATTTAATTTCACCATGTACTCGATAGATCCGATATTGAACAAAATTAGTTAGTTTATAACAGCTTTCAAGGGGAATTTTAATTTTACTGATTACTCCTGAACTGACGGATTAAAAAAAAAAATGTTGTTGCATAAGCCCCCTCCCCCATTAGACCACATTAGTGGGGTCAATTATCTAATACATGTAATTTCCTGAAAAACTAATTATAAATATTTAGATCAACTAACTTAATATTTTCTATACTATGTATCTGTATAAAAGTAAAAACAGATTTAAAAGCAAATTACTTGAAGCAAAAAAAACAAGGATTTATTTTGTATTAATAAGAGTATTATGTATTAATCATTCTAAAAAAAATTCTAACAACAGTTTAAATTTTTTCACTGTATTTTTAAACCCCATTCCCTTATTATTTTGGATGTAAAACAGGTTTGTCAATATTTGCACTCAATAGAGAGATACAGATGGATAGATAAACCAATTAAAACATAACCTTATTTTTATTAGAGATATAAGTAACTTTAAACTCGTAATCATTAATTAAAATATGTATGTTTAAAGAGTAACATTACCTATTTATCATGAATATTGTCCACAACGCTATCTGTATTACGAATCATTAGACTTGATTTCAACTCCACACAGCAATTAGTCCACTTAATGTGAAATGAGCAACAAGACAAATTTACAGTTATAATAATAAAAGTTTTTTAGTTTTAGAACTATAAATATTGTAGTTTTTACTATATGACACCCTACGATATTATAAGATGTAGTTAATCTGACAAGTAGTATACAATATTTTATGATGTATTGTACATTTGAACAGCGTGTTTGACGATTTGGCATTTGTAAAAGTTAAGGGCTTTGTAGTTTACTTACTCGTTTTACAATACCATAAAGTTAATGTAATAGTTTTTGCTTCCTAAATGCAATAGATACATTTCGTATAATAATGACAAACGCTGTCGGATTTAATTATCATTTTGGACAAATAAATAAATTTTTAAAGTATGGTTAAGGGATTTTGCAGAATTAAACTGAAAGTTTACTTTGTATATGAAAATGGTGATCTTCGAAAGGGTTGTGTTATGTTGTGTGTGTTTGTGTTTTAATTCTAGTAACCGCATAACGAAAAGCTTAATACAACGAATAAAATAGTTTATGTATATTTTTTCCATAATTCATCATTTTTTATTTAGAGCAGCCGCAGATTTATTATTTTTACTAACCCTAAGCTTTTAATAGCCATATCTCTTGCTCCTCCGAATTGGTATTACAAAACTAACTTAATCCGTTGACGGAAAATAAAATACAGTTACTTTTAACAATTTTTAACTACTTTATATTGATAATATTAAATATAATTAAGATATATTTAGTAAAAAATTAATATATAATTTACAAGATTTTAATTAATAGTTTTTTATATTACATTCATACGACATTCGTTTTATTTTTCAAGCGGGATATTTCTGGGCGATAATCACAGTAGGTAATTTTGGCTTACATTGTTAACACAACATGTGATTTTTATCATTATTAAATTTATATATTTTGGTTAATATATAAACCTATATAAAATATATAAAAGGTTTTAATAAATTACTTTTCGTAATATTTTGGACATTCTGAGTATTTGTGTTTTAATCTCTGTAGTTACCATTAATTGAAAATTTAACGACGTTTCAGATATTTTAATACGAGTCAGAATCCAAAATAAAAAATATTTTACAAACCTTTCAAACATTGTATATACTTTACAATAGCCTACGTGCGTTGATTAATATAAAATACTATGGGAAATATTTTGAAATAAATTGCAGAGAAAGTCTAACGTCGAAGGCAAAAACCTAGTAATTGAAAAAGTCTTGTTTCGTCTCAAGGGAAATTTGAGTAGTTTGTTATTTTGAGTGAGAGTCTTAATCACCTAATATTTATTATCATTAAATGAATTTGTATAATATCTATTTGTATTAAATTGTTAATTTGTTATTTACATTCTATGCGGGCGACATGTAACACATCATTAAGGTACATCATGTGTTATATTTGTGGTTATTGTTAATAAAATTATACTTTTGTAATTGTTACAATATCTTTATTACATGTACTATATACAGACAAGGCTGTTGCCTACGACCTGCTTCCACCAGTCTTGCCTCCAGACTCTGCAGTGTCGTCAACCTAATCTTATCTCAAATACAATCATAACATCTCTCTTATTATTATTAAAAATTAAATTAACAACACTTTTAAACTTCTTTGTCTTTACATTACAAAACAATTTAATTACTTAAATAAAATTAATTCCTTGTATATCTAACTTAATCAATAACAAAATATTCATAACTTAATCTTTTTTCATTTATTACTTATTATCTAACTTTTTATTCCTGAGGATATCTTTTAGTAGTATTAACCACTCTGCCATATTTAGTTGTATATTTGTGTGGGTCTGTTACAGAAGTGTCTTCTGTACTAGTTGACGGTATGGGCAATTGTTTACTTAGACTATTTTGATTATTTAATTCATTGTAATTATCAGAATGATTATTAATGCCATGTTCTGTATTTATTGTATTGTCTGGTGAAATATGAATAGTATTACGTCTGTATGAATTTCCATTTTGATCTTGGATCGTAAAGGATCTGGTTTGTTCACATTTATTTACAATTCTACCTGGACACCACAATGATTTGGGATTTCTTTTAAACCATACATTGTTGCCACTAGAAAAGTTTTCCTTCATATCCTTAGCTCTAACATCATGATGTTGTTTCATGATACTTTTGTTTTTTATCATTTTTTGTCTATCTTTCTTAAAATTAATTTTAGGTTTCAGATGGTTTATGTGTCTAGGTATAGTGGTTCTTAAAGACCTTGACATTAATAATTGAGCAGGCGAACTTAAATTTTGTCTTGGAGTGTTTCTAAATTCTAAAAGCGCAAGATAGGGGTCCTGCTTAGAATCTAAACATTTTCTAAAAATATTTTTGATGACTTTAACAGCCGACTCCGCCATTCCATTAGACTTTGGATGGTGGGGGCTAGAAGTTATATGATTAAAATTCCATTCTTTCATAAATTTTTTAAATTCATCGGACATATAATAAGTTGCATTATCCGAATAGAAATTTAATGGTATGCCATGACGTGAAAAGAATGATTTAAGTTTATCAATTATTGTTGTACTAGTACAATTAGATATGTGGGAAACTTCTATAAAGTATGAAAAGTAATCTACTACCACTATGAAATATTTTTTGTTTAGCTCAAAAATATCACAACCTACATTTTGCCATGGTATTTCAGGTACTTTATGACATATTAATGGTTCATTTGATTTGTTTCTTTTGTATCTAGCACATGTTTGACAACATTTTACAAAATTTTCAATATCATTTGACATGTTGGGCCAAAATAGAATATTTCTTATTCTAGACTTACATCTTGAAATGCCACTGTGTCCTAAATGTATTTTGTTTAACATTGATAATCTTAATGTTTTAGGAACAACAATTGCGTTATTTTTAAATATGATTTTATCTATTATACATAATTGGGATTGCAATTCAAAATATGGTTGAATCTCAATCTCTACGTCCTTTTTATATTTAGGCCAACCATTTTGAATATATTTTTTTAATTTACACATTACTGCATCTTTCATGGTTTCTTGTTTAATATTTAGTTTGTTGGTCTCTGTAATAGGCATATTGCTAATTAAAAGATTTACCTGAACTTCAATTTCCTCATCAAAAGGATCTATTTCTTTTGAAGCTATATTACATGTTCTGGATAGAGTATCCGCCAAAAATAGGTATTTACCGGGTATATATGTAACTTTTAAATTATAAGGTTGTAATCTTAGTAACATTCTTTGCAGCCTTATTGGAACATCACATAAAGGTTTTTTAAAAATTGGTATCAATGGTTTGTGATCTGTTTCTACTAGTACATTAATACTACCATATACATATTGTTTAAAACGTTCACAACCAAATACAATACTTAACAACTCTTTTTCTATTTGAGAATATCTCGTTTGTACGCTTGTTAGTGCTTTTGAAGCATAAGCCACTACTTTTCCATTTTGTAATAATACTGCACCTAAACCAAATTGAGATGCATCGACTGATAACGTACTCTGTTTATTGGGATCAAAATATGTTAGTACAGGCGCTTCTGTAATATATTTCTTGAGTTTCACATATAAATTCTCCAAAGTTTTATTCCAGACAAAAACATTATCTTTTTTTAATAAATCTCTAAACGGTTTAGTTAATTCTGAATAATTGGGTATGAATTTCGAAACGTAATTTACCATACCTAAAATACGTTCAAGAGCCCTTGCATCTCTTGGTGAAGGCATATCAACAATCGCTTTTATCTTATTTTGATCTATTTCGATACCTTTAGCACTAAATTTATGACCTAAAAATGTTACTTCTTTAGCATTAAAAATACATTTGTCTTTGTTAAATTTAATTCCAGAGTCTTTAGCTCTATCTAACACTAGCTTCACTCTATTATTTAATTCTTCTATAGTATCAGCATGTATTAAAATATCGTCTATATATAAAATTACACCTGGTATTTCATCAAAGGTTTGTAACATAATTTTATAAAAAATTTCACTTGAGCAATTTAGACCAAAAGGCAATCGTTTAAAAATATATCTTCCAAAAGGAGTTTGAAATGCACATAATTTAGCACTTTCTTTTTCTAAAGGTAACATCCAAAAACCTGCACTTGCATCTAACTTAGTAAAATACTTAGCATTTGTAAGCTTTGAAGAGAGTTCTTCAAAAGTTGGAAATTGTATATGAGACCTTTTGATTGCATTGTTCAAATGAAATGGATCTAAGCAAATTCTTAAATCTCCATTTTTCTTTTCTACAATAACAATTTGATTAAGCCATTCTGTTGGTTCATTAATCTCTTTTATAATGTCTAATTTAACTAATCTTTTTAGTTCTGCTTTTAATTTATCATATAATAAAACTGGCATTTTACGAGATGGACTTACAACTGGTATTGTGTTGTCTTTTAATTGTAATTTTACTTCAATTGGTATTTTACCGATTCCTTCGTCAAATAATTGCTTATATTTCTCACACTTAAAAATCTCTACAGTTTCAATTTTTTTTATGAGATCTAATTCAATACAAGATTTTAAACCAAGTATATTAGAACAATTAATATTTGCAACATAAAATATTAATTTATGCACTTCTGTTTTACCCTTTACTTGACAATTAACACTACATGTGCCTAATATAGGAACACAATTTTTTGTAAAAGACGTTACTGATGTGTTTGTCTTTTTTACAAATTTATGGTTAATTTTAAGTTCTTTAAATGATTTAATTGATAAAATATTAATTTGTGCCCCTGTATCTAATTTTAGTAGGCATTCTTTTCCATTAATAACTAATTTCTCATACCATTGTTCTACTTCAGAATTTTGATTACTATTTATATTTACTATATCTATAATAAAGTTTAAACTAGGATCACTTATTGATGCTAGACTATTAAATTTTTGAGTATTGTCTAGAGTACTTACTAATTTGCGATTATATCTACACATATTGGCAAAATGATTCGCTTTTCCGCACTTATTACATTTTTTTCCAAAAGCAAAACATTCACCAAACTTATGTTTGTAACCACATTTACCGCAAGAAGTTTGTATAACACGATTATGTCGTTGAACTTGTACATCTGTTGTTTGCTTCTGTTGAAACGACGATTTAGGCCTATGTTTACTTTTGACCTGTCCTTGTTTGAAGTTACTATCGCTGCTTGACTTTGATAATAAATAATGCTTCTTAGTTTTGTTGATAGAGTCAATATCGGTTGATGACGTACCCGTTTCAGTTTTAATATCTAGATGGCGTGCTCTTCTATGAGCCATTTCCTTTGTTTTACAAATTTCCAAGGCTGATTTTATATCGATATTTTTTGTCTTTAGTAATATTTCTTTTGCTGATGAATCTGTAATTCCACTAATGAAAATATCTGTTACCAGACTGTCCCTTAAATTTCCAAATTCACATGTAGAACTTAAATTTCTAAGTATAGCCATATATTGTTCAAATGATTCATTATGTAACTGTTTCCGGTTGAAAAAAATATGTCTTTCATACGTCACGTTGTTCAACGGAAGAAAGTATTCATCGAATACTGTTATGACATGTTCAAACACTTTTGCACTTTCCTTTGTTAAATTAAAAGAATTAAAAATTTCAACACCCTGATCACCCATTGAATGTAATAATAACGCAATTTTACGTTTATCTTGTACATTTTCAGTTAAAAAAGCGTCACAATATAGATTAAATTTATGTTTAAACTTTGTCCAATTTTCAGTCAAGTTTCCTTCAAATGACATTTGACTAGGAATATTAGAGTGATAATCCATTGTAAAAAATATGTCTTTTGCTTCAGGAATATCTAATTCTTGTTGTTGTAATTTAGCCATATAACACTAACGATTTATAAATTTAGCTTTGCACTTTTTTAGGCTTACGTGTCTATACTAAAACTTACCGACAATCGGCCAGCTGTTCACATGTCTTATATAATAATGCTTTTTAAAGTAGGCATTTTATAATTAATAATCACTTCACTTGTTCACCACTGCCACCATGTTATATTTGTGGTTATTGTTAATAAAATTATACTTTTGTAATTGTTACAATATCTTTATTACATGTACTATATACAGACAAGGCTGTTGCCTACGACCTGCTTCCACCAGTCTTGCCTCCAGACTCTGCAGTGTCGTCAACCTAATCTTATCTCAAATACAATCATAACATCATGTAACACACAGCAGCCAATATATAATCTTCATTTTTCCAAATTTATACTATCCGAATATTTAAACGTTAAACAAATAGGTAATAGCAAAGAAGGTGACATATATAAAGATTATTATCAATATTACCTTTATTGAACCCTACACCATTTGGAAAAAAAAGTAATATCAACATAAAACCTTCATAATAGCTAACGTATTGGTCTGTTCCATGCAGACTTTCAGTTTTCTATAGTTTATTTCGTTTGAATACTTTATTATTTACCATTTATAATCCCTACAGTCACATTATACAAAATAGTCAACGTGTCTATACTTTTGCTAGACCTCTTACGTCAATATAAGTTATTTATATGACTAGAAAACGTAGGTCAGGGATGTCTAGTGATATTATGAATATATGTTGTGCATTCACAGTTATAAAACGTATTTTATGACGGTAAAATGTTTTGTTTCAGGAGTTTGTGTTTATATTCTAGTGACGTTATGAAACTATTCTAAACAGTTCTTAATCACGCCCTTCATATTGGAAATTCTGATGCGTTTATTTAAAATAATTCTATACGTAATAATTTCAATTAAACTCCTTTTTTAATAAAAATTATATTCTAAGTGTAGTTTTTATAGAAACGTTGGAAATGCGTAAAGTTACACTCTGACAAGAAGAGTCTCGGGTTTATTTCATAATATTATTTTAACTATGTAGGTAACTTGTTCAATTGTTGAATTGTCAACAAGGCTGCAGCCTCTAAAAATACATAATTAAACATTATCATTATTTATTGAATTGTTCAAACTGTATGTAGTTTTGGTGTTTAGGTTGTATGTCCCCCAATTTGTTTGTCAAGCAATTTATTTTATTTCCTAGTACAAGATGCAAGAACTATAGACTGATATATATAGTAAATCAACCAAATAACCAAGTTTCGTTCACATAAATCTTGTTAGTAAAGATATTGTTAAAATTAACATTTGCATTACAAACATAAATACGATATTCACTGTTGTGCCGATATTGATCAACAAAAGGAAATAATGAAAAACAAATTTAACTAATTGTGATTAAATTATATACAACCAACCATAATTTGTATTTATTTATTAGACCAATTGAAAACTTATTACATCCTCGAAATGAGTGGTTATTTTATAATGGACGTGAAGTGAATTATAGAACGTGTTGTATTATAGACTAAAATGTTTTAGAGTTTTAAGAGATATAACGATTGTGTACATTATTTAATAATTATTATCTTTCAATAATCTCTAATTATATTGTCATAGGCATGATATCTTGTAAGGCTTAGGCTTTAAAAGATTTCAGTGAGTTTCAATTACACACAGACACATTCCAAATCCGCTAATCCGTTGAGATTTTTCAGCTGGTAATTCAACTGATTATCGCCTCTCGGATTTCGTTAGTCACGTCCGACATACTATTTTGAATTATTATCCAACACCTAAACCTAATTCAAGATTCACAATTCCATATTTGTAAAAGAACTGATCTCTTTATTTAATAAAGTAAATGATCTAAGTTTAATAAACAATCATGTAGATGAAATTCAACAACGAGAGGATCTCGTGCTACAGTTTAAACGCGTATGTAATAAGCAGTTATTAAACAAGATAAATTACATACCTCGAATCTCTTGGCATATCCAAAATTGTCGCCAAGTTTTTCGTCTGATTTAGGAGTAAATGGATCTCTTTCTGTAGTAGGTTATTATTATTACTGTATTCTTTAACTTTGTCTGGATAATTCGTGTCAGCAATTTCGTCAAGCTTCAGATCGTTTTTATTTGAAAGAAACGTTTTTTTCTCATGTGCTGCCTTGGTTTGAACAGAAGCAATAGATACAGAAGATAATGTTTATTTTAACTTGATAAAGTATGCCCAACAGTCTACCTGGGCATGTCAAACTCTCTACTTACTTCTCTTATAGATCTGTTATATAGTTAACTTGTATAACTGCCGGTAAAAATGTGTCCTCTGACACTTTTCCTAAGCCCATCCATTTTTTCACAATTTCTTCTTATCCCATCAAAAGATATTGAGTAAAACTAAATACTAAAATAATCCTTGTAGTATGAGCTTTAAACTTAGTACTTACCTAAGCCTAGTAAGTTTTGTCAAAACTTGAGGAACAAAAGCACGTAAAATTATAGCACATTCATTAAACTTGTGTGTGAAATAACTTGTCCGGGCCAACTTGTCCCTATGACAGTGTCCCGTTAAACGCAAATAATTGTAATTTCAAATCAAAATAGTTGTATTTATTATTGAATGTTCCCGTTTCGATTTGTTAAAAAGATTAAAATTTCACAAAGGAATTTTTAATTAGTGGAATTAAAAGACGATTTCATTGATATTTTATTTTTTCAATTTGTTCTATAATAAGTTTAGTTTTATTTCTATGGCTAAGCATTTAAAAAATAAAAGAAGTTTTGATAAAATATAATACTTAAGCGATTCCATAGCGAAAAAAATACATATATAAAATATATACCGTACAAAAAGATATTTTCCGTTTATTACTTAGTGTATCCATTGTTGTTTCTCAACAACTTCATGCATACATTTCTTTATCACCCTGTATAGATTTGTTTTCTTCTTCCATTTGTAAATTTATAGTAGTGTACATGCCCTAATACTTATTTAATAGTACTTATTTATTTTGCGTTTTCTATGTTACCACTGTATGTTGTTTTATCGTAAGATTCTATGTAGAATGTTTTACATCTTAATTGTGTTCACATATTTATAGTTTACTTATCTGAATAGAAACATATAGTATTAATTAACTTTTTTAGAAGACAGATATTTCTTCATACGACATGCCATTGACACTGAAATTATTCCCAATGGATCTTCAACATTCAAATTTACAACTTTATATGCTAGGGACATATATTTTTACGGGTCACAATAAAAGTGAGTAACCGTATTCCATATTGAAGAAAACCAATAAATATTCAGGAAGAACCTTTCACTGGAACGTGTTACTCTTTTCCATTAGTTTCAATTGTTTTCAATGTGTTTCTACAAGTTCCAATATTTGGATTCTATTGAGCTTTTCAGGCAATGAAACATATATACATTAGGCCTACAAAAAATACGTAATAAAAAAAAGTATAAATACGAGTATATGATATAGTCAGAAAATATTTTGTAAATTACTAACTTTCCTTCCCCAATAAAACAAAGTGTACATTATCCGTCACCAATAGTTAACTATATTTCAAACAATTGGTGACTCTTCCCTTAATAAATGTGAGTGTAAATGTCTATTTCCATAAAATGTTAATTTTAATTACAGCAATAAATCCATAACCAAATATATAGTAGCAATTATAATATATTCAGAAGTTTCTCATGAAATGACCACTACAAATGTATTTATTTTCAATATATTATTTTATTTCTCTAATAAATAAAACAAATTATTTTCTGAATAAGGACAACATAAATGTCTATAACTCTTCGTTCTAAACGAAAAGAGAAATTAAACAGAAACCCTAATAAACCAACAAATGCAACAATTTCGGTCTAATTAAAGATGTTAAAGTATATTAATAATATTATAAAGAACCCCTAATTTATAACATACAAAGATAATATAGAAAAACTCATTTTCCTCGTCTTCTGCAAATTTGCAAAGAACACATTTTTTAATACATGTTATCACACAAAGAAATTTATATTTTAATCGGTATATACCACTTTATTGTGAACACGAAAATTGGCCGTACACTAGTTTCCAAATAAATATTAAATTTTGAGAAATTTCCTTGAGGTTTAAATATATATTTTTTAGAAAAATATATTCCTTCGTTCATGAATTTCAAATCCAAGACTCAATTTTGGATTGTAAATATAAGATAATTAGTTAAATACTTTATCAATATTTATTTTATGTGTCAACGAATAAGTTAATGTTACTGTGAAATTGAATTTTATAATAAAAAACACGTTCAAAATAATACAAATTCTAAACTCTTTGATCTGTTAATTTATTACAAACCCATGGTATGCCAATTTTGTTTCAATACGTATTATATAATTGAAAATTTTAAATAAATTTAAATTAATCAATACAACGTGCTCGATTCGTGTTTAAATCACTAAATGAAATTCCTAGTCACTTATTCAAAGTGACTTATTTATTTGATTGCTTTTAGATAATTTTAATTGGTAAAAGTTACTGAAGTGTTTTGATACAAATTAATTTTGTAATTAAAATACCTGCTCGCTACTGTTAGAATCATTCAATATTGAATATCTTTTGTTTTTAAATAAAGTACGTATGTGTTTACTGTTTTAATATAATGTACTAATAAACATAAATTAATTAGAATTGTTTTTGAACTTTGATGGGATATTGAAATAGAGAGAGAAATTGATGGGTGTCGGGTTTGCCAAATTTTTTTCCCCCCAATCTGATCGTTATGTGAAATCCCGTTTTGGTCTTCGACCATTTTCGCATTTTGTGCTGGCGTTATAAGATTGAGCCCAATTATTGTTCACATCTATAAGTTTAATCTAAAAAGTATTGTTTATGAGTACATAAACAAATATACATTGTTGAAAATGCTATTCTGGTACACTTTATATTGATAAAAAGCATGTGTAAAATAGTGTTTTTATAAATTTCACCAACAATAACTGAATTCACAAATGTGAAATTATGTTCTTCAAAATATCAATTTTTTTATCATGATTTTAATAAAGTAGTTTGTAAAACACTTCCTCTTGTTCCATTATATTGGCTTCCATCTGTTCCCCAGGTGTACATATACAATTTACTTCTCAAAATAGTCCCCTATTTAATTCCTAATAATGTCAGTGATCCTTGGTTCTTTAGTATTGAATTGACAATAGGTTGAAAATACACCCCTCGTCGTAAAGCAATGCTGTTATCGCTTAGAAGTAAGTTAGTCCATATTATGCTTAAATGGAGTTCTACTTCTTTATTATCATATACTATAAGGCAGATAAATACTCTGCAGTTAGATCACCTAGCGTCCTTTATTTCATACATCCTAAAACGATCTTACCTGTGGGATTCGCGAACTTAATTTTGTTCGAGATTTTCACTATCTAAAAATACTTTTATGACAGTTTCACAGCCCAAAAATGTCTATCGAATGATCACATAGCCAAATCACTCCATTACTAATTGGAAAACCGCACCCAAAGTTATTTTGAATATCTTTAATGAAAATGAACAGTACAACACTAGACTACTTAAAGAAGATGAGTAACCTAGAAATTATTTTTAAATGTGTACGGAGTAGCATATGACAACTTTTTGTTTTAAGGAATTTAAAATATATTTTCTTTTAACCCTGAAATATTGAACATGTAAAACAATACAGTCGGAGGTATTTATTTTTTTATTTTTTGCTCCATACATACTTTTCCTTTGAGTTAATAGAAGGGTTTCTTATAATAAAAAAAAATGAAAGTATAGAGTGTCTATGAATAACATAGGTCTAAAAGCTGCAAAACATTATAACTTTTATTATATCATTGAAATATTTTGTTTAAATACACTAAGCTGACATTTACCCTTCTATTTAACAGGTCTTGTATAACATTTCATACCAATTTGTAGACATACCATTTTATTAGAAATGTTTTAGAGTTGAAAATAGTTTTTCTGTAAAAAAAAAAATAATAAAATAAAATACATGCTCTTTATATTAATTTTTTAAGTCTTATATCGCAGTTAATAGTTCATACAGCGTTGAAACAATAAATAATGTTTAGCTTGCAAACTGTTTTTAGAGAAACTATGTTTTCGTTCTTTTTTCATGGACTTTTCTGTTATTTTGAATCCCATTAAATACCATAATTGGCGGTAATCCCCCTGAGTTTCAGCTATGGTGATATTCCAAGATAGTGCCTATCATTGTGCTTATGCGGGAACACTTACATTTTTCTCAAACTTTTATTTATTTATTCAGTCAGTCACATCATGACGTATCTTCTTTAACATTTGCTATTTTAATTGCAAACTTACCACAGCGGTCGTCGTTATTTATCAATATACCTAAAATATTAAGGAGCTTCATTTGTCCAAACGTTCCTCTAGTGGTGGTCTTTTTTATGTTTACCTATCACAGTCGACGAAGGTCAAAATATAATCATCATTCTGATCATCTTTCTTTTTCCATTGCATGTGCCTAGAATAAACAATTCCACAAAACAAACTGTGTTTTATAAAATAAATATTCTATTTTAAACTAAAGATTTTAATTGACACAAATAAAGTATCTCAAAAATCATACAGTCCAGCTTTAATTCAATTTCTCAATTGTCTAACACCACCCCTCCCTTTGAACTGTAGCCTCTACTACTTAAACATATATCCTATTTTGGTTTCTTTGGAGTAAAAAGGGTTACATCTTTGTGTTTAAATTAGTGTTTACCAATAATGTTGATTAAATTATTTTGTTATTTATGTAACGAATTATGGATTTAATATATTATGATAACTGTTAATTTTATAGGAATAGAACTGATATTTAATATCAACTATTTAAATTTTCAATGCTCTTATAATAATTTGATACTCTGCTTTGTCATTGATGATAACAGTTCTTTCATAACTTTGATAAAAAGTTTTCAATGTTCGTTTAAAAGTTTTTAAAGGTTTTAAGTTGTCAGAATAATATTGTATATTATGAATGTATATGAAAATATCTTTCGTTATAGTAGATAAAACGTGTTCAAATTTAGGATTATCAATAATAAGCTTAACATTTACGTTATAAAAGTTAATAATAATTTCTTATAATTATCAGTCTATTGAATATTTAAAAAGTTACTTGTGTAATGCCCTTCATATCTTCTTTACAGATTTAATTTTAAGAGATTCAAACTCTACAGTAATAGCCGGTCCATCAGGTGGTCTGAAAACAGTCTCACCTGATTGCACCGTGAGCTTAGCCCGACTGATAAGATCGAGTCAGTGTAGATATTACGCCTAAAATTTTAAGTCGTCTTCAATGCACGTGACCATTTTTTCTTTCTTTTCATGTCGTAAAACGTTGTTAAAACGTCATTGAAAAATGAGTCAAAATTTCACAAAAAACTTTTCTAAATTGAATACGTGAACATGTTTGGTTCAACGAAGTGCCTAGTCATCACCATCAATAACATCTGACCATCAAAAATTTCCATTCCATCAAACCAGGTAACTAAAAATTTCAGTTTAAAGCATATTAAGTTGACCGTATAAAGAAAATGTGTATTTCTATTTCATAAATGTAAAATTTTGAAATCTTTTACAATCATAATTAAACCTTAAGTTGTCTGTAAATTCTTTTAAAACATAAATTTATATAATCTTTTGAAAGAATAAAACAAAGCTTCATTTTAGTAATTATAAAACCAAAGCATCAATTAATGAATCATTAAATTTAATTACAACTAATATTGAATTGCTTGTAAATTGTACCAGCTTAAATTCAAACAATCTTAAAAAAAAAAAAAAAAAAAAGGAAAAGCTTCTTTTTCTATCTTTAATAACGTAGAAAAAAAATATATATATATATATATATAGCATTTTGTCTTTAAAGAAATTGCCTTTTTTAATATATATATAACTTATTTACAGAAAAATTTGTTGCTCATAAACCTGCAACAGAAATGTTTAAACCTGTCTAAAAGTGTCTGTGCTCTTTTTAATTGGTATATGTATTTCTGAAGCAAAAGCTGGTTCGAGCATGCTGTAACAATAAACTAGGTTCCAGCAGCAAATTTCAAGTTCATGCAAAAAACTGAGGACTTCCATTAAGTTATGTAAAAACACAAAAAATAATGAACAATTTAAGCTGTGAATCAAACCTAGTGAAAAAAATAAACTTGAGCTGTTTTGTGGAATAATGATGTTTTGTTGAATGTTTGATGAACTAGACATATTATTATTTTTTTAAATATGTACATGATGCAAAAAATAAAATAAAAACGGATTGGATACGCATGCACTTTTCGACTTTACGACCCCAAAGGGGTTAATTTTCAAAATTTAAGATTATTGACGTCAATATACCTAATTTAAATATATAATCAAAAATAAATAAATATTTACCTTTGTTAAAAAAATAAAAAATAATTAAAACAAAATTTCCTTCTACAGTTGGCCAACTTACATTTCCAGATGTAATTAATTAAGTCTTAAATATTTTTTTGGAATTAATTAATAAATTAAATGTTGTTAACCTTAATATATAATTTTAAAACTAAATTTTGTAACATTTCATACTTTGATGAATTGTCTTTTTCTTTTTAATTTACTTAGTAATTATTTGTATGGGGGGGTCTGTTTTAAAAATTATCTAAATTTTCTTTTTGGGGCGCATAAATAATATAAATTTTCTATATATATATATATATATATATATATATATATATATATATATATATATATATATATATAGTGTCAATTGTTATCTTGTAAATTGTTCTATTTATCTATTCAATAAGTAAGAACTACTAATCCATGTTACATGTCTTTTTATGTAAATGGTTAACTTGATTTTGTCAAAGGTTAAATAAATTGCAGGTAAATTGAAATTCTACATTTTCTCATTCAAGCATGTTATCATACCTGGTTCCAGAATTAAACTTTTAAGGATCTCATCCTTGAAATTCTTAAATATGGTAACACTTGAACCCGGTAATTACTTCAAAAATTTATTCAAACTAAAATAACTTATTTAAGTTTGTGGTACGCTTAGAATATTTTTAATCATCTAAAGAAATTTTAGTCGACTTTGTGTTATTAAATATTGGAAGTAGCCTATTATCTCTGTCATTTCACGTCTGTTGCATAACCTAATTAAATTCTTTCGTCTTTGTAATATCAATAACTAGAACACACTTTTAAAGTTGCTAATAGCGATGTGCAATAAACACTTATTAAGAAAATATTACTGTTTTTCCTTCTTTAGGTATACAGTACAAGGGTCTCCGAAAAATAATGCCGGGATTTCGAACAGCCGTTGCTTGGGGACTATTCAAGATACACTATAAACGATACACAACACTTAGCGAGAAGTCGAATAACGCTTCGATGTCTTCAAAGCTACAAATGGAGCTCACATCGAAACATATTAAGGGATGAAAAAAAAACTTTGTTCTTTTCTCTTCTATTTGACGTTTAGTTATCTAGTCCCCAAGCAACGGCCGTTCGAAATCCCGGAACTCTTTTTTGGAGAACTTGTATTTGACGGACCTTTATACGTTGACAACGTAAAAAATAGTGGAGATGAAGAATATTCATTCACAGTCATATTATTAAACCAATTTTAAGCGAAATAATAATTTGATCTAAAATTTCAAAACCAATAATGTAACATCAGTAAAGTTCAATATTATAATCACCATTCTAATTCTTAGTATGTTGGTGGAATTCCAATAATAGTTTGCTTCAGTTAAATTTTGAATGTATAGTAATACTGAGATCACCTTATAATATAATACCAATTAGGCTGTTGTGAATTGCGGATATTAGAATGCATCACAAATTTTAGTAAAGTACCATGAATTATTGAAAAGTCAACATAGTTATGAGATTTAATAAAAGGGATTTCCTAAAAATGGAAACTAAATATTTAGGTTGAGTGTTCGATTTAAAGAAAGTGGGACAAGTTAATCGGTTGTAGTCGGAGTTTCTTTAAATATTTTTTAACCCGTTCTTCAGGCGCACAAACATTGACACATATTTGGTTTTGAATGTGTTTATCGCAAGAGTAATTACGAAAAAAAATATTTTACATCTTATAAAGCATCACAAAAGGCCTAGATCCAAGTGAAACCCAGGTTACTAAATCGGTACAATCACCAAATTAAAATATTTTACCGTCGAACCGTGCTTCATATATATATATATATATATATATATATATATATATATATATATATATATATATATATATATATATATATATATATATATATATATGAACCGTGCTTCATATATATATATATATATATATATATATATATTTATATATATTTTAATAATATATAACCTAACCTAACCTACCATATTGAATACTAACAGCCTTGACCTTTTCAAAAAGGTCTTCGTACTCCACGTAATAACTACACAACTCCTAAAATCGGGGTCTATGAGTGACTATTTCTACAAAAGACGCATGGCCAATGTGCATGTCTCTCCCAAACTATAATACATATCATTACTCTCTTCTCATCATGGATACTAAAGGAAGGAAAGTTTCTGGTGGTATTTAATGCATTTTCACTAATGGGTGAAGTCAATGTGGGTACATCAACTTTGAATTCACACAACAGTATTCTTCAATAACCTCCATAAACTGCATAACGAGATCTCGGATATAGTACTCTGTAATCGTCGATATTGGATAACAGTTATACACGACATATGTGAAGGTAGGTTTACATTTACAAACCTAAACAGTTATTTTAACTTATATTTTAAAGTAAGACTCCAGTCCAAAGGTACAAGTGAACTACGGTAACGTACAGAATACATTTTCAATATATTTAGCCAAATGAGTGATCTAGCAGCTAATCTAAATTAAAGGTTCAGTCCAACTGTGTCTCTATGCTCCTCCTCTTAAAGACAAAATTTAAAGAGACAGTTAATTGCTTGGAAGTGACTGATAAAATTGCGGTCTTGGAGCAGAAGGATTTAATTCAACTTTTAAATCAAGGGGATTTTTAAATTATATATACCTCAAGAGCACAGAAGCACACAAGTAGTCTTTCGAATCTTATAATAATCAGTAAACTTTTTTGAACTTACCGTCCAATAGTCTTATTTAAACTTCCAACGACGGCCGTTTCGGCTATTCAGCCATTTTCAAGTTAAGGACTATTGTCCTTCGTCATTATAAAATTTAAAACACATATTACACTAGTTCACAAATATCAACGAATACACGCTCGCGCATTTTTATTGCGTGTGGTCTGTTCACTGTCCATGGCTATACTGAGTAATGTACTAGAACTTCGAACACTAGAATATAACAGATTAAAAAAGCATAAATGCCGCCCTGTATATAAACAGTAAATGAAAATTAAACATAAAGCAATCAGCGAATGATCATGTGGATTTGTGTGTTACTGATACATCAATAGATTTATTGGATTTATAGCAATATTTAAATTATTTGTGGTTCTCAATGAGTTACATAATTTCCTCTGAAATTTCAATTGATATATTATAATTAAATATTATTATGTTTCGTTGTGGTATTTATATTAAAACGTTGTATTATTAGGTAGTTATTTTACTTTTAATATTTGTCGTAAAGTTCAAATATTTCTATACAATGTTTTGTTTAATTTTCAACATTTTTTACTATTAATAAATCATATATAGATACTGACATTAGGCTAGCAGTATTAATAATTATGCAGTATAGTACAATATACAGAGTGTAAAATAAGTCGTCAAATATCTGTACACAATAAATGGATTGCTATATCAAAGTATATCCTTTTCCATACATATTACAACACTTTTCTGATGTTTAAGGGGCTGCTAAAATTTGTAAGAGAGTATAGGAAGCAACTTTAATTTTGTAAATAGCAACTTTTATATTGTAAAGTACATATCAATGACATAATCTATAGAATAGAAATATAATTTCACCTCCAAATGTTTTCTAGTAGATCCCTGGCAAAGGTTAAATGAAACAAAATACTTATGACTAACATACGTATCTTTTACCAGTTTCAATGTAACAAGTGCTCCAATTAGTGACGTTCAGTAGTTTGGGAGTGTTCTAGCCGTTTGCAAAACCTGAAACGGCATTCGCAAAAGATTCTCTTGGAATGGATTGAGCCTTTAGTCAAATTCTACCCTGTTGGTCTTTGACTTCAGTTAGCTCAATTTCATGAACAACTTTTTCATGTGACCTCAAAGTAATTGTCTAGTAGATTAAGGTCCGTACATCTTGCTTGCCATTTCACAGCGCCTCTTCTGCCTATCCATCTTTTCTGAAAAACATTGTGCAATTATGTCTTTCATCACTGCCATGGTGTATTGGTGTGCCATCTTGTAGCAAAAAAAAAGAAGTTTTCCGTCTCTTGTCAAAAAATATTTTGGAGAGCAGGCACAATCTGGTTAGAAATCATCTCTAAGTACTTTTCAGAGTTCAAGTTTCCATCAATTATAAACGGTCCAACCAACTGGACATTTCCGTTCAAAAGTGAAAGTGGGGCAGGAATAGTTAGCAACCAAAAATGTTTAACTCCCTAAACTACAAAAAAATGAGTTTTAATCCATTAAATAATATTGATATGTATCACGATTTTTTTTTGCACTCAGGTCACAATGACTGGCCTATATATACGATAAAACCTAGTACATCTATCGCCTACAATTGAATTGAATGTTATTTCGAGATATCACAACGCTAACTAAATACTAACAGACATACATGGCATACATGGCTTCGCCCGACTGTGTTATCATTATAACTTATAGTTGTTGATCATCAACATATTGACCCCAACCCAAGTGTTGCTTACGAAGTCTGAAAACGATTTTAATTTGTAGATTACTGGTTTTGGACTATAATGGAAAAAAAAGTTTTTGTTTGTATAAATAATGAACATTTTGGGTTTGTGCTGATAAGGAATGGATGGTTTGTAAGTGAAATAGAATGGATAACGACAAAGTTATTTGAAAATACACAAGTCTTTAATACGAATTTCATTTAAAGTTTTACCAATACAATACTGAAACACACCAGTATGATATTGAGCTTAGTTTTTTATTATCTTTTTTTTTTTATTTGCGACACGAATTTCTTTTCTGTCAGGTTCAAACTTACTATTTTATATACAGTGTTAATGGAAAATAAACAATGTGAAGTATTAAGCTGCGAGATTTTTAATTGAAAGTAAACAATACCTGTGTCTATATTGGCAAAAATGTTTGATTGTCTGTAAAACAATTTTAACAACGTCGCAAGTGAATTATTTTTATTTGTCAAAAATATTATATTTTATGACTTAATTTAAGCTTTATTCTCAATTTTAATATTGATTTAACATCTATTTTTCATATTCAATAATGTCAAAACCTATTAAAAAGTATTATATTGTACCGTTCGGCATATTTTTTGCTTTGTTTTTAAATAAAACGCATAAAATTTAAAAATCATGTTCTTTAATCTACTGATCTAAAACTATGTCCTTGTAAAATAAAAAAACTAAATCAGTCACATTAAAGTAACAATATATTTGCATATCACTCGTAAAAATGCATTCAATTAAACATATTGTAATATATCTATGTAGCAGATAGTATTAAGGGGCAGAGTTCAGCACCATGTGGAGTTATGTAAATTAAAGATACACCAAAAAGATGAAAGGTCACGTGACATCATGGCCTGATCGTGTTAAGGCAACTGCTAAACACACTGAATTTATTGTGGAATCGTAATCGTACTAGTGCAGTAGTTTATTTCAATCGTTTCTGAAGAGCGTTAAATTATGGTCCTTTGAAATACTTAATCTTTGATTTGTTTTAAAATGAGAAGCATGAAAACGAATAAGAAATACATCGTGCTAATATTAAATCAAAACAGTTATAAATGAGATCATGTACTGATGCATATTTTTGAAATTAATAGGTAATGATTTACATTGATTACAGAAACACAAAATTTATTTTTATAGTTGATATAATATTTCTGCAATGTTTTATGAGGAAGAAATAGTTAGTATGATAAATTTCGACTAATATTTGAAGATCAATTCAAATATGTTACATAACTTGCAACATGTTTTGACCTTACTTAAAACATTTGAAAAAATTTGGAGGGTGGTTTTGTCATCCATTTTTAACATGCTCTAAAAGTAAAGTCATGCTCTAAAAAGAGCAAACTACTATCAATTTAATAGCTTTATCAATCGTACATGTATGAAGATATAGAACAATGGAAAATTACAAATCTCTCTGTATTATTTTTTATATTGTCTAGTTCTTTCGTACATATTTCTTCTGTAATATTTTAATACTGTATTCAATTTTATACTAACTGCCTTTATACTAACTGGTAATAGTATTATATAACTTTTTCAAAATCAATCCTTGGTTTTGATATTTATGAAATAAAGTGTGGAATTGATATTTCACTTTAGAACATTTTTGATATATTTATTATAGTTTTATAAATACTCTTCGAAATTCGACATTAAAAGGAAATGTGAAGTTTATTACAGTTTTTAAAATATAATAAAATTTACGTTTAAATATTCGTAGTTCCGTTAAATATACATCCTATATATTTTATCAGATAATACTTTATAGATTTCATTTTCTCCTAAAATAAGCCAACTTCGTTCAAATAAATATTGGATTCACGGCACAGTTTTCTTTCGTCTTTTGATATGTACTGCTAATATTACCCAAATTGCCTCAAAATAGCTAGTTGCTGTCAATACGATACGGAGAGAGGCCAAGGCCCTAACACATGACAAAATAAGATGCCAAGAATTCGTAAAAGACCTTTGTTCCTCCTGAGAATTGTTTCATTAAAAAAATAAATAAATAAATAAATAAAAAATGCTTAAACCAATAAATTACGGTATTATGTAAGTTATGTTTGTTTTGCAATGTTAATAATGTTCTTTACAATTTTGTCTATAATAATATGTCGAAAGATACCTAATAGATATAAATGATGTGATAAAATATTTACAAAAACATCAAGTGAGATATTGGAAGCTAATATCTATCGGTTTAACTTGTATTTTATTTTATGTTTGCACGTTTAATTCGAATGAAGTAGGGAGGTTAAGTACTCTTAGTTATATTAGGGATCTGCGGAACCTAGCCAGAATTTTTAAAGAAAACGCCCCATACTAATTCCTTGTGTAATATGCTTACACTCAAAAACGTATTTGTTCACCATATATTTTATTTGAACTTATCGGACCTAATTTATTTTTACTGGGTATCATATTCCTAGTATAATATTAATTTTACATTTTTCATGTTTTTATTTAATAAACGACAAAAAGAGAAAACTTACCTTCACAAACGTTGAAAACATGGCGTTAAAATGAATTGTATCTTCACTAAATTATTCTTGACGCTTTGATATATTTTAACGTCATATAAAATAGTAAACTCTCTTATGTTTTTTAAATACTTTATTCATTATTTATTTTATATGTGTACATATAAATTATAAAAGAAGATATCAAAAAATAAAATCAGTCGCAGTATGATAAACCCTAGCATGTCAAACGGTTATTGATATTTAAATATCTTATTAGAATTGTTTTAATTTTATACTGCTACAGTTTTATATCTTTAAAAAAATATTTTGTAAAGGTTGCAAAAAGGATATTTTATTATAAAACTTTTTTTTTCAAACATGTTCATTTAATTTAGCTACGGTGGAATATTAAACAAGTTCAAATCCTTTCTGAAGTTATGTACATTCTTCTTGCGTAGATACTCTTATAGTTAATTTGGTTTAATTTTTACTATATTTAAAACAACATTACAATTCATCACTCGTAATTAATACAGTTAACATATTATTAATAATTAAATCTGTATCCAAAGAAACAGGATTCCTTATTATTTGATATTTTATACTTATTAGCAATTAAATTTTATTTCCAGAACACTGCATTTTGTAGGCTCAGAAAATGTGCAAAATAAGAAAGCTCTGATCACTGCACATTAATTGGATAAAATCTATTAACTTAGATGAATGAAATGAAGTTAATTTACAATTTTCTTTTTAAATTTATACAAAACTACTAGTTTTTCGATAAGGTTCACGATTTTATGAAATGTTATATTCCTGAAGGAAATTTAGAATTTTATCACACTCAAAATTTTGTCATCCAATTAGTAAAAACATTATGTTACATAATTAGTCATCCGTTAGTATGTGCTTTAGTTTAGGTTGAGTGTTAGCAATGACAAAAATGAAATATTTTACTTTAAGAGATTGTACAAAAGTTATGTTTTTAGTTTTTCATAGCGGTTCTAATTTAGTAAGAATTTATATTCTATGTCTTTCTAATATATATGTATATTTTAATGTTAATTAGTAAAATTTTCGTTGAATGTAAAAACATAACCAAAACTAGTGTTTAGATTACTTTACAATTTAAAGTTGTATGCAGTTAATTAAATTTGAATAGAAATGAATCAAATACAAATGTCCTTTTTGAAATAACTGCCAATTAGTTAAATCGTAAAATTATTGATATCTAATTACACAATTGATTTTAGAAATACCTGGTTACCAGGTGAGTCAAACGTCATTTCTCAGTGTTTCACGCTGAAGAAATAAAACTAAAAGTGTGAAACAATTGGAGAAGACTGTAGTATTCAAAAAAGCACAATAGCAAACTGCAAAGTCATTTATGAGACGAGAGATTATCCCCCCCCCCTCCATGGCTCAACAAATTTTAATGTATAGTCTATTGCTATATTTTATATTGAATATAGGCGGGAGAGGTTTTCAAAATTGTTACAGTAGAAAAAAACATTCCTTTACATTCTTGTAATATGACGTTATGATGTTGTCAAGCTAAAAATCAATTATACCAAAGCCAGCATATATTTATTTATTACAACCCCCACATTTTGTGGTGTTGCTTATTTTCTCATCCATGGCGAGATCTGTGAATGATGTAACAAGAGGAGTGAAGGGGAGAGGGTAGCTGGGATCTTTTTTTTTTTCGTATATTTATGACATAGTTTATATTGTGTGAAGCTTTTTGTTTTACTGGTGTATGTGTTTTTAATAATATCTATTGGATGTGCGTGGGACGCTTGTTATTCGTTTTTATTATGACGAATTTTAAATCAAAAATACAAAATTGAAACATTAGTTGATATATGATTAGGAAAAAGGTTTAGTGAACCGTTAAAAAAAAAGATAAGACAATATTAACTTAAAATAAAATAAGTTATCACAATATAATAACAATATGAATTAGTTGAATAATGTAGTTTTAATTGCATGCATGTTTTTGTAATATTATGAAAAATATATTGTATAAAAAGAGTTCAAAAATAGAAAGTATATTAATGATTTGTTATTTTTAATTTGTTTTCAAAGCGGCAACTAAGCCTATTATATTACATTTATTATAATAAGATAATTATATAACCTAAAATTTCATCTCTTATGAATAATACAACTTTTGATAGATATAAAATAAACATTTCCTTCTAATAAAGGCGTCTATAACGGCAAAAAGTGTAAATTCATAATTTGTATTAAAAATAATCACCTATTTATGAATACAAATTTTTACTCCCCGTTTTATTATGGAGAATACGTGAACATGTAAAAAGAAGGGGGTTCTTCTGTGCCTTCATTTTTTATCACCATCATAAGATTTAGTTATCGGTAAGAAGATGATTTATGTTTCATTATTTTTCAAAATTCGTTTGTTTTAGACAAAATAATTGTTAATATATGATGGAAAATATACAATTGGTATATCAAATTAAACAATAGTAGTTGTATCTATGTCACTTTTAAAAATTATATTACGATAAAAATAAACAGTTATAAATAAATACACATTTATAAAATAAAAAAATAATAGTCAAAATATCTATACAACCTCAAAAGAGGTTTCATTTATTTGGTTTAAAGTATATTTGTCATCTATAATAATTTTATGATAATTTAATTTTTATTGAAAAATAGTTTTGTTGATGGTTTTTAAAAGTATAGTTTACAATCTGAATAACGTTCTTATGTTAAAATAATGTACTTTTATTGTTTTTTTCTTTATAGAAAAGAGTCCCAAAATAAATTTAAAATGATAATAATTTTTCTGTCCACAACTAATTGAAAAACACAATATCCACAACTCTCCTATGCCAGTTCTTTTTTCAATTTTCCACGTCATAAAGCATCTATGCAACATATTATAGGAGGGACATTTAACATTTACGGTGTACAATAATTTCTCAGTTCGAAGTCTTTAATAGCTATTGTGTGATTATTTCTTTATTACTTCAGAAATTATAATTATTCTTTTAACAATATATTCATTTTACATGTATTATCTGGCAATGAAATAATGTGTATGTCGTGACGTAAATAAACATATGTTTTTGTTTTGTTTATAATGTTAATTGACAAGTGGTAATCAAAAAAAGACGTTTTTTCATAACGATAAAACTTAAATGCCAATGAAAATAAATCCATATGTTACAAAATCCTACGGAATAATTACAATATACAACAGATTTGTTATTTCAAATATTGATTTTATGCATATTTCTTTAAACAAAATGTAGTGTTTTTGTTTACTTTATTCGTTAAGTAATTCCACTCGAGGTAGGAAACAAATCAACTGGTACTCTGAGGAGTAATAACGTATTTAAATTTTTTCATAAAAAATATCTTCTATTTAAGTTGTGGTCATAGGGTGGTAATAAAGAAATATATTGTTGATTCTATAAATATAGCTCTATTTTTTAAATTCAACATATATGTACTTTAAACCAAAAGAAATATAAATTTGGATATGTATTAACAAGCGGTAATAATTTCTTTTTTGTATTTCCTGTTTTTAGTATTATGTAGTTCGCATTGCAGGAGATGCGATAAATGTTCAATGTCACCGAGTGGAGTTAAGTTGGCAAAGATTTAACTATAATGAGGTAATAAATAAATCTTACTCCTTATAATACGCCCCACACTACTCTCTTAATACAAACTTCATCTCATACGTTCCTACTTATTAAGCGAAGCCTTCCAAATTTATATAGATACATGTTTGTCATCTTCTAGAAGATTCACAATTAGAATCCCACAAGGATAAGTTCTTGGTCACATCCTTAACCTCCTGTTCACATACAAACTTTACAAATATGTAATATACTGTTTAAGATATTCAAATATTAACTTATTCATACACATACCTCAAGATCAGCTTCATTGCTTACGGGCGACAAACATGGAAATGTTATCACCATTACTAAATTTTGAAGTCATTGCTTTTACAATAAAACGTATATTGATATGAAAGTCAAATAACAACATGCTCATTTATTTTCAAACGGTACTTAATTTCTCAAAAATATAGTTATAAGAAACATTATCATTTTATTAGTACAAAACACGTTACTAACTTTTTTTTGCAAATCAAGTTTATCTCATTTTACTCGCATATAAAAACTTTCAACTACATAAAATGTTCACATAATATTTTACACATTTTAGATTGTTAAATTAGATATCCCACTTGAGCTACTTCAACTCTTCAATCTTTCCACAATTTATTACATTTATAAAGTAATTACATCTTCATATATATATTTCACAAATTGTTCAAACATTTGTATTTCTTAAATATATATATATATATATATATATATATATATATATATATATATATATATATATATATATATATATATAGCTCAGGCTAGGTTGGATTACAATTTATTTGTTAGAGAGTTGAATACAGTATAAATCTACACCCAATGACAGTAATTCAGAAGCGTTATGACCGTAAACCAAAAATAAATACATACCATTTAAACTAGATAGAATAAAACTCGAACACAAGTTCTCACAAAAATTACGTTTACTTAATAAAACGCGTTTCACCTACAATGTCGCCAACCTCAGTGATACATGAGCTACAATAACTAAACTATTAGTTTACGCCTTTGATTAGGTAAACGTAATTTTTGTGAGAACTTGTGTTCGAGTTTTATTTTATTGAATATTATATCCCAAGTGAAGCTCAACATTTATTCCCTTCTACAGATAAATTTTTGTTAAATAACCCTCCCCTAAGACACTCTACCTCTACTAAACTTTTGTACATTAGATCCTAATTATATCTATTTGCAGAAACTTTTATTCTCAATCGAAATTTAATTCCTACAGATTATTAATTCCATCTAGAAGTAAGATTCAAACGCCTAGACCTAAACTTACATGTTTTATAAAATATTACACTTACACAATCGCAGAATTATTTAATGAAATGCAATATGTTTTGATAGAATGCAATTTAATTCTTCACAATTTATATTTAAAAAAAAAAAAGAAAAGAACTTAACGTTATTAAGGACTAGCCGAAGTAGACACTTTACGTACCTAATTTAATCACATTCCCCGTTTATAAGTATGTTTATGTAGGTGTGCGGTTGCATGTGTGTATGTGTCTATTTGTTATGTATGTTTGTATGTATATGTGTGTTTAGGCATACTTTACTTGTGTAATAGTGTAGTACTTGTGTTTACTATAATATTTCATGTCTTATGTTTCGCCACTAATATCATGTAAACGGCTTTTATAGTCATGCCTTTACATTATAGAAAGCCTCAATTTCATAAATATTATCTATTGTTCTTATTTTTTTATAAAGAGGGGTTTATTTCGTTTTTAAAAATAATGAAATTCAATATTTAAATTTTATCTGCCACGCAAACCTCTACATCTAAAAACTAAACTTTTTTTTTCTAATTAAATTTGAACTCTGGTATTTAGGTATTTGTAACTGATATTTAACACCAAAACAAGTTTTCTTTTGAGAATACCTAATTTCTTCCTAAGCTTTAATATCTTAATTTTTTTACAGTTGTTAATTAATGATATGCATTACGTTAAATAATTTTGTTTAATATCATTATTTACTTTGTAGGCTATGTATTATTATTTGTGATACCGTACTACTTTCCGTATTATGATAATGTAAAAAAGGTAAATATGTATTAAATAAATAAATAAAAATAATTAGCGTATTCAATACAAAAATGTTATTGTGTTATTGAGATGAGATGTGATGAGAGTCATTTATGAGGTAGGAAATACGATAACACAATATGATAGTATGATATTGTTTGGAGGGTGAATTTATAACTGATTATATATCTCTACAAACTAATCGAGAAAGTCAATGTGATAGATGCGGAATCAATGAGCTATCAAGTCGTGTTTTTAAGAAGTGATCTGACTATGAGTGTGTTCACTAAAAGTTTGTAGAATTTATTATTCGTGTAATAATATAATTTAAAATAAGGAAGTGTAGAGCCAAGATGAAACTATATTCCGAACGTGGATCTCATGCCTTTTGTAATGATTAATTCTAAATTTTTAATTAAGCATATTTCTAAAACAAAGGTTATAATTTAACCATAATGGTAAACATATCAAATTTTACAGTTCGTTGAGCTGCAAATATCCGAAGCAATTAACAATGTTGAAGTAATTGCAGCCTCAGACCATTGAAACATAACTAACTACACCACCCAACATTCAATGCATTCCATGTAGAATAGTTATATATTTCAATAGGTTGAGTTAATGAAGATGATTTGTTAAATACTGACACATGAGTGTACGGTTAAATTCCCTACATTCTCTGTATATAAGAAATTAGAATGTTTTACGTTGACTGTCTTAATTTTTAAAACGGATATCAATATTGGAAACCTTTATATTACGAATTTATAAGCTCTTTATTTTGAGGGGAATTGATGAGTTAAATGATATTGATGTTAGAAACTATCTATAAGCAATATTTTTTAAATTAAGTAGCGTATTATTTGCATTAAATTATCTAGAGAACGAAACCTAATGAAATAAAACCCAACTTGATCACGGCGTACACTTTATTGAAGACAAAAGTGACTGGACCATTTTATTGTTGTGTACTCCTTCAAGTAGGTTGAGGTGTTTGAGCCACAATTAGCCTCCCATGCCCTTCCATATCCGGGATGTGTACGACAGACTTGGTAACAAAAGAGTCGTGCATCAACCACCAATAAAGGAAGACGTTTGTGACAACGACCGTCGCTTCTTTTTTAGTAGTGCCCAATATAAAAGTATACCATGCTAAATCCGCATGAATGGAGCTAGTACTGTCATATGGTTTATATCTGGACTTATCAGGTTTTTTTGGAACCGTATTAGTATTAGTTGAACTAACCACGGCCATGATAGGCATTTTGTATTAGTCCGAATGTTGTGCCAACACAGTGTAGAGTATATTAACATTTGGTTTTAGACTAAATTGGTGTTGTTCTAAGTAATTATGATTTAGAATTAGAACCCGTCAAAGATGGCTAGCATAGATTGAAATTCGCCCAGTGTACATTTATTAATTTACCACGCGATCTGACGACCCGGCAACGCAAAATAAAACCAGATCCACCTTCACCCCGAAAAGTTACCCTGGCAAGGTGTATGTACTAAAAATGATACATATTATTTAAAAGTTACCTTGTTGCAAATAGTTTTTATTATTTTTTAATTTTATTTCTTTTAATGTTTACAGTTGATACAAGTACTAATTTTTTCAAGTGAATCAGAAACTAATATTTTTCCTTATAGAATTAATAATGGAGTTAATGGTAGAAAGTTAATTTAAACCAACAATACTTGACTACTCGCTACTAAAGTGTTATTATTAAAGTTGATTATTTTAGTACATTCTTCTGCTATTCGTAACTATTACCCTAACCTCTGCTGCCTTGTTTTGTGTGAATTCCATTTCAGAAGCTATTTAGGTATTCTATTAAAATAATAGGAGTTTGAATATAGCTTTTGATAACGAAGTTCATAATTTATAAAAATAACGCGTCAGAAGAATTTGAAAAAAATAGAAACAGCAGTAGAATTATTAGAAATTAATTTTATGTACGACCTATCATAGATACAGATTACCTTAATACTTAATTTTCTACAAAAAAAAAAAAAAAAACTTTTTTAACGTTCTTTTCATAGCTTGGCTAAACTTTCTACTTAAGTAATTTTTCGTGATGAATCAACGTTACAGGAATCAAATAAATGAAAATTTTAAAGCATTTAAAAATTAAAAGGTCTTTTGATGTTTATATGAAACTATTATTTATCAAAATATTAACCTTTTTGATAATATTTTTACCACATTTTACCTTCTGCCATAGAATACACTCCTACGCTTTTGCAGTGGTAGAATTATTTGTTTCTCAAATTATTTATATATTCAAATAAATGTGTGGACAATTTTGCGTCGACTACATTTTCGTAGAGTAATATGATCTCCAAAAAGTCAATAGGTGATCGGTTCAGGTCATCGATTTTTTCTCTTCGTTCGCGGGTGTAAGAAAAATTTGCAGTTTCTTTCCGTAGGGTAAGAAATTATAAGAACATAATGTTCATAATAATTAAACTGCAAAAATAGGGGTGTAAAATTAGAGTGTGTGTTATGTTTAAATCACATAGACTGGTGATTAAACATTAGTTATAATATCTATTATACCTCTGAACGATTCCCATTTTGATCCGATTCTTGATATTGTTTATAGGTAAACTAAAACCATGAAAATAGACAATTATAAACAACTTAATTAGTTACACCTAAGGGTATTTGCAACCTATTATTTTCAAAATTGTCTTGAAAATGAACTACTGTTATATTTTAACCATGTCAATTCTTTTATAAACACCAATAACATAAAATATGTTAAAAGAAACATATTTAATTATTAGCATTTTAAATTATTATTTTTTTAAAGATTTCCTATTTACGATTTATTACGAAAACAAAACAAAATAATAAATATTACATTGATAATTGTATATTAAAATTTATAAAATTGTATATTTGGAGGAGTCTAGGTCAGACAAAAACTATCAATACACAAAAATTTGACTTAAGGAAGAGGGGTTCTAATTTATCTTGATCATTATATTTCGTCTTTATATTTTGTATGTTGACTCGCAGTCACTGTCAAACACATTTTTAAGAAATTTTTGAATAAAGATATTGTTTAGATGGAGTTAAATAATTCAGCTTGATTGCAAAATTTATACTACAAGTTGCTACTAGAAAAATAAGCTTTAAGGTATTAATCAATAATGAAGTTGAACTTCTCACCACTGAAGACAATGACTATCGCCTCATAATACAATTTCTAAGAATAAAAAGAGTTCAAGAAGGAAGCCCATTTTGGTTAAAATTCGTACCACACATATGAATGTAAACACGAAAATCTATAGAAACGTCGTAAGAGGGTTACATCAGTCAAATAAAGAAGACGATATTAAGGGTGGTTTGAGGGGCATGAGGTCGTGAGAGAAAAAATAGAATCTATGGCTCTTCAACGAAAGTGGAAGTTCATCTTTTTTTTAGAGCTGGTTCCTAAACCAAATAATAAAAATGTATATGAAATAACAAATACGCTATGCTGAAAAGTGAATGTTGAACCACTAAGAAAAAAAGAGAGAAACACCACAGTGCAAAAGATGTTAGGGTTTTGATCACACAAAATTACTGTCATAGACAGGCTAAGTGTCGTAAATATAGAGATAATCATCTCTCTACATTATGTAGCAGACCTAAACAGCTCCCTGTAAATGTGTTATCTGTAATGGAGAACACACATCTTACTGTAAAGGATGTCCAGCCTACAAAGCTAGAATCGATTCATTGTATGGGTCTAAGATGACAGCAGTTTTAAAACATTCAACAAAAATCATTATTACCAACTCAAAAAATTGATCTTGCAAAATCATATGCAGTTGCAACTAAACTATCAACAAGTGACAGACCTGCAGAAATGCAAGTTTACAGGAACATTAGTCAAGTGGCAGCACAATCCCGAGAGACAACGACTGAAGATATCTGGAATATGTTGAAACAATTAGATATATGACATAGTGATGTTGAAATCTTGTTAAAATAATTTGGTATTACAACACAATCAAAGATCGTAGAACAAATAGAACTAATATGAAATGACAGAGTTATCCCTACGGTATCATTACATGGAACACGAATGGATTATTACTTCGAATACGGGAGTTAGAAGTTATTCTTCATTAAATAAATATTGATTTGGCATTTATTTCAGAAAATCACTTTACTAGTAAGACATCACTGAATATTCCAGGGGTCACCATTTATAAATCACTACATCAGAATGGCAGTACACATGGAGGATTTGCTGTAATAATTAGAAGCAATATTAAAAAATTTAATATATTGAATAATTTTGTAAATAATCCAATGGTAAAAGGATAGATTGAGGGAATTGTGGTAACAGTTGAAAGAATAAGGGGTGATTTGAATATGGGAGCAGTATACTGTCTACCTAGGCACTATATATGATATACTATTTGAAGAAATATTAGTTTGTCGGGGCCTCGTTTTATATTGGGAGGAGCCTAAAATTCTGAGACCTTGTCATAGGTTTTAGATTAATTAACACTAATGGTAGAGATTTATATAAGGCAATAGATAATTGTTCATGTGTTATTCATTCAACAGGTAAGCCAACTGACTACACTGCTGATGGAGGAAAGGTAAAATAATTAATTTTTTTTTTCATAACAAAATGCATATCTGATCGACGTTTGCAATGTTGAAGATCAGTCATGAGATCATGTTCCTATACTACTGGTATTAGGCCTAAGTATAACGAAAATATATAAAAAGAAAAACGTAACCTTCTCCAATAAGTATATTCGTTGGGATGATTTTAGGAGTGATTTAGATAAGTAAATATAAATAAGAGTTGAATGTTACCTACATCGGTATTATGAAACAAGCAACTTTGTTGTTGTTATTTGCTTGACGCCTAAAAATTAAAAACCAGGCCTCAATTCTTCACGGTACCATGAATAATGTTATCCTCTTAAATTCCGACAAATGATATGAGAAAGGAGACAATTACGTTGTGTCTGGCACAAACCAGGAAACCACGATGACAAGAATAAGTAACCAGGTTAACCGTTTAATTAAAGAAATAAAGAAGTGATGTTTCGAGAGCTATGTGGAAGGGCTATATGCTGAAGCGGATACCAACTTTTCGCTCTGTAACACTATGCAATTTTAAGAGCAACTGGGTTCAATAAGCGACAAAAGTAAACGATTTAGTCAAGTCCCATTTATATGTTGCACAATAGATCAAGGTAGACAAATTATATCACAGATGTAGGATAACATAAATTACTTTGTTATAAAAAACAAATTTATTCCAAAGTATTACTAGATGTATGGAATGAGTACACCTCATTTAAAAATAACATTAATTGACAACAATTGGAACCTTAACGGACAATATGTTTTGCTTAGGGTTTGCTTCGTATGCGAGAAGAACGGACTCAATGCAAGCAGTAGAAAAAAAACTTCCAGGAGAAAATTATTGTGTCTCGTTTGCATATTACAAAATATTTCCATTTCATAAATTAAATAGACTAATTTTTAACTCAGATAATTAAAATTACAAATTATATCACTATCCTTATATATTTCCAAAGTGTGACTATCGATTTGTTTACTGATGTAAACTATTAAAATAAATAAATAAAATTTTCAAAAAAAATTTATAAAGTATTTAAAAATATATATTTTTGAATATTTTTTTGAAACGTTATCGACTGAATGTCTGTAGCATTTCTTCAATAGTACGGAATTTCCTTCATTGAAAGCTGTAAAATATACGTTCTGAGCAGTAAATTTGAATACTGCCGTTCTATTGGGAATAGTAAAACCGGCAATGACATTTTTCATAGGGGCACATGTGGTTGAGACGAGATGGATAAAATATTGTAAGTTACTACTTTCGATTCCATGCAGATAGGAAAAGGAAAACTTTAAATTACTATAAACTGTAGTACTGTCTTGCAGTGAAATAATCTCCTCGATCATTGCCTATATATATATATTTTGTCAAAAAATGATGTAAATGTAAGAATTAGAATAGCTATACTAATGAAATGAGCAATAAATGTGGCTAAGATTTTTGAAAATTATTACAACTTCTAATATAATTCAAATAATAATAATTCGTAAGAAGACGTTTCATCTAGAAATCGTCCCTCTTTGATCAAAGTCTTAATGACGAAACCAACATTAATCTCCAGCCAGCTTAAACAAATACGAAATATAGTCTACAATTTTTGAAGAGGTTGCCTTATCGAAGAAAGTTTCAGCTAGTTTTTTTTTAAACTTACTTGGAGTTTATATTATTATCGCCGTAATTCCGGAAGTTTTGTAACCCATTCATCGTTATACTTTACAACGAAGTTCTGTAACTTCAGTTATGTCACATTTGTATCTGTTCTTAACTATGATAGGAATAAATATAAAAATGTTTATTAATAAAGCAAACTGCAACTGAAATAAATCATAGTACTATTATCATAGGTCATGAGATATGAAAGGTGAATTGTTTTGTAAAGGTGTTTTAAAACGTAAAGCAGTTTAAAACAAGTGGTCTTTTATACATATTTTAAATTATTATTTCATTTAATTATTCCAATATATTAGAGATATATCACAAATACTGTGAAATAACTAAGTTTATAATTCAGGTAAATTTTCACTTATATACCACAAAATACGTAAACTAATTAGGAGTATTTATATTAAATAATAAGTTCAATATGAGCACTCCTTGTTCGATAAATATGTAGATAATTGTCTATTTTTGTATACTCGATCATACTATGAGTAAGAGACATTACGACGATGCGTTGGCGATGCGTTTAACGTAACTCCAGAAAAAAATGTTCAAATAGGTAAGATAAGGGATTCTTGAAGGTAAAAACAGGACCATTCCTTCCAATCAAATAGCAGGTAACTTGTTATTCAACTCCTCTTACGTTTAAACTAATGGCTCGATCCTACTGAAAAATTCCGTTTCTTCTAATTAAAATTTCATTAATTTGTAGCGAAGCATAAAGTTCTAGTATGTGTGGATTAAATTATCCAAAGCATAGGCGACTCATGAACTAGGGTTTTTAGCAAACATGAACGAGTCTACTACTAGATTACACATTATTGTGGTTAACATTTCACATCACAACTATGAATACCATATATCAGTAACTTGGTTCAACTCGATAAAAATTCTCTACGCTCGTTTATTTTGGGACAATCACGATCATACAGAACAATTTCATTTACTTTCGTTTGTAGACTGTTCTGATCTACAGTGAGAGTGACGTTCCACTCTAACCCATGATTCAACTTCAACCGACTTTAAACAGATTTACCTTTTTATTGCATCATCTGCAACAAGAAGTAACTACAGACGCAATAGCATGCATGTAGAACAATAATGGCAGCAAAGATGACGAAAAAAATTCCGATTCTTATAAACAGTTTGTAATGAAAATCAAAATTATTGATTATAACTCATAAATTTTACATATTTTTCGAAGACCATATAAAAAATTTCCTTGTAAGTAGCAGTTCCATATAACGAACCCTACCACAGGTCCTTGTAGAAGTCCTTTTATTGTCACTGCATAACGATATAAGATCAGTGGTGAAAAGTGCTTCAAAGGGCGTTAAAGCCGCCTGTGAACCGCTCGTACATTGGTGATAACTTATATAACTATCAAAATATTCTACAAAGAGAAAGATCATTACCTTTAATAATTTTTTTTCTTGTTTTTGTTATTTAAATACAAAATAAAACTCGTCGGATATCATAACCTGAATAAAAAGAAGAAGAGATCATGAATTTGACACCTATTTCGTCCTTAATACTCAAATAACATCAAAGTCGGAAAGGGACAAGAGAAGTACATGCAAAATATCATAGGAGAGATGAGAGAGAGAAGGGTTCAACCCAATATTATATGAAGAAGGGAGTATATGCAGTTAGAGAATATTGGCATAACCACCACTCGGCACTTAATAAAATGTGGCCAGAAGGAGTGTAATCAATTTATTAACGTTATTAGGACATAGTACTCTTAGAATAATTGTGACGATTTTTGAGAAACGGATAACTTATTATAAATAAAGAAATATAAATATAGTCAGCGTCATTCTCATGTCCGTTGCATAACGTAGTTCATTACTGTAGTCGTTGTAATATCTTAATATTAGAACACTATTTCAAAGATACTAATGGAGATGTGCAATGAATATTAATGTCAATATACTTGTTATGCAATCTCTAGCTGTAATTATTTTACAATAGTGTACTGTATAAAATTGTTGACGATTTATCTAAAGCATTCATAAAATTTTTATTTAGACGTAGTTTTCCGAAAAAAAAATATACCATGTAAGTTGGAAAATAAAGGGTGTATTTTTAACTGTGCCCCTATTGGTACTTTGGAAACGGTAAGATTTACAGGAAACCTAAATTCGGGAATTCACATTATTTTTTATACCCATTAAAATATGAATTTAAATTCTTAAATTCGGCCGCCATATTCTAATAAAACGGCCAACTTTGATATTTGATATGAAACATCCTGTAGTTGTGCATATATGAATAGCATACAATTTTTCAAGACTTCTTTATTATTGACATTTTTTTGCTAAACTCAACGGCTAAGGAAATAAACCCTGCACATTTAGAAAAATACCATGTTATCCTATGTTTAGGCACCAAGTATAGGTAATTTTAACTAATCAAAAAAACTACATACATTATTTTAGAAACAATTTAAAGTTAACATTCATGTGACGTTATACGTTATATTATGTTTGTGTTTCCTTATATACACACAAACATAAGGGGAAAATTATGTGGTTTATTACTAATGTTGTCACGCAACATAATAAACACCCACTCTATGTATGTATGTATGTATGTATGTGTGTGTTTGTGTGTGTGTGTGAGTGTGTGTGTGTGTGCACGTGCTTGCTTGCGCGTGCGTGTATGTTTGGGGGGGTGGTAGGTGTTCTGGTAATTGTATGAAACATTTTACTGGCATACACAGTTTGTATATATTACTGTATGTGTTAGATCTTGTGAATATGATTCAGAAGTAAGATTTAAAAATATCAAATCTTTATGTTTATGATATTTAACACTTTTTCCGAAACTTATTTGTACCCCCAATGGTTTAAAAGTTGTCTATTGTAACATTTTAGGTCCAAATCAATAATTTGTAGGCTTATCAAACGTTTATTTTTCTGAAATTTAAGTGCCTCTAACCTAAACGGCTAAATATTTTAAAAAATACCCAAGAATACAATATTCTTAAAATATTATCTTATTTCTGCAAAAAAAACATATAATGCAGGGTGTTACAAAGCAAACCAACAACACTGTTCAAGGTCTATAGTGACCTTGATATCATTAGCTGTAATGATGTCAATACAAGCAGAGCTACTTTGATTTCACATTTTACATAAACTCTGATACAGCCAGCTGAAAGTTCACCATTAATTAAACTTAGCATACAATTTAATTCAAATTCGTTTATCCAAATTTCATTCAACTTAAAAATATTTGATTTACTTTATAAGTCATTGTATGAAATACAAAACGTTCACAATTCGCTATCCCACTACATATATTTTCCGTATATAGCCTACTATTCAGTTGTTTAAAGGTGTAAGATGAAATAAATAAAGTTTCTCTATTTTATTGATTTTGAGATTATAAATTACATCAATTTACCCTTATAGTATACATACACACATTTGACACATACATCCATCACAATCAATTTTAATATTGCAATTAAACGACCTTTTTTTTTTTTTAAATCACCTTCAAAGTCGAATATTCCTACACAATCATAATATAAATTAGTGTAATTTATAAAAAAAATATCGCCATACAATATACAAAATAATATTTATAAAATTT
Source organism: Aphrophora alni (assembly GCA_963513935.1). NCBI lineage: Eukaryota > Metazoa > Arthropoda > Insecta > Hemiptera > Aphrophoridae > Aphrophora > Aphrophora alni. The sequence goes on from OY740768.1 coordinate 86,157,279, forward strand.
AAATTAATAAAAACATTTCCCCTGCATATTACTTCTAACAAAATAAATTTTGGATTTATAATGATAATTTAATAAAAAAAAAAAAAAACATAATAATAAAAACCATTGCATTTGTAAATGATTAAAAATTTTTAATTTAAATAGTTCGATTAAAAAGACAAAACAAAACTGATGTTAATAAACAGTAGCGAATAATTTATTTGCAACTTAGATTTAATTATGAAATAAAAAAATAACACTGTGATTAAAAAAGAATTTTAAATGGATATTTCTAACGTGATAAATAACAAAGTAATTGCATTGAAACTGTCATGTATGATATCAAATCCACGTAAGATGAACTAATTAATAAAATCCCAAACTTGTTTTTTTCTGCAAATTAACCTTTGTATTAATTATTATCACAGGAGCGCTATCTTATTCTCTTATTGAATCATAGAAATGTCCAACCTTTTTCCTGTTAACGCTCTCAAAACACTTCTGACTTACCCAAATTTACAATCAATTGTTTTAGTTTTATCGTCGATATTCTGTTGCCCTAGATCTAATGATTTGACCAAATCTCTTTCCATTTTATTCCTGTTTAATATTGCAACGTGGAACATTTTAAATATATAGTCAATAGTCGCAGCCTCGATTCAGTAACAGATGTTGATATTTTACAAAATCTCTTCCTTCCTTTAAAGATGGAGGGAAGAGTCAACTTTGTTTTTTTTATTTTTTTTTTAAATTAACTCCATTTCTATATTATTAGCTAATTTGTACACATTGACATAGACAAAACCGATTGCACTTATTAAAAACAATTTTCAATACTTCTGTTGCAGACCACACTCTCAGATATTTTGAGTTAACAAAATTAAAAATTGCAGTTAATAATTATTGAAAAAAAATAACTGAAAAATACGGATATACCAATATTATGGACGTAGTCAAATGAAAGAGTAATATAAACACCACAAAATAATATACTACTACAGATAAACAGTGATTAGAGGACACCTACTTAACTACGTACACTTAACATAGAAATATTAACGATTTATTGTTATTTTTATTATTACTACTTTTCTTGGTGAAATATATCTATACAATTTTCAAAATATACAAACACTCAGTAGGAAATTTTATCATGACAGTAGCCTACTTCTTATGCCTAATATGAAGTAAATTATTTCCTTATTATTTTTAACTATAGTTCTATTGTAAATTGTTGTCATGCAAATCAAATTTCAATGCGTTAAAAATTAATGTTTCATTACTTAAATTAAATTAAATCTATTACTGAAATTGAGGATAAGCCAAGTTTATTTACTGTTAAATTCATTAGCATGTAATTAGGCCTATATCAAAATAAATCTTTAATCTAAACAAGTAATGTTAAAAGTTAGATATACAAAACTTTATAATACATTGTTTTAGGTATTATTCAAATTATTAGTAAAAAAAATTTAATATTAGTAGGGTCAAAATGTAAACAAATCTTACCTCTTTCAATCAAGAATGCAAATGATAAATAATTCAACTCCTCCGTAATAATTTGGACGTGTGAATCCCTGGTGCTTGTTTCCAATCAACTAATAAATCAATAATATTAGACAATCTAATAACACAGTTGCAGTTGGGAAACTTATTAATTTGAGGTAATGGATTAATGACCATTTCGTTTTTGAAAGAGATAAACATTTATATTAAAATTATTTACTTATCTTTTTGACTCTTAGTAATTTTTTACAAATTACGCTATATATTAATAATTAACATATATTTGAAACATAATTAATATTTACTTCTTTATAGTTAATTCTAGTTATTATTATAGAGGGAATTGTATAATTATAAAATATAAACAATGTGTATATGTGCATACCAAAATTGTGAATAGACAATTTCTGGACAATCTCTGGAACACACTCTTAAAAAAATTTAAGATCTCACTCCACCCACAAGCAATCCCTCCTAGGGGTAGGGAACGATACCCATTTTTTCGTTAACTTGCATCATAAATATCGATGTAGTTCAACAAGCAATTATTGAAAAATTGTTGATTAAAATTTTTTATTTGTATTGTGTTATAATGATTAATTATGACAACTAGTTATCAGAAAGCACGTGTTTTGTACAATACTCGCGATGTTTCTAAAGATTTGTATGTTTAAAAAGGAGAGGTGGCTCTATTATTTTCAAATATACTATTTAGAAAAGGAAATTTTACATAATATAATTCTTTAATAACTATGATAAACATTTGTCAAAGTTATAAAAAAATTAACGTTTATAGTAGCAATTTATTTCTCTTTTCTTTTGTTATCAAAAAGATTAATGAATTTTGATCTTTTAGAACCACTATAGTATTCAAAATTGAATAGCATTATACGAAAATGTATCCACAATATTATTATCTAAAAAAAATTATAACCTAATAATTATTGACCTAACATATAGAATTTATATTTTGTGAAATTGAAGAAAATATTTTAAAAGTAATTGAAATTTAGGATATTCATATTTATTAGTTGTTATCAATATCTGTGTTTTGGCTAATTTGCACAGTAGGAAATTTTTAAAAAAATTGTAGATTAATTTACATTGCTACATTTAAATTATATAAACGAATTTAAGAGAGTGTTAGAATAATGAAATTGTTTATGAATTATGTTGTTTTATGTCAGAAAATCAATAAAATGTGATACCTGTAAATTTCCAGTTCATTCGTGTCATATATACACGTACATATACATAACACAAAGTGAATAAATTATCACTACTCATTGTCAACCACTACGTTTTGTGTTATAATACAACGTAGTATTTATGTTCAATAATAGATATTAAAGAATGTGTTATCTCTTGAGTATATAAATATAATAGTGCAATAATCGTTGAACTAACATTCTCATATATGCCAATTTAAGAAACCAAAAATTATAGAGTGTTCAATTTCCTCAAAAATATTTCTGAGTGCTGAACGTCTTATGCCTGCTAGACAGTTTTTAATAAGGTAATATGATCTTAACATTGTTCTATGATCCTCAATTTTACCTTCCAATTTTCTGTACAGTAAATTTTTAGCTGACAGAACTTGAACCGCGAACATCTCACTCGTAACTCACTAACTCTACATCCACTAACATCTACAGCACCAACTCCACGAAATCCTTGTCTCCAAAAAAACATTCATGAGTAGCCAAGATGAATTACTTTATCACTGGTTGTGATAACTGCCTTGACCTAAAAATTATGCAACTTTTTCACTCTAGACGGTAAAGCGATACAATCATTCGTACTATCTGGTATCTCAGAAACATTGTGATTTCCACTTTCAGAATAAGTTTAAGATTGTAATATATATTTGATTTAATCATTATTTACTATAAGGGGCCTTTAAGGAGATACTCTACTTAAAGTTGAATAATAAATTCTCTAGGTAATAATATTTAGACTGGTAATTAATTTTATTCTAAATGAACCAATTATTGTAATTAGAAGCAAGACTCAATTCTAGTCTATCTTGGGTTATAAACCTAATTTACACACATTATAGAAACCGAAATAAACTTTTAGCTTTTCCAATGGAAAATATTGAAAACTATGAAACTCTTCTTTCCCATGTCAAATACTTATTTCATTTTATTTAAATTTGGTAACAATTTAGAAAAAAACAAGGTAAACATGCTTTGAGTGGCTTTAAGAAAAAGAATTCAATAGTATGTGCTGATACAAAAGTTACTAAGTATCCACAAAAGTAGATACCGCTAAACAGAACTTTTGAAGAATAACAGAAATATAACCCTAATTGGTTTAGGTATCTATTACTACACTTGAACTATTTCTGAGCATACAGCCCGATTCGATGCAAAATTTTAACATCTTGACATATATTTTTCATTGCCTAATTAAATATAGAATTATATCTTAAAATTAATATTATTATATTATAAAACATTCATCTTGGCTTGTCGTATATCTCTAGCTTGTCAAATACGATGGAACATTAAATGTTTTATAAATGAGCACTAATTTAGTTCTGCTTATATTTATAATTCAATTACTGGTAATGAATAACCCTGTATTTACTATGAGCGTTTCTGAAATGTTGTCTGTCCATATATATATATATATATATATATATATATATATATATAAAATATAATTTTTCTAAAACATGTCCTTTAAACCAGAGAATATAAAACCTAATGTTCACACTTTCAAAAAACATGGGTTTATAAATGTTGGTTTTAAAAAACCCTTGCTATAGATATGTTACATATATAATTTAATATAATGTGCAGATTAAGTCAATTTTATTTGTAACATGAAGAGTAGTAATGCAATTATTTACGAAAATTGAAGTAAATGACATTGAATTCAAGTATACAAATTGACCAAATAATAAAACGAACGTTCATCTTTGAAACACATAAAGAAGAATTGATTTTCGTGATGAACTCTATGCTTTTTTGTGAATATGATACCAAACAATTATTCCAAATTTGGATATCAAAACGCACATAGTGGCAAGGTATATAACGACAATATGTTATTCAATATAATGAACTTTTGCTTCACACTATATCCATATGTATCTTCTGTTCAAAAAACTGTTAAATTCAAAAACATTTGTATTTTAATGGATAATAAATTGACACAGTTAATATGAATTATCAATGTTAGCAGAGAGGATAGACAATTAAGAATTGCGTAATATCTACGCCCACAATAAACGACAAAGTGTTCATTATATTACTATAATAGTTAATACATTGACACTGTTAATATGAATTGTGAAGATTAGCAGAGAGGATAGACAATTACGAATGCCGTTATATCTACGTCCACAATAAACGACAAAGAGCTCATTATATTACTACAATAGTTAATACATTGACACTGTTAATATGTAATGAAGTGACATGCAGAGATGACCAACACTTGCATGACCTTTAAAGTCAATGGTTACTTTACTGCATTGGCTAATTCATTGACATAGTTAACATGAATTGATAAAAATATTATAGAAGACCAGCAACTAAATTCGCTCTAAGGTCTAAACGTACAGTTATTGTCAAAGTGCTCATTACATTACTGAAATCGTAAATACATTGACACCTTTAATATGAACCGAAACATCCAATATAGACGATCAACAATTGCATGTCCAGGAATCCAAAGTCGACCAAAATGATGTCATCACTTTACTAAAATATATAATCAGGACCAAAAATGTCATGCACTGTAACATCTACACATACAGTCAACGACAAAAACACAACTAATTAAGCCAATAGTTGATTCATTGACACATTTGATATGCACTGGCGGGAACAGTAGAGAGGATCAACAATTACATGAGTTGTAAAATCTACGAGCACAGTCAATAATAAAGAGCCCTTACCTTACAGTAATTTTTGCTTAGGTGCACGGTATTCTTCACAATTATTGTGACACATGCTTCAACGTGTAGTATATTTTATATCATATAACTTTCATGAATTGTAGAAAAGTCTATCTGTCTAAATTTTGAATTAACCGTTTACTGCGTCTTCCATTTACGGAGGAGAGCAGTTATGCAGAGTTTTATGAAACATTACAGAACACAGCAGTAATGTGGATTTGTATAAAACATAGCATAGCATTCTTAATGTAAATGGGTTCTGTGATTTACAGGGGTCTAAATGTTTGCAAAACGTTTACAGTAATTGCAGCATGTTTCAGTTATCTGCCTTGGGATGACTTACTTCCTAAATTTTATGCATTACTTGATATATTTTATATTCGTAGGAAAGTTGAAATTATATAAATATAATTATTTCAATGTAACTTATTTTACGGACATCACACAGTTTTTAACATTATTCAACAAAGATGTTTTTATCTCTCAAAAACACAAAACATTTTAATGTATTGATTCACATTACGTAATGTCTTAAACTCATTTCAATCTAATACTAATAAACCAATATACCATGGATAATTGTTAATTTTATTCTATAAACAAGAGAAGAAATTTGTTGGATTGGGTAAATCTAAGTATTCCGATGCATGAAAGGAAGTGATATAGAGAAAGTGAATTGGTTGGGTAGAGGAAAGATCTCCCTAAGCATGCCAAAAGAAGCGTCAATGTGATGAAACGAAACACTATAACATTGGCTTTTCTCAGGCCGATTTATTGAGAAATCTAAATTTTTAATTTTAGAATTATTTTTATGGCTGAAATATTACCCTAAACTAATTAAAATTTTTAAGCTTGAATATAAGTTGGCTATATCTTCTTTATTGTTGAGAGTTATAAATGTTTTTTTTAGTAAATTATTATTATTTAGTTAAAACTTCCCAGCTCTCCCTCCCTCCCTCCCTCCCTCCCTCTCTCTCTCTCTCTCTCTCTCTCTCTCTCTCTCTCTCTCTCTCTCTCTCTCTCTCTCTCTCTCTCTCTCTCTCTCTCTCTCTCTCTCTCTCTCTCTCTCTCTCTCTCTCTCTCTCTCTCTCTCTCTCTCTCTCTCTCTCTCTCTCTCTCTCTCTCTCTCTCTCTCTCTCTCTCTCTCTCTCTCTCTTTCTCTTTCTCTCAAATAATACTATAAAATAAAGATGGATAGTAAAAATGCAATTGGCTATCAATTCAATTTGGAGTATATTCTGGGAATTATACTTTTAAAGAAATTTATAAATGCCCAAACAAAAAAACTCATTTTTATCAAAGTTTTCGGTGGGTATATTTAGTTGCTTTTTTTATAAATATTAGTTTGGGGCCCTAAAACTACCAGAAAAAAATCTGATTTTATTTCGACCTGAAAAAGTCGATAGTAACATATTCTACCAAATTGTATTATAATCTAGTCCTTGAGTAATAAAACCAATCCTATTAGATTTATCACCGATTTATTAATTATTGTTGGAAA